>QGQB01000079.1:0-362541 GCA_003385265.1 Neonectria hederae | reverse complement strand
TCGAAGAAATACTGGAGAGAGAACCGTGCAAGCCCCCAACCTCACGCCCCGGGCAACCGCCCCCCCCCCCCACCACCCTCCAGCGCTGCCCACCAATAGCCCCGTGGAAGCTGCCGCCACAGGGGGCCCGTCCAGCGAACCTAGGGACAAACACTACCAAGTCCATACCGATCCTGATAGCGCGTGAACAGCGCTGACGAAAGGTACTCGGGAGGTAAAACAAGGGAGTCCCCCCCCCCCCCCCCCTAAAAAAAGGGGGTCCGGGCGTTTTTGTTCGAGACGGGAGCTCAGAGAGAGAGAGACAGAGAGACAGAGAGACAGAGAGAGAGAGACAGAGAGAGTGAGAGAGAGACAGATAATAGTAGACGCACTCCACTCCTCCATCACGGGCCAAAATCAGCCCTCCACTGTGCCGTCAACCATGCCTCATTCATCCACCATGTGTGAGCCACTGAAACATTTCGAGGCACCATTACACATTGCAGATATGCCATGCAAGCCTCGTCTCTGGTTATTGGGCCATTTGCAGCAGAAAGGGCCAAACCCAATCTCAATCTCTTCGCTATTCCTCCCTCTTGTTCTGTCCATCTCTCTCTGCAACTCTTTGACTCGTTTCTCCCTGACTACCTAACTTGACGAAGACTACTATTACCGACTCCTCCATCTCTTCTTCCTCATCCCATCAAACCCCCCAGTCGCATCTGAAACCAGTCCATCGTCACCCTCTGCGTCCGCCTCCACCCACCGCCTACCCACCCATCCAACGAACGTCTCTCACCTTCACTCCTCTTTACTCATCTCGTCTCTTCGAACTTTGATCCATTTCTCCACGCCGTAATTCGCACGTACAACCACACGTACCACAAGTCGCACCCCCAGTCAAACCGAACAAAAAAAAGACCCGGTCTAAGCCTTCCACGGTCTGCGCTCGTCGACTCAATCGTCAGCTGCTCGGTCCTTGAAATCACAAACACACACGCACCCCCATTCACTCACCCAACCCAGCAAAAGACGACGGAAAGCGAGGGAGTAAAGAAGGAGAAAAAAGGGATCGCCCCGTCGCCGTTTTGCGCCCTGACCACGCGCTGTTACCTGTTACTGCTACCTGCTACCTGCTACCTGCTACCTGCTACCTGTAGCACCTAGCACACCTAGCACACCTAGCACACCTACCACCTGGACCTGGCACCCGGCTTAATCCCCAATCTCCCCACGTCTCGACTACTAACTACTCTCTCTCTGTCTCTCCGTCCCTCCGTCCACCCGCGTCGTCCTTCGTCTCGTCTCATCTCGTCTCCTCTCGTCTCGTCTTGTCTCCTCTCGTTTCGTCTTCCTCCTTTCTACCTACCTTCCTACCTACCTAACTCACCTGCCTGCTCCTTCCGCCTTTCGTCACATTCAACCCCGACAATCGCCCATCGTTTTCTCCGCCACACCCGAAAACCAAGACCGAGGCCGAACCGACCGTCCATCCGTCCCAAACTTCTTTCGTCACCTCGTCCTCTACTCAGCTGTCAGCCCTCAGCCTCTCGCTCTCTCTCTCTCTCTCTCTTTTGCTGGTCATCCGAGTTTCAAAGTCGTATCCACCCTTTCGATCCGTACTCTCTTCGATCCGCGCATAGCCCTCCATAATGACTGCGTCTCTGGACTCTTCCCGGCCCATCATGGCCCCTTCGGTACGTCTGACCACCACGGCATGGCCATATCCTTAGCCATGGCCGTCCTCGCCGCCGCTTCTACTCCCAACCATCTCCATCCTGATCCCAATCCCAATCCCACTACCACACTACCCCTTGTTCGATCCCGTCCCCCGTCGTCACCCGTCGTCATACCCGCTCTTCTCCTCTCTACTGTACTCTCTAGCCTCTAGCTGTTCCACCAGTCCCTTCTCTTTGTCCATCTTCCCTGTCACCAGACCCTTCTTTCCTCCCCTGGACATCCTTCCCCTGGACAGACATCCTTCCCCTGTCCGTTTCTTTATTGATCCCGACATTGTTGCCTCCCCTTGCTGGCCCCAGCTCCCAGCTCCCGCTCTTGTTTCCACTCGTACCTGTTCCTGATACATTTGTCTGCCTCTATCCCCAACTCTGGGAAGACGAGCTCAACAGACTCTCTTCTCTCCTCTATCCTCACTTCTTGCACACTCTCTCTCTCTACTCCCGTCATCCCAAACCATGGCCCAACCAGTCCCCTCCTCTCTTGATCGCAAACCCTCCTCCGGCGGCGAAGCCCACCAACATCCGTCATCCTCGTCTGCTAACGCCGCAAAGACCCGCACCTCGGTCCGCTTCAGCACCTACAGCATGGCGCCCTCCTTCACCCCGACTGTCGCGACCTCTGACTCAGCCCACGCCGAGATCCGCGATATCGCCGTCGGCCTCGATCGCATGGAGAACAAGGCCCTCACCTCCCAGCGTGTCGTCCTCACCGAGGAGAAGACCGACAACATGAGCAAACTCGCCCTTGGTGCTAAGCTCGAGCGCGCCCTCGACCGGAGGATGAGCGGCCAGGACGCCGTCATGCGACCTCGCGGTAAGAGCTTCATGAACGAGAAGCTCAGCGAGAAGGCCGAGTAGAAATGGGAAAATACATCGTCACTGCCTTCGCCGTCCTGCCATTCTGCCATCGCCAAACCCCGAGTTGTGACGGGCCATTCAACAAATCCGTCATCTCCCAGTCAAACCCGCAAATTTCTCAATGGGCATGCAAACATCAAGGAACCCCGACCGTTGGGCGCAAGGGGGGGGGATTCCACCGCATTGGTCACAAACAGCCCAATGTCCAGGGGTGGGAAACGACAGAAAGCAAAAAAGGGTTCGATCACGCGTTTTTGTATCACGGCACCCCTCGATTTTCACATCACGACGACAGACACGAAAGACTCCCCAGCAGTACATGCTCAGGATACCCGGACTGCTGGGGAGTTGTTCTGTTTATTTTCCTCGTTATCATCGAATATCTTCTTTTTTTACTACATAAATTCATGGCTGGAGGTGGCAAAGTTGCATTTTTACTAAATGGGAATTGTTGTTCTTATCCGAAGCTACCAAACGGAGGTCTTGTATTCCTTCCAAAGAGACCCGAATGACCCGAGAATCCGAGAAACATGAGGATGGGAAACATACCATGGGAAGGAGAAAGAACAGAGCGAGGCTTTTGCTTTTTTTTTTATGTCCCCTACGATGCGAAAGACCAGTCAGCAAACCGAGGGCGCCGTTTCCAGGAGAAAGAAGACGTTTTGATCTGTTTGCCTATTTTTGTTCTCTTTTTTGGTTTTACACGTCTGAGTTTGGCTTTTGGGACCTCCCCTCGTTTTTTCTTATGGTTTATCTGTTCTTGCCTGCCATACAAAGGGGAGGTTTAGCGGATGGGAGAGGAGGAATAATGTACAATTACGTATTGGTGAAATGCCTTTTACCAGCAAATTACGCCTAGAGACGTCGCATCGTTGCTGTTTTTTTTCGTGTTTGATAGCACCAAGTGTTTTTTACAGAGCAGTTTCCAGTGTTGAGAGTACAAACGACGTTGACGGAGGATGAGAAGAAACAAGTATGAGACCAATCACAGAACTAGCCATGAAATCGAGACTCGCATAGTGAACTTAGCCATGAAATAGGAACCAGAAAACGCCCAGCTATTGTATGTATGTAACATGCACAATGGACAGTAAGATACATTACATTCCCGCTTTACCCTTCTGTCTGGCCGACTCTCCGGCTCGGCCTTGACTTAAACATTTCGAAGCTACCAGTGGCGCTGGTTGTCTAACCCGTCGTCCCGTTGCTCTCTCTTGCCCTGTCTCTCGCTCGCTCAAAAGTATGTGACGGATATAAGTACAGTGTGTGCCCCCCCCCCCCCCCCCCCCCCCCNNCCCCCCCCCCCCCCCCCCCCATGTCGCAACTACTCCTTGTCTCGGGGCACAGCGGCTAACCCAGGGAGGCTTTGGCTTCCCTCCCAACTGGAGTCGCATACCGGGTGCCCCGAGTCTTCGCTGGCCGTGGGCGGTGAGTTCTCGCCGAGATCGGTATCGTGCTTGTTACTTCTCTCCCGGGTGAATTTGTGTTCGCATCCTCACGACGCCTGGCTCTTCTCAATCTTGGTCTCGATCTCCTTCAACAACCCGACCAGCTCAGCCTCCTCGCCCTCAACCTCCAACCCGCGCCTAACCCAGTCGCGCGCCTCGTCCAGGCGGCCCATCTCCAGGAGACAGCGGCCCCTGCGCCACCATCCCTTGGCATTCCCGACCCAGCGCGCCTCGACGCTGGCGTGGGCATCGACGGCGCCCTCGGCCCAGTTCTGCAGCGCCATGTGCGCCTGGGCGCGGTTGGCCAGCAGGCCGGCGACCTCCTCGCGGACGAGGGCAGCGGGCTCCCACAGCGGGCGGGTCATGGCCATCTGCAGGCCGAGGGTGTAGAACTTGATGGCGTCGGCGTACTTGGCCTTGCGGTACTCGGTGTTGCCGCTGTCGCGCAGCTTGGTGACGTTGGCGGTGCGCTTGGGGTTGACGGGGATCGGCGGCGGCGGCGCGCCGTTGGGCGTGTCAGCGCCGAGGAGCGAGCGGTGCAGCGTGTTGAGCTGCTCGAGCTCCGCCGTGAGCGCGCGCGAGGGCTTGAGGGTGCGCAGGGCCTTGGACTGGGGGTCCATCTGGAGGGGGAGGAGGTCGAAGTGGGTGAGGTCCGACATGGCGGGCGAGAGGCTCGGTCTGTCGACGGGGGATGTGAGGGTGGTTGTTTGTGTCGCAGTTGGGCGGTTGGCGAGGTCTGGGATTGCCACAGGAGAGTTGTGCTTGGGAGGTTTGGTGGTGAAGTGCAGCTCCTAGCCTAGGCGGGAATCGTGAGAGGATGTAAGTCGAGAAGGACACCTCACATGAAATTGGCTTTATCTTATCTTATCGGCACATGACACCCCTGGCCATGACCACTTCCACGGCCTCTACCCGGGAGGTTTATTAACATGACCGCCACAAGAGGTTTTACTTATTCAACGTCGAATTATGGATAACTTGATAAAATTATACCGTATCGTGCTCATTGTTGATAATGCCAAGCTTCTTCGGTCTTCATGGTCCAGGAGGGGTATTAATTGATCTATCCGTGCCTGCGTGAAGTGACTTCAAGGACAAGTCATGTCAGACTACCGGGACCCCAAAAGTAGAACCATCTCAAGGCTATAGATAATAGCTATAAAATGATAGCATAAAAAACACTTCTAAGTGTAGTTAAGTATTTCTCATTAAAGTTGAACGAGCCCATCCATCGCCAGAAGAAAGCCCTGAACAGAGGATCATGTTAATGCCATGTTGGATAATATACCCCGATAGATAACCCCAGGAACAAGTTGGCCATTGCCCATAATCACATGTCCCTCCAGGTGCGTGACGTCAACCCAAACGCCCACAACCCACAACTTGAACAACGCCATCACACACCACACAAGCACATCACCAAATAGACAAGCACACACTTATACACTTCAAAATATTTCCAACGTTCAATCATCAAGTGTCAAGGTCTGGTACCTAGTTCAAACAAAATACCATTCCTTTTCTACTCCTAGTGTGCAAATGCTGGACCCTGTCCCGTTCCGGGAGCGTAACAAGATCAACCTCCGTCACCCATCATCTCACCCTTGAATCTTATCGCGAGACGACTGGCGTCCTAAGACGGGGACCAAAGACACGGGTGTCCATTCCAGACAAAGTTCCAAGTACAAAATCCCGATGCCGTCATACCGAAGCCAAACACCGCACATCAAATCTCCTCCTTAGTCCATAATCCGTGATTATAATCATCAGGTTGATTTGAGTTTCTGTGCTTTATTTTAGGATGGGGTCCGACGACGGGATTTCATTTAGAATATTGGGAATAGCCATCCACTCCTCGAGCCGCCCTTGCCATCACTCGGCAAATCAAGTAATCCCTGTGAACCACCGCGCCAATCTAATGAAACGCACGAGAAATGATAGACATTGCGAAGTTACCTCGACTGGTTAAAGTCAAGGAATGGCCACTTTAGTAGCCAAAGGCGGCAAGGGCCTTCGCAGTCTCCTCCTTGGTGCCAGCGTTCTTCTTCGCGTCGGACAGTTGTCGGGCAGCGACCTTCTTGCGCTCGTAGTAAGCGGCGCCCTTGGCCTTTCTTCGCTCCTCCAATCTGTATTCCGAGTCAGTATAAACCGCTTCCTAACTGTGGGTTTCCAGAATTAACATACCGAGCAACGACGTCCTGGTACTTCCAGCCGACCTCGTGGCTGAGACGACCGACAGTGCAGTACTTGCGGCCGGGCTGGAGTCGGAGGACTCGGAGAGCCTGGGGAACGACCATCTTCTTCTGCTTGTCGTAAGGGGGGGGGACACCCTCGAAGACCTTAAGGCGCTCCAGAGCGGCGGCACCACGGGCGGTCTTGTGAGGAATCATGCCACGGACGGCCTTGTAGAAGATTCTGGAGGGGGCACGGAAGTGGAAGGGACCTGTATTGTGGTCAATGGCCATGGTCTCAAAATGTGGGATGGAACGGCGTCGAACTCACCTCCGCGGGTGGGGTTGTATCGGGTCATCTTTCGAAGGTAGGCGTGGTACTTGACTGCTCGATCATCAGTGTCTATTCTGTCGCAAAGGGAACCGTTGTGGTGTTGTGTGCGGTCGGCCACAAATCGGAGTTTCGTGGGGTGTACATACGCTTCGCGCGGAAGAACTCGCCAGAGATGTTGAGCGCTTCGCAGCGGACGACAACGATCTTTTGACCGCTGAGGAGCTGCTTGGCGACAATGGAGGCAAGGCGACCAAGGAGATGGCCCTTGCCATCGATGACGACCTGTAGAGAAGACGGTCAGCCAGAGTCCTCATCCCGATTCCCGACATAGCCAGCAAGCGAGCGGGCAAAGCGACAGTCCCTCGTGGGACAGGTGCGGGCGCTGCGTTCTCCCGAGACCCAAGGCTCCCAATTCCCGCTGGCGCCCACACCCTGCCCCCCAAAGGGCTCGCTCGCATCACGAAACCCGCTGCGGGAGACTCAAAAGACGAAGAGGTGTTACTCACAACCGGCTCGAAGGTCGACATCGTTACCGTAACTTCTGGTTGTGAAGAAAAGGAAAAGGGCAGCTGTGACGACGGGCAAAGACACACGGGATCCTCGAACCTGGCCGGCGAAGATCTGTTCCTGTGCTGCTGGGGTTAGTCGTCCCTCGAATTGTTGGGTTGAAGTGGTCGCGATAGTGGTTGACGGGCGAAAAATCCAAGGACCGCTCGAGGGCTCGTTGTGCCTTTGGGTGAAAGAACGCTAGCCATATGGGGCAAGGGCTGGATTTGGTGCACGCGAAAGAGGGCTGCTTCGTCAGAGGTGCTTAGGGCTAAGAGACCTAGAACCTGGAGCCGACAATTTCCCGGAACCGCTCTCCCACACACACATCCGTGCTTCGTAGGCCGCGCAAATACCGGGCCGCCGGACGGTCACAGGCCCCTCACCCTTCACACGTGATCTCGGTGAACCGGGCTGGAGCAGTCGCCACGATCCATCTGAGTCAGCGATGGTAACTGGCTGATGCATGGGTCTGGGAAGGCTGAGACAACACGAACACCCAGCGCACTGATCAACCCAACCCATCATGTCATCGGGTTGCATCGGTGGAGTGGAATATTCCCGTTTGGATAGTTGATCAACGACAACGACTGCTGCAGTCCTCTGAGTGAATTCTATCTTCGTCAAGGTCGTGAAGTATCCTCTGTTCTATTATACAACTTGTTTCTTCCATCTATGCTCGCCAGCAATGCCACCCAGTGTCGGATATCCATCCATCTCGCCACGGCCCATGTGATACTGTATTAAACGATGCTAAATGAATTGCAGGCTACCCAAAGTCTTGACGGCTTTCGAACCCGACTCCTGAACCTTAAGAAAACATAAAAATACCAGCGCTATGAATCCTATGAATCCTTTGCAACATCTAGTCTTTTCAACGTTGCCTGGACATGCTGGACAAGCTCCTTTCGCTTTGCCCTGATCTCGGGGACTCCCTCACTATCCACATTGTCCAATTTCAGGACAATGTGCAGCATGATGGTTTCCGACAGTTTCCGGTGCTCATCCTCGCGTTTCTTAGCATCTGAGGGCGGCGCGGCGATGAATGCGTCGCACAAGGGCATCCACTTGGTGGCGAACTCTGTCGAGAGTTCATGCAGCGTCTTCATCGGACCGGTGAGGTTTGTGGGCGGAGGAGGAGACTTGGGAGTAGCCAGGGTCGAGGTGCTATCGCGGGGACTGCTAGCAGCTGCAGAGCTTTCGTCGCCAGCGCCGCCCTTCTTTTTGTTGTTGCGTCGCTTCTTCCCCTTCTTGTTGCGCGACTTGTCCTCTCGGGGAGCATCGACGATGACCATCTCTTCTTCTGACGGGCTGCTGGCCTCGTCGAGGTCGGGAAGCACAGCCATCAATTCGCTGTTGTTCTTGACGCCGTACTCGCGGACGGGAGCAATTGGATCCTTGAGCTGGCGGCCCTTGTAGAGGAGCTTGATTCGACGGGCGGCTCGTGGCGACAAATCCATCATGACGGCAACGCGGTCCTTGACATCCAACACCCTCAACTTTCCATCTCCAATGGTATACGCAGGAAAGTGTGCGGGGTATGTGATCCCTTTGTTCTTGATCAAGAGAACGTCGTCTTCGGGAGGTGGGGCAGCCGAGGTCGTGGGATAGTAGTTGTTGGAACCATCGTCTAGATCTTGCGAAGTGATGTAGCTGAAGTCTTCGTCGGTGACGGCGGGCACGCCTCCTGGAATGCCACCGTAGGGGGAGAGCTGCTCACGGCCGATGGACCAGCCGTATCTCGACATTGTCAAGGGAACGGCAACGAGAACCGCTAGACTGCTGTATATGAGGGTGGGAGGAACGCCTAGGGTCTCTGTGATGTAGCCGTTCGAATCTTGGAGGACGGTGGAAAGGTTAGCCAACGCCCCGTTGAGGTAGGACGTGACGTTTTGTAAGGCACCCGGGGATGCCACGATTTCCTGACTGGAATCCACCTTGTCGTTGGTTCTAAGGTAGCCCCGGAGGACACCCTAGAGGCAGAGGCGGAGAGAGGGGTGAGGGGTGAGGGGAAGGGAGATGCCGCAGATGCAGATGCAGGTGTGGGTGCAGATGCGGCGATTGCGATTGCCCTTGCCCAGTTGCTGGAGTGAGGCAAGAATAAGGCGGCCGGGAAGGGAAGGACAGCGTCAATCGAGCGAGAGGCGGTTCCTTGATCTGGTCGTGGGCTGATGTGGAGCGCGAGGACGGCGTGGAAGGTTGACGAGCGGGTGGCGGCAGCGGGCGACGATCACGACCCTTGGTCCAGGGTGTTCCCAGCAACAATCCGAGGCTGGCTGGGCTGGTCGTCGAACGGTGTGAGGTGGCAGCGGGGGCAGCGACAAGCAGGTTCGACTAAGGAGGCCTGGTGTACTTGGTGGTGCGGTCGAGTTGCGCGAGTGCGTGTCGGGTGCGTCGTCTCACGAGGCACTGTGAGGGGCTCAGGCGTGGGCGCAGGTTGGTCGGGTTGCGCTGCGTCACGTCCTGTCGTTTTTTCTGGCCTTGGGACGCGGTGTGGATGATGCTGCTGATGCAAGCAGGGCAACTAGGAGCGCCGGCGAGAGGCGAGATGCGGGTTGCGACGATGCGATTGGTGGGATGCCGGCTTGGGAGGGACTGCAGGTCTGCAGAGAGGACGAGCAGAGATCACGATGGACCGAAGCTGAGGAGGACGAGGAATGTCTGTGGACAGCCCGGTTGCCGAAGGGATCTCGACGGCGGAGGAGGGAGAGAGAAGGGCAGATGTAGATGTAGATGTAGATGCAGATGTAGACGGAGGAGGGCGATGAAGTTGGAGGACACTTTTCCTTTGAGGTGAGATTTTGAGCCGCATGGCATCTGTAATTATATGAGGGAAACCGTCCGTACCTTGGCGGAAGATGAGGTGGCCTGACCTGGGTGGTTCAGGGGGCCAAATTAGGGACGTCTCAGCGGAGTTTTTGGCTTTTGGGGGGGGTTGCCGGTAGGTTCTAGTGGACCGGGACAGCAAGCTTCAGGGGGTCCAGCACTTTCGATTCGTAATTGTCAGGCATTGAGCTGTCAGGCTGTTGTTAGTCGGGCAGCTCGCAAGCCATGGCAGCCAGAAGTAACCCAAGTAGTTCAGGGGATAGAATCATTGGACAGAGGGCCATCCCCCCACTGTGTTCACTGTGCGGAGGCCACACTAGCGCCCCCAGAATGCAGAATGGTGACCCTCCTGACGCCGGCCCCGTTTCGCTCCAAGGACCCCGAGATTACCTAATGTCGTAGCAAAGGTGCAACACGCAAAAGCGACAAGCGACAAGTGACCAGCACGATAAAACAGTAGCCCGGCAGAGAGCAAAATGGACAGCGTCTCCGATTGAAAGCCCGCTAATCCGAAGCGGGTACAGTGCTGTCTCTTGGAGGGGTTGTCCGCTGGGCTGCGGGCGAGAAGGGGGAAAAAAGACAAACAGCCTCGGCGTTTTGATTGCATCATTGCTTCCGCATCCAATCCCTTCGATTATCAACCACGACCAGTACCGGCCCTCCCGTCCGTCACCAGTGATTCCAAACGACCCATTTGTTTGCATGACAAAGCAAGCGTTCCCGCATTGCGCATTATCAAACGCCCTTTGCCCCATCCCCTTCATGAATAGATATTAATTGCCGCCCCTCACCCCGTCCTCTTCCTCCTCACAACCAACCCCATGAACTTCTTCCGATCTTTCTTCTCCACTCTGCCTACCAGTCCCAACACAATGGCGCAAGCTTCCAAGAAGGTCCAGCAGCTCATCAACGACAACCCTGTTGGTACGTCACCGCTCCCCGGATAGTGGGGCGCTTCCCTCTTCCTCTTATGCTGCCTCTGGCTAACGCTTCGTCCCAAACCAGTCGTCTTCTCCAAGTCGTACTGCCCGTACTGCAAGGAGACCAAGAGGGCTCTGGAGTCCATTGGCGCCAACTACGAGACCTATGAGCTTGACAAGGCTGGTATGCTCTTCTTCCTTCCACTTCCACTTCGCTTTTCGCTGCCCAAGCTAACTCTGACCGCGCAGCCGACGGCGCCGCTCTTCAGGACGCCATCCAGGAGCTCACCGGACAGCGCACTGTCCCCAACACATTCATCCTGCAGGAGTCCATCGGCGGTAACTCAGACCTCCAGAACCTGCTCTCCTCGGGCAAGCTGAAGACCCTGCTCGCCGATGCCGGTGCCCTGTCCGTGTAAGGACTCCGAGTGTCATGATTGGCATGTAGGACGGGGGGCTGATAGGTCTCAGTTCCAAACTATAGACGAGACTTGAGATGGGGCCATTCGGACCCCAACCATAGATAGAGTCGAGGAATAGATGGTCTTACCACAGTAATTGTGATGGTCTTCCTGCGTAAGAGTGGCAAAGTCAATTGATGTGTCGCGACGTGAGGTATTGAGCTGTGTCCGTGCCTACTGTTACATATGCAGCCACTCGGCGCCTTTTGGCATGCCTTTTGGCCATAATGTACATTTTTCTTTTCTCTTTCATTCGTGAGAGCCCGTCAGCGCTATCACATAACTTGCGTTGCCACTGTGCCAATGGGCCTCTCAACAAACTCCATCACCCCGTTGATGATGCTCTCGCGGACCTGCTCCGAGGCTACCTTCTTGCCGCCCAAGTAGTTGAGCCATAGCAGTCGTGACAAGCGCTCATCCTCCACTGTTCCTAGAACGCTCTTCTTGGGGTTCTTGCTGTCGCCCGCATCGTACGTAATGGAGAGTTTGCCCACAGCGTCGCGGACCAAGAGCAACTCCTTGGCCCTGGGAACCAAGCCTCGCTGGAACATGTGCTTGAATGTCTTCATGGCGTCGCCAAACGCCTCATCGCTATAGGCAGCCTTGTCCTTTCCTGAGCGAGCAGTGATGGCTCTGACTAGGCCGTCGCGCAAGTGAGGGAAGTCGGTATCTCTAACAGGGGTGATGCGGAATGCAGTGCGGCAGCCAGCATCCTTGAAGGCCAAATTCCAGGTCTCCTCGCTCTCTGTGGCATCCTGTAGCGCCTTGCGAAGGGTTTCCTTCTCCGAGGGGATCAAGGTGGTTGCTAGGGGGTTGATCTTCTTGACGAGGTAATTCTGCAGCTTGGCAATGTCCTGGGTCGCGACATAGAAGCCAATGACGTACACCTCAATGCCAATGAACGTCACCGTCCTTGTCCCCAGTCCCACGAGGGTGAACTCGGTGCCCTGCTTGCTAGCCATGGAGGCAGCTATGGGGCCGGCCGGCTCTTGAACCGGGGAGAGCTCGTCGATGCTGATGGTTCGGGGAAACAGCTTGATGGTGGTGTTGCCCGTGGGCACGACCTCCCGGCCCTCATCATCGCGGATCACTACCTTGCGCAGCTCGCCCGCCTCAGTCTTGAAGGTGTCGGTGGGTATGGGGGCGTCGCACTTGACTGCGCGCTTCTCCTTCTCGCTCTGGAGGTCGATGGCCTGCTTTAGTTTCCAGGCCGTATATGCGAAGGCGATAATACCAGCGAGGGCCCCGGCGGTGAGAAAGGCTGTTCGGTTCTGCTCGTAATCGCGGCGCTTCGAATTGAGCTGGTTCACGTCAAAGTCCTCGGCCAAGCGAGAGGATTGGCGCTGTGAGAAGACGGTCCGGCGGGACACCAGGACAGCGGCGCATTGGATCCGCTGGGCCCGGAGGGCGGGACGGAGGAGGGTCGAGGGACGGAGCATGGCAACGGCCTTGGCGACGGTAGGTTACAGGATGGAGTCGCAGGTCGAGGCAACGGATTAGGCAAAATCCATTGAAGAGCAAAAATGGTCTGAGGAAGTGTCGTGGGTCGGAAGCTAGAGCACGATGCACTGAGCCGCCTGCGAAGGTCATGTCAGATCTGACGGGCAAACGTACGATCCGATTGGAGGTGCCCCGCCACGTGATGTTATCTAATCGTAATCTGCATCGACGTCACATCCCACCTTGAACGGAAGCTACCCTGGAGCTTTGTGAGGAAACAAAAGACGACGCTGAGGATGCTGACAAGCTGATATGGGGGGAGTAAGCTGTCTTACTATATTGAGCCTATCACCTGGTGTGGTTGAGGCACTATTATTTGTGTGGCTGTCTTGCACATATGTAGCCCCTGTCATGTGGATGGAGGATGTGAGAGCAATCACCTGTTTGGTGATAATGGAACGTGACAGGAGGAAGCGACATGGGAATGATGCAGCTGGATCACAAGCTACCTACCTTCAGGTGTGGACAACATTTTCGGGGCGGACAACCGTGTACATCTCTATTACAGTGTCTCTCACCGTTATTCACTGTGCTGAACATCAATAAACACAGTAAGCACATGTCAGCTGGCACTGTGTTACTAAATGCTGCCAATTCAGCCTGGCCATGATTTTGCTGTGCTAGCGATGAGGACCTACCTAAGTCCTGATAGAAGCTCGGTCTAACTTTTATCTTCACAGCAGCTGTTGAGTCGGTGCGATGTCTCGAGGTAGCAACTGTGTCGAGCTGTGTTCATCAACCAAAATGGTGTTCAAGCTGTGAAAATGTCGAATAAGCCCCTGTGTGTAAGGACGTCGTGCGGACATGGGGACAATTATCACTTATGAATAAGGATGCATAGACAATCTAAATATTATTTCACAATATCCATAGCCATATGTTATTGAGGTTATTGATGAGGATCTTGTTTAATTCTTGACGGGAGTGTCTACAGATTCTGATAAATATATAAGTTGTGGATTCATGGTCACCCAAGAAGGGATGATACCCCGATAATTTTATTAGACCTGCGATCCCAGACTCGCCTCCACCAGTTTTCAACTCCCTCAAATTCCAGTAAGATCCTATGAAGTAATGCTCGTACCTCGCCATACCCTAATTCTCTAAACTAAGCTATAGTGATTTTTAACTAATCCTAATTCCCAAGTTCTCTCCCAATTAGTATGAGGCCAATATGTGTTACGGCCAACATGACCATCAAGTTGGCGACAGTGTTGGACAAAAGCCATGATAGAGCTCGACAGTAATGTTCAATTGCACAGTGTGTCAGCCACGTACAAGCATGTCGCCCTTTACACAGTGCTTCAAACAATTAATACGAGTATCGATTGTCACTCCAACAACAGTCACCACACCTTTGTTAAAAAAAATACCCCTGCCTCGTGGGTAGGGGATGCAGCGTGCCTATGCACATCACTTTTCCGAGCACATACAGACTACAGTAACCCAACAAGGCCGAGTCGGGATGAAAACGGTGACAGAGAGGGAGCCCGGGAGGTGATTGTTAATCATGATCGCTTTGGCTTTTTTGGGCGGGCGTTCTGGAGGCTTCTGTCCGTTTCCTCAGCGAGGTGCTGATGTTTCTCTCTAGACAGGCCGTCTTCGTACCTGGAGGAACAGTTGAGGGGTGAATTTGGCATGATGTTAACCGGTAGTCATTTGTTTGGTGGATGTCTTCTATTCTGATCCCCGCGCTCGAGTTTGTTTGGCTCCTCTCCATTCCAAACGCAGCTCGCCCCCACTATTCACAGTGTCATCGAGTCAAGTCTTGGGAAGAGAGGGACACGACCGCAAAGACATGCTCCCTACTATCCCGTTTGCATGACAATGGGAAGGTCTTTGTTGTTTATCCGGAGTGCCCGAGGGTATTATTTTGCGCCCATTTGCGCCGCGCACCAGAGACCTGGGATCCAGAATCAAGGTCTACTCTGAATACTAAAGTACTAGTAGGTAGTAGGCGGATAGGTAGTCTACTTGGTCGTCGGCTGGACCCCACCCGCAAACGGACGGAACGGTCCAGTCCCCGCAGCACGCACGCACCTCGATTATTAGTGTCCCGAGGACCGAGCCCGCCTGATGTTTAGTGTGGTTCCTTGGAAGCCGCATTGCCGTGCCCTGTAACAGACGCAGTCCCAGGGCCCCCTTCAGTGCTGTTCCAGGGCAGTGCTCGCCCCAAGGCCCCTACGGCGAGGCTGAAACCGGTGGAGGTCGACCTGGACGGCCACCAAACGCAGGCGCCTGGAAGCCCAAGGCTCCAAGGCTCCAAGGCTCTAAGGCTCCAAGGTTCCAAGCCTTCAATGGAAGCCCAGCCTTAGTGGCAGCCCAAAGTGCCTGTTTAGGTTCCATCTCTATTTTGGCTGCGCAGCCGCCACTAAAACTTCCCTCCACGGGCGAGTGCCTTAGCGAGTACTGTGCCGTTTGGTTTCCAGGTTGTGCCCGTCCCTCCAAACTAAACCATCCATCATCCACCCACCATCACCAACACCACCGCCTTCACCTTTACCATCACCACAGCCCAACCCGCCGACTCCCGCCGCCGCCGCATTCAACCACCCGCCATCTTCGGCTGCAGCGTTATCAACCCCCCGAGCGAGGAGCCCGTCGCGCTTTCTTCTCCCTCCACCGACAGGAGGCTCGGCGAGAGACGCTGCGAACCCGGCGGCTGCTACTGCGACTTGCCACTGTTGTTGTTGCTGCCCTCGTGAACGGCCGCACGCCCACTGCCCGCTGGTCAAACCCACTCCCTCCCTCCCGTCACCGACTGGATCCTTGGCCCCGTCGAATCTCGCATCTTTGCAACCTGCATCCTCGGCCGCTTCGTCGTCCGTCTCTAGTTCGCGATACCCTCCATCCTCGGTCGACGCCATGGCTGCTGCTCGCCCTAGCCCTGCTGCCGGCTCGTCTGACGATGCGGATGACTCCCGATCGTCATCGTCAACTAATTCTCCCGCGCCCGCCGACAACGAAGAGTCCGATTTCTTCCTAGGCGCTAACGACTCCCAGTCTTCGCTCGGCGTCCCCAACTTCCAGGACATGCAGGTTGACGATACGTGTTGGCCCCCGGTCAACCGTCTGCCCAACGAGATCCTCATCAGCGTCTTTTCCAAGCTCGGCACTACCTCCGACCTCTACCACTGCCTGCTCGTTTCCAAGCGCTGGGCTAGGAACACGGTCGATCTGCTCTGGCATCGTCCCGCTTGTACCGACTGGAAGAAGCACCGCAGCATCTGCCAGACCCTCGGCCTCGGTGACCCCTTCTTCAGCTACCGCGACTTCATCAAACGGCTGAACCTCGCCGCCCTCGCTGATAAGGTGAACGATGGCAGCGTCATGCCGCTGGCCGTCTGCACTCGGGTCGAACGCTTGACTTTGACAAACTGCCGCGACTTGACCGACTCGGGCTTGATTGCCCTGGTCCAGAATAGCAACTCGCTCCTGGCCCTCGATATTTCCAACGACAAGAACATTACCGAGCGGTCCATCAATGCCATTGCCGAGCACTGCAAGCGGCTGCAGGGACTCAATATCTCTGCTTGCGACAACATTTCCAACGAGAGCATGATCGCTCTGGCGCACAGTTGCAGGTTCATCAAGCGGGTATGGCCCCCAAATCCAACCCCTCCGTTCGCCGCCAGAGCAAACTTTGCTAACCATCTCGTGTCTAACTACAGCTGAAGCTTAACGAGTGCGCCCAGCTTCGAGACGATGCCATTCTTGCCTTCGCTGAGCAGTGCCCTAACATCCTCGAGATCGATCTCCACCAGTGCTCCTGGATCGGCAACAGCCCGGTGACGTCGCTGCTGGCCAGGGGCAACTGCCTTCGGGAGCTGCGATTGGCAAGCTGCGACCTCATCGACGACGAGGCCTTCTTGTCCCTGCCACAAGGGCGACAGTTTGAGCACCTTCGTATTCTTGATCTGACATCTTGCACCCGACTCACCGATGCCGCCGTCCAGAAGATCATTGAAGTTGCCCCACGCCTCCGAAACCTCGTTCTCGCCAAGTGCCGCAATATCACCGATGTGGCTGTCCATGCCATCTCGAAGCTCGGCAAGAACCTTCATTACGTGCATCTGGGCCACTGCGGACAAATCACAGACGAGGGCGTCAAGAAACTGGTCCAGAACTGCAATAGAATCCGGTACATAGACCTGGGCTGCTGCACTAACCTGACGGATGAGTCTGTTAAGAGATTGGCTCTGCTCCCGAAACTGAAGCGTATTGGCTTGGTTAAGTGCAGCTCCATCACCGACGACTCTGTCTTTGCCCTCGCCGAGGCGGCATATCGTCCAAGGGTCCGCAGAGACGCCAGTGGGATGTTTGTGGGTGGCGAGTACTACGCCTCTAGCCTGGAGCGAGTGCATCTCAGTTACTGCATCAACCTGACACTTAAGGCCAGTATGCCCATTTTACTTTCTTGACCTAATTCTAACATTCATCCAGAGTATCATGAAGCTTCTCAACTCGTGCCCTCGACTCACTCACCTGAGCTTGACTGGTGTTGCCGCCTTCCAGCGAGACGACTTCCAGCCCTTCTGCCGAACAGCGCCTCCTGGTAAGCCCCCTGAGGACCCTGTCGAGAAACCGCCACTGACCAGTCTTGCAGAATTTACGCAGCATCAACGCGATGTCTTCTGTGTCTTTTCCGGTACCATGGTGCCTAAGTTCCGGGATTTCCTCAACACGTCGCCGCAGTTTGACGACCTTCGAGAGAGTTTCCTACATCGGCCAAACGGTCACCCCAGTAGAAGACACCCATTCGCCGTCACGGCCCGTCCCTCGGGCGTCATTGCCACTGTGGATGGCGAGGGCTTCGACGATGAGATGGCCGACGAGGAGAATGATTTTGAAGGACTGGACGGCTCTGACATGGTGGTGGATGCTCAAGCCCCAAACCCAGCGGCCAACCACGGGTTTTTGCAAACAATTCCAGTTCCTCCTCCCGCGCCGGGGAGCCAGAACCCCTCCGCGATGCCAGCCGTCCGTGGCGTGTCGCAGCAATTTATGCCGGGGGCAACGGGTTTCATAGGGTCTTTGGTGGCTTTTCCACACATTATAAACAGCCTGCAAACAGGGGGCCCACCAACAACAGTTAACACCGGCCAAGCTAGTGTTGCCACGGTGGGCACCGGCTCAGGCTCGCGGCAGACGAGCGCATCGTATGGAGTCAATGGAGAGCCCCCGACGGGAGCTAGCACGGCAACGATACATCGACAGCGACTGGAAGACGAGCAATCGGACCCAATGGATTGAACTAACTACATATCACTCTGCTCGGGATGAGACGAACGTAACGATGCTATTAGTATCTGTTTTTTTAGGGACTCTTCTTGGCATGGTATGATTCGATTCTTATTACTGTCGGCATCCTTAACATGCGCTTACACGCCTGTAGGAGTTAGAATATGCGTACCTCAGACGCACGGGGTGCTTAGATGACACAGCGTATCGAGAGGAGTTTTTTGTGTTTGGCATACCGCGGTTTGCGGCAACGACTCAACGGCAAAGACCACAGATACCATGATAGGGGAATCACATACGGGGAACGAATATGACGCAGCGCGGCGCAACGCATGGCATAGCATCGTAGCGCAAAAGACGCCTTTGTTTTGTATGTTCGTTTCTGATCATCGTTTTGCAAGCAGCGATAGGAAGGGATGTCCGCGAAGGATTTTGCGGGTAAGGACACAGGGGAACGAACATGCGATAGAATTATGGTACACGATATTGCTCTCGGACGGACAGGGACCCTCCCTTGGAGCTCTGGAATTGATGTTTTTTTTATAACTCACTCATGACCTTTCCGGTCGTCGTGCGTGCGAGATTTGTAATATGGTTTCACCCGTCAGCGACACGTTCCGTTCCTTTAGATCCTTCTTGGCGACACACGAGGCAGTACCATGCATGTCAGACTCGCCTCTCTACACGCCGGGCGTGCCACTACAAGATGGAAGTCCATACTGTATCGTGAGAAGTCGATGTGCATGCGCCATCACACGTGGACTTGTCAGCGCTAGAAGTCTTCGACTTGTCTATAGGCGGCGAGTTCCCCCAGACGGCAGATGGGATGCGGGTGTGTCATGCGAGGTGAGATTTGGGATTTGGGGACGCGTCAGGGGAGGCTTGGCGGTGTAATGACCGAGTCGTAGGATGGCTATGAGGACTGCTTTGTGCTATTGCCAACTAAGATATACCTAGGTAATTTTGCTCCGAAGTATTCGGTAGGATGTTGAACGGAGTATTGCTGGGTGCACCAGTAATTTCTACTCCATGCACATCAATAAAGAGACCGGATTAATAAGTAACCAAAACCACAATCTAGTCTTATCAAATCTTGCAAATATAATCCAAAGACTAATCCGATCCCTATCCTTAACACTAAACCTTACACTATCCTAACCCCCTAACCTACCTTCACTATTATCCCGACCTCATATCCCTCAGTACCCTAGCAATACTCCCTAGACGGTAGAATGGGATGTGGGCGTGTGCAATGCGAGGTGGGATTCGGGGAATTTATGGAGGCGTCAGGGGAGGCTTGGCGGCGTTGTGGCCGGGCTATAGATAGTTGGTAGGATGGCTGTGTGACGACTGCTTTGTCTTATTGCTAACTATGTATAAATCGTAAACCATGGATTTGAGCGATTCAACTGAGCAGGCGGCAGAAGAATGACGTCGACCGTAAGAGCTATAACCTGCAACATCAAAGCAGGCCACAACCACCACAAATGCAAGAGTCACATTGATGTTTGGGTCTGCAAGCTTTGCTCTCTTCTCAGCAGACCTTGCACATTCGCATCGCCCAGTCGCTCGAAACGGCTTTGGGGAGATGACCTCCCCTGCTTTTATCCCAGGGAGTGACCGGCCGGTCTGTCCTTGCTTTGTACCATGGCACTCCCTTGGGAAGTATTGGGTAGAAGTCACGACTCCATTGGAAAGCGAGATACTTAACTGGCGTAGACGAAGAGACAAGATGCTGAGGGGGTTGGTAGTTGCTGGTTCTTGTGGCTTGTGTCGCTCTCGAGTTGACCTGCTGCGTTATTTTGGGGAAATCAGGAGAGGTACTGAACTGCATACATATTAACCCTAACTATTATTCCCAACTCCTTACTCCTTTACCTGAGTGCTACATATAACAGCCAATCTACTTAGGATTAGTACCTTATTCCCCGTAGAAAAACAATTAGAGCTATGTGTACTTGTTGTACGCGTAGCCAAAGTTGTTTGTGCCCCTAACAATATTCATTATAATTATAAGGGTGTTGTTGAGCTTACAGTTGTAGCTGGATTTGGACGCAGGGCTTAGAGAATGGAATATTTATCAACTCAATTAAACGGGTATAGATTGTTATGTACCGATTGATGGTGGCTCAGTGAATGAGTGTGCACTCAGTAGAAAACCAGTATATAAAAAAGTGGTGGTATCAAGCATCGTCTCTCTCCACATCTTCACGCAGGAAGACGTCCCTTCGCCACACGGCCGGGTAGATAAAAAAACCCAAATAAATAGTATGCGTGTTTTTTCCTCCCTTAAACCTTTTCGTTGCTATTGCGCGCACTGGCCTCGGAGGACGAATGCATAGCGCCGTCCAGGGAGCGGGTGATCTCGACGTAATCGTAGGCAAACTCGCCGAGCTGGCCGTCGTCGAGGCCGAGCTCCTCCTCCTCGGCGGACACGCGCAGCGACAGGCCGGGGATGAGGTTCATGAGGAAGAGCAGGATGCAGGTGAGGACGAAGGACCAGCCGAAGGCAGCGCAGGTACCGGCGATCTGGTAGCCAAGCTGGACCCAGTTGCTCTCGACCCAGCCGATGGCGTCGTACTCACCGCCGTCGAGGCTAGCGATGGTGGAGCTGGAAGATGGTGTTAGTCCAGGAAAGGGGTGGAAGGGGATAGAGACATAGGGGGTGGTGTTGAAAGACTTACGTTCCGAAGATACCGGTCAGGATGTTTCCAACCATGCCGCCGACGCCGTGGACGGCAAAGATATCCAGACCGTCGTCGACGCCAATGACAAACTTGAGCTTGGTGGCAAAGTTGCAGATGATGCCGCCGCAGACGCCGATGATGACGGCGGCCCAGGGCTTGACGAAGCCGGCGGCCGGGGTGATGGCGACGAGGCCACAGATGGCACCAGAGCAAAAGCCCACAGTGCTCCATTTCTTCTCCAGACGGTAGTCGAGCAGCATCCAGGCGATGCCGCCGCATGAAGCCGCCAGGTTGGTGACGTAGCAGGCCATGACGGCGCGGATGTTCATGGACAGGGCGGAGCCGCCGTTGAAGCCGAACCAGCCGACCCACAGGAAGACGGTGCCGAGGACGACGTGGGTGACGTTGTGCGGGCGGTAGGGGAGGCCGTTGTTGCGGTTGTAGCCGGTGCGCTTGCCGAGCATCAGGGAGTAGGCGAGGGCGCAGGTGCCCGACGAGACGTGGACGGGGCCGCCGCCGGCGAAGTCGTAGCTAGGGAGGTTGAAGAGCCAGCCGTTGGCGTTCCACGTCCAGTAGGCGATGGGGTCGTAGACGATGGTCGACCAGAGGAACATGAAGACGATGGCCGGGAGCATGCGGCCGCGGTCTGCGACGGCGCCAATGGCGAGAGCGGGACTTGATACGCGTGTTAGTCGCCATCTGCTGTGATGCGTAGACCAGGAGGAAGACTCACGTAATGGCCGCAAACATGCCCTGGTACAGGCAGAACAGGATATCAGGAAGAGCAGACGAGCCGTTGGGCTGGCCAACCGTCTTCATGAGACCGAACTGGGTCAGATCGCCGAGGAAGGAATTGCCGGTGCGGGAGAAGGTCAGGGAGTAGCCCCAGAAGAACCACTGGAAGCTGATGACGGCCACGGACACCATGGAGAGGAGGATGAGCGAGAGGGCCGACTTGCGGCGGGCGAGACCGCTGTAGAAGAAGCCGACGCCGGGAATCATCAGCAGGACGAGGACGGCGGAGACCGTGAGGAAGGTCAAGTGGCCGGTCTGAGAGCATCATGTTAGCTCCGCGTGTAAGTGAGGTGAGATGAGACGAGCAACATACGTCGTAGAAGACATTGAGGTCGGCGACGCCGGACGAGTAGCCATCGTCGGCCTTGTCGTCGGTGCCATTGTACGCGAGCGACATGATGGCGGGACGCAGAGAGTTGTTCCGACGCTGCGCTTCGTATAGATGCTGGAAACGGGATTCTCAGTCCTCGATCCTCTGCCCGAGATGCAAGGAAGGTTCAAGGAGAGGAGGAGAGAAACGGATGGCGAGTAAAGAGAAGAAAACAAGCAAAGATAGCCAGGTCCGGGGACCCAGAAGGCTAAATAGATATGATGGATGGTATCAATTGACCGGGGGTCAAGATGAAGCTGTGGTGGGACGGAGGATGGTACGGGACAAGGCTCCTTCGCCAGCTTCCAGTGACTGACACGGGTTTGCCAAGGCCCTGGAGATGGAGACAAGACTGAAGACAGAGGGCACGAAAAGGCATCAGAAGCAGACTAGACAAGGGGGCGCTGGGGAGGGGGAGGGTGTGTGGGAAGGTGTGGGGGAGTGGTGGTGATAGGACGCCCATGGTTCTCTCGGCGAGGAACTAAGTCGGGACGGGTTCCAAACCGTAAGCGTGGACGTCTAGAATAGTAGCAGCACCGTAATTAGCAAGTGGCATAACCGAAAGCTTCCTTGTCGTGTGCTGAGCCTGTCCGGTGTGATGTTGTACTGTAGCACTCCATGTAAGGTGTGTGCCGTAAGATTGGACCACCCACGCACCCCTCCCTCCCCTTGCCGCGTTGCTTTCCTGCAGTCAGAATGGAAGGATCTCAAGATAGAGTACTATAGTATGTACGGGATAGTCGGGTGCATCCGTATTGAGTGTGCGTGCAGTACAGCGGCCATGTCCAACGAGGACGGCCAATAGCCAAAGACCACTGGAGTGTCTCTTGGAGGATCATGAATGGATCATGGCGATAAGCTCTGTCTAACTGTCAGTAGAGTAGATATCCAAGAGCATTAACAGTCGGGTAGACTAGCTGCGTACTTAGTTAGCTGTCTGACCAGGGCAATGGGAATAACTCAACTCACATGAGTAAAAGCCCTCTCTTCTTTTGGTCCCTCTCGTCTTGGTTGAGGCACGCACATGTCATGCATGCACCCTCCCTCCCCTCGCAGACCTTTACTCCCAGTACTTATCACAAGCCTGAATCCGGCCCGGCGTCGAAATGGAAAAGGATCCGTCCGCACAAAGGCTAAGTGCCAAACCCGGAGCCAACGCCACTGATAAGCTTCCACGTTCCAACAGGTCCCCCGGCTTTGCGCCTCGCCTTGGCAGGTGGATCAGGGGAGCGCTTATCTGGGGCGTGCTAAGTTAGTCTTTTGGCCGTTGGCTTTTTTTCTTTTTTAAATGAATTCTTCTTGTTGACGAGGTGCATTGGTGACCTGGACTCGGCAGTTCGGCGAAAAGGGACGTCTGACAGACGCATTGCTGGATTCGGGAGCGCATGAGTCGCGAGGCGGAGACATCCCCGGATTTCCCAAGCCAAGCTTGACACTGTCAACACTGTATTCGTACCTCGTGGACGTTGAACAACAAAACAATGCGTTGGACTTGCTTGCTTGGCTCGGAGAAATGAGCTGGTCAATGCCAGGGTCACATCCCTGACATCCCTGGAACTGGAATATCCCAGGGAGTCTCAGGCGAGCTGCACCGCCCATTCCGCCCCAGTGCCGACGCTGCCGCAACGCCGTAGGCTGATCATAGCACTGGGGATGCCATCACTCATGGATTCCCCACCATCGGCTCCGATTCGTTGAGTATCGAGTATCAAGTATCGGGCATCTAGCATTTGACATCATGTGTTGAGATGCCAGATAGTCATTCCGTCGATAACAAGTCGTCAAATGACTGGCAGTTAGCGGAAATGGGCGTCTATCACAACGCCTCGACGCGGAACGATGCCCTAGACGCCTTCGGCATTCTTCATCTTCAAGTACGTATGCCCAGAAGTGCGGTTCCTCGCCAAGATGAGCCGAGCTGGAAATGCCCCCACACAGACAACTTAGCGACTTGAGCCAAGGCGAACCTATCACGACGATTGAATCGTTTGTAGCTGATACTCAAGTCTGGCCGCACTTGACATTGGGTGAGAGGACTAGGACGAGGACGAGGACATGATAGCGTCATTGAATGCCATCGACGTCGTTTTCGTGTCATCGAGATTCCGAAACAAGGCATCAAAGGCAACAATGCTTCCCATGTTGCATGAGAAGACAGGTTCGAGGTTCAGATAACCTTAACACCTCTTGGACGCTGACTGCTCCGGTCATCGTACCAGCGTGGTGGTCTTGATCTTGGATGGTTCCATCCGCCGCTCAGCTGAGACTCAAGTCAGACGGACATCCAACCGCCAGCTCCAATCCCAATGTTTACGCGAAACCATGTCTGGCCCTCGTATACGTATCCATCCCGTTGTCCAGCTTATCAGTAAACTTGCAGACTGTATCCGTCTGTACTCTGCAGTATGCATCTTCCCCCTCGCCCTGCGTCTAGGACACCACCATCACGCCCAGAGGAGAAAGTGCTGTTCCGCTTCCCCAGACCGTGCATCGCCTCGCCGGCGCCATCATCAAGCCCTCTCACAGCCCTGCATCAGCCGACTCGACGCCGCACACCTCTTTCTTATCTCCCAGCGTCCAGAGTCACACTGACCGGGCTGCCTTGCGAATCTTGCGAATCTTGGTCCTGAGTGAGGTCGAATGGATCCAGTCTCATTGGTCCTCGAGCTGCGTCCTTATCTCTTCCCAGGGTCTGCGGAGCAGGCTAGTGCAGGGTGGCTGGGATGGCTTGGACCAGTGGCCCCTCCCTCCATCCGACATCCTTGTCCCTGCCGGGCGACATATCAATTATTCCCAGGCCTTTGATACAGCTCTTGAACTTTGAAGACGGGCCAACCTGAAATCCGTCTCGCGGAATGTTGCCCGGCGACACAGCATGTGACGGCTTGGTTCCAAGTGTCTTGGACTCGGCATCCGCTCGTCTGCGCAAATTGGACTCCCCCGTGCTGTTTGCTGGGGGCTCGACTTCGCCGCCCAGTCTAAGGAGTTGGAGGAGGCCCGTCGTTATCATCCCGACTCATCATGCTCCCGCGTTTGCCCGGTTTTAATCTCAGGTCTGGGTTCGCGACAGATCCAGTCTCGAGCTTCTGGTCGAAGAGGACGCAGTCTGATCATGTTGTAGATCCAAATTAATAAGGGTCCTCCGTGCTCCTTAGAACGTAGTCTAATAAGTGATACTGCGACATGGTCTCCATTACCGTTTACGCCCCCCGCCGCCCATCAACGGTGGAAATCGATCGTGTTGCGCCCGCACAGCCTTGCGAGAGACCTCTTGCGGGCGTCTGAATGCGAGCTTCCCGCTCGATGGGACGGGGAAATGGGACGGCCATGCAATACTTAAGTTGACCTTGATCCCGCTGCTGTTAGAACGTTTCGAGAGGCTCGAGGTTACTCCAACTTCAATCCTGCTCGTCGCTCCAACACGAAGCATCACCGCCGTGGTTCAACACGCTCGAGCCATAATGCCCTGTCCCAGAAACACCGAAGATTTCCGATCCCTTTCGCTCCGTTGACACTGTCGGTCTTGGCTCATTGTGATTCCCACCAACGCAGTCTTCCTCCGCCTTGACCTTGTCGGTCCCGACGCCTCTCGACGCACCTGAACAACGCATGCGAAGTACTCGTCAACCTCAATGGCTTCGCTTCCTTATCAGACTCTCATCTTACTGCCACACCCTCATGCAAGATTTGCGTAGCGGCTTAGCTGGATAATGGAGTCCGACCAGATGACGGATCTCTCGGCTCAAAGCATCCATCGTCGACTTCAACTCCATCCAGGTCTGGTTCGGATATCTGATAATTGGTTCGACGGGTCCTTGCCAAGCAGTTGTCCAGCTTGGCCGAGATAACGAGTCTGGAAATGCTTGCAACCTATTCCGCTTCACCTGTGGCGCGTTTAGCGTAAAGATAAGGAAGAAGCACTAGATGCGGCACCCACCAACGTTCCTGCAAGTGATGGGGGTCGACATGATGGCTAAGTTTGTCAACTTGCGAAACCGGCTCAAATTTCAGCCTTTTTGCGTATTTATGATGCTTGCAGGTCAGCCGAGTTGCCGATGGCTGCTGGAAGTCATTACAGTTCGGCGGGAGGCCCGGCCAATCCTCTCGTTAGTATGGCCTTCATGAGTGAACGAAATGTTGCGAATGTGATTGAAACTGCCGCTGATTGGGTATCATCCTGCATCGTACATCCGCCCTGCCGTAGTTCTGTCTTATCATTGTCTATTATTCCTAGCCGATGGTAATTCTGAGGTGTTGAATCGGTGGGTGGCGGTAGAGAGGGTCAATAACTTTGCCCAGTCGATGTGTGTTGTTGACATCCCCAGCCCATGCATAGGGTCCCGTCTGATCGCGTTCGTATCCATTTCGCAACAGACTTGGTTCATCAAACCTAAATTTTGTGATCTGACGTCCTCTAAACAGTGTTTCCAAACTTTGCCATTGGCGTAAGATTTGGGTGCTCTTCATATCGGCTTGGCTGACTGGCATCCGGCCTCTAGGTTATCGTGACGCTTCCAAGAGACTTGGCCTCGGTCATGACTTGACCTCGCTTCTCCATTCGTTTTCCAATTCAATCAGTTGCTCTGCGACTTTCCAAGGCGCTTCCTCCTCCAAGACCCTCCTCTGCTCTCCAGATATCCGGTCGAGCACATACCGGCTCACAGTCGCGGCGTCTCGCTCCGCTGGGCGTCCGATACCGATAGCAATCCGCACGAATGGCGATGTTGGATATTTTCCCTGTGATAATGAACCCTTGACGCTCTTGATGCCGTTGTGTCCCTTGTGACTCCGATCCCATGCTGTGAGTTTCACGATACCGAGGTCCCGCTCGAGTTCGTCATGGACAATGACAAGGCTGAGGGACGAAGGATCGTGCTGTTTGATCATGTCCTGCCATGCGCGAGCCACAAAGCCTCCGGAGATGTTCATGAGGGTTGGTGACTGTACCAATGTGTACTTTGGCCCATGAGACACTAGACATGTTTGCTTTCCGAAAGTCACTTCACGCAACGGGGGCTGCCGGAGAACCTTTGCCAGGCCATTGAGGGCGAAGTGACCTGCTGAATGAAGACTCTCGTACTTGGGCAAGGGATTGCCCAGACTGACAACAAGAAATCGAGGGCTGAACATTCTGACGCGACAACTCTTCAAAGCGTGTGAAGCTTCCCTCGCAAGTTCGAAGGCTTGACACGGTATCACGTGAGTCGCGCCACAGCGGAAGAATAGAAATGCCGATGGCTTTACTCAGCCCCGTCGCTGACGTCGATCACCCGATTGGACTGGAATCGTGGCTGAGCCCCGGTTTTGTCGTCACTCACTGTCCAACTTGCTCGTGCCAACTCCTGGTTGCCTCTTGCACCAACAAGCCTCCACCCCGAACGTGTTTGACGACCTCTAAGTACGGATACCGAACTATTCATACCGAACGATCCAAGTTTTCGATTATCAGTCAGCCAATATGTCGTGGGCGGGTAGGCAAAGCTATCACCCCGCAATGAGGGGAGGTCTAACAATGACATAGGGTTCAAGAAGAATGTGGGCCGCGCGACGACGCAGGTGATGATGAAGACGGGTATGCGGCCTCTCGATCTGAAGTTGGTAGAGCTCGGCTAACGAAGTCCCATAGGGCACGTGGAGAAGACGAACGACCGAGATTATGAAGTCGAAGAGAGGTTAGCGCATCCTTCAAAGACCATCGGACGACATCTGACACGGGTCTAGGCGATTTAAGACAATGGAAGCGGCATCGCTACGACTGCAGAAGGAGTCAAAGGGTTACCTTGACTCGCTAAGAGGTTGGTTGCTAGATGCTGAGATAATCTCGATTGACAGCTAACGCTATCAGCCATGACGGCATCGCAAATGCGAATCGCCGAAACGATTGACGCATTCTACGGCGACGCTGGCGCAAAGGACGGCGTCAGCAGGAGCTACAAGCAGGCAGTGGAGGATCTGGATGCCGAGACGATCAAAGCCCTGGACGGCCCGTACCGACAGACCGTGCTTGACCCCATCTCCCGCTTTTGCGCATACTTCCCCGACGTCAATGAGTGCATCAAGAAGCGCTCCCACAAGCTCCTGGACTACGACGCCCTCCGTGCAAAGGTCAAGCGCCTCGTCGACAAGCCCGACAAGGATGCCACGAAGCTGCCTCGGACCGAGAAGGAGATGGAGATGGCCAAGGCTGCGTACGAGCAGCTGAACGAGCAGCTCAGCACCGAGTTGCCACAGCTCATTGACCTGCGCGTGCCGTACCTCGACCCAAGTTTCGAGGCGCTCGTCAAGATCCAACTGCGGTTCTGCGCAGAAGCGTACTCGCGCATGGCCCAGGTTCAGCAGTACTTAGACGCCGACACGAGAGACCAGTATGCCGAGGGGCATTTGGACGCCAGAGTGGAGGAGGTGCTGCAGGAGATTCGCGAGCTGAGTATCAGCGGCACTGTCTAGGATGGACGAGGCTTGAGCGTCTAATTTGGAACACTTGGGAACGGCGTACGGAAAGGGTGCAGTCAACTGCTTGTAGACATTTGATGTCCTCCTGATGAATACATGAATAGACAACCTGCTTGCTGAGCTTTTCATCTTGGAAAGCCGGGGTTGGAGTTCAACTGATAGAAATTCTCGGGCCACATGTTTCATGTTTCATCCACCAGCCCAGGTTTCATAGGGGTCCAATCCGCGGCGTACTCCGTAGCGTACGCAAATATTCGTAATCAGAGCGTTTGGGTCATCCCTTGGGAAGCATACCGCCTCCGTCATCACATCATTCAGATCCCAGCCTGGCGATGAGATGAGACTCTAAGCCCGACCGTTTTGTCTAATCCACCCCCGCCTGGCCACGAGGCCTAGTTTCCACCAACAGCGCCGTTAAGTTTTCCAAACAGATCACTTAAGCTTAGTCTTCGGCCCAGAGCTTGCATGGCCGGTCCAACTTCAGGACCCTGTGTGTCAACGGGGCCTGCAGATCTTGCAACTTTCCAGCTCTCCTGGATCGTCGCCGCGTTCACCTCTCTTGTCTCGTCCTTATCGTTGTGAATCCACACGCCTAGCACCTTTTCGCCTTCCTCCCACTCGCCCTCAACCCGCATAATAACAAGCTCTTCTGAGACCTCGACGTGCGTAACCCTAGCTAGATCCACAATGACGTTGTCTAACCCTCTCCTGTTCAAGATAAAGACACAGGCTCGTGGTCGATGGTTGGAGTCTTCGAGGAGTGGCGATTGGGCACAAACAAACATGGTGCCCTCCACCCCGGACTTATCCCAGCCGCCTGACGCACTGCCAAAGGTATATATGACGGCGTTAGCCGCTATGCTGAGGATGGTGTGGATCGAGGGCAGGTAGCGCTGGAGAACGGAGAGGTTGAGTTCAGTGTTGTTGCGTGGTGGGGGAGGCGCGTAAGTATTGTGCATCGACGAGTATGCGACGGCGTCGGACTCGTAGTCGGAGACTGCGGGTATTCGGTTTGAGGGCTGGCGGGTGTGCCGCGCATTACGCGGTGTTTGCCGGCTCATGGCTGGGCTGTGAAGAGGTGACGATGGTGACAGAGGGAGTAGGGCGTGGGATGCGTGTTGCTCAGGCCAAAGTCCGCGGGTCTCTAGTGAGTGGTCGACTTTGAGGTTGGCCTCGCAGCAATAGTAGACGTGATTTTGACGACTCGGTATGCTGACGGAGCGCTGGCTGGCGACTTCTTGTCACCGAAGAAGTACCCGTGGAATGGAAGTTGATGTTGATGTTGATGAAGCAAGGCAAGGCACATGACATTCTTGGGCATCTCGATTGGAGCTTGGTCCACGCATGGCTTATCGATAACGGCGCAAAGATGGGATGACGCTGCGTAGCGGGGCTGCTACCCTGGAGCCTCGATTCATCATCACCGGCAAACCAACCCGGATCCGGACGACATCATCAAGCTGGCCGCGGGCCTGGACCTGTTTCTTGTTTCTGCTTCTTCTGTTGATCATAGAAAGCATCTTCATTTGTGTGCCGATTGTATCCGGAAGCCAAGACCGTCATTTCAGAGGCGCTCCCACCTGAAGCTCCCGACAAGACGTCATGATCTAGAGGACTAGAAGCCGAACCTCCCACGATACCACGAGCCGAAGACACCACGCCCACTGCTCTCGCTCTTCTCGTTCTACCAGAATGGCGTCCCAGGCCGACGAACCCTCGATTCAGACGGCCGGCTCAGAGACAGCCGAGCCTGCCACAACGACGCTACATTCCCTCGCGAAAGCCGTTTACGCGAGACGATCGGAATACGTGAGACCGCACCGGATAAAGGTCAAGATTGGAACATGGAACGTCGCAGCATGCCCAGGTACGGACAAAGATCTCGCGACCTGGTTCGCCAGCGGAGAGGGCATCGATCAGGACTTTGCGACGCTTGACTTGTCGCAAAACCCCTCGGTGGAGCACTCGGATCCGGGGCAGCACCATGGAGACTCAGGGCCGTACCATCTGGTTGCTGGAAAGAATATTGGCCTTTACGTGCTGGGATTGCAGGAGATTGTGGATCTCAGCACTACCAAGGAGTACATGAACCGCGCAGTCTATACGGATACAAGCGCCATGGAGAAGTGGCAGGCTGCGCTGGAAGCTGCCCTGCCACCCGGATATCAGCTGATCACGACGGAGCAAATGACTGGCTTACTGCTACTTGTGTACGCATCTCCCGAAGTCGCAGCCACCATCAGCAACGTCAGCACAAAGCAGGTCGGAACCGGGCTCCTGGGCTATTTTGGAAACAAGGGCGCCGTGACGACACGACTGCTCCTGGGAGAAACGACTCGCATGGTCTTCGTAAACAGTCACCTCGCTAGTGGCGCCGGCTCATCATACCTCGATCGCCGATGCTGGGACGTGGGACAAATCCTATCCAAGACGCAGTTCGACCCCATCGTTCTCGCTGGGGTTGTGGAAGACGAAGACGAGGAGAAGATTGGCGATGAGGACCTCGCTTTCTGGTTTGGCGACTTGAATTTCCGACTTGATGGGTTACCCGGCGACGATATTAGACGGCTGTTGACATTACACGCGCGCGGCGAGTATGGGGCGAACGATGATACGACGAAGCCGGCGCTTGGTGAACAAGGGGTCATTGTGATGAAGAGCTCTGACAGCGACGACGATGCGACAACCATGTCATCACTACACTCCCGAGACGAGAGTTTCGACTCAGCAAGCTCCCTTCCCGATCCTGACGACTTCCCCGAAGACCCCAGCCAAGATCCCACTTCTTTGCAGGCCACGATCGACTCTCTTCTACCCCACGACCAATTACGAAGGATGATGAAACAGCGCAAAGTCTTCCACGATGGCTGGCGAGAAGGCCCCATCACGTTTTTACCTACTTACAAATACGACGTTGGGACCGTCGGCCTCTTTGATACGAGTGAGAAACAACGAGCTCCAAGTTGGTGCGATCGAATCTTGTTCCGAACCCGGACAGACAAGCAAGCGTACGAGGCAAAGGTGAAGGAAGAAGAGGAAGCAAGGAAGAAGGACGAAGAAATGAGGGCCAGGGGCCTTGAGGAGGACGACGACGTGCTCTTCAGCTATGACCCAGATACTGACGGAGAGGATCTACCTAAGACGACCGAAACAGGTGCTTATGACGAGTACGATGAGTACGATGAAAATGAGGTGCCTGACGCTGAGGACGTGGTGACCAAAGAAGGATTTCATGATCGCATAGGCCTGGAGATCTACGCATCACACCAACGCATCTCATCCTCTGACCACAAACCTATTACATCCATCTTCATTCTCGACTACGACGCTGTGGTTCCCGATCTCAAAGCAAAAGTCCACGCCGAGGTTGCTCGCGAACTAGACAGAGCCGAGAACGAGGGTCGGCCGGGGATCACTGTCGTCGTGGAGGGCGGAGATGGAAGCGATGAGAACGTGGTGGGTTTTGGATCAATTGGGCCGTTGGAGAGGACGACGACTTCGTTGACAGTTGCAAATACCAGCAGCGTGCCAGCAACCTTCTCATTCGTCGAGAAGCCCACTACCGAGGATGGAGGTGACGAAATTCCTACCTGGCTTAAGACATCTTTCTTGCGGGCAGACGATGAGTCTCCAGAGCCTCTTGGACGATCTGTGACCTTGGATCCTGGGGAGACGGTCTTAGTCTTGCTAGAGATACAGATTTGGTCGACATCTCATATCCGCGCCTTGAACGAAGGCCGTGCCAAGATCGAAGATGTTCTGGTGCTTCGGATAGAAGACGGCCGGGATCACTTCATCCCTGTGCGCGGAACATGGAAGCCAACCTGCCTTGGGCGGTCGATCATGGAGCTCATACGGATCCCGGACGGCGGTATCAAGAAGTTCCTGCACGACAAAAAGATTACGGGAGCAATCCCATACGACTCGAACGTACAATGCTCTGCCCCAAAGGAGCTGTTCAAACTTACCGAGGCAGTTCAGGCCCTGGTGGAGAGGAGCATTGCCGACGCCACCATGCTACAAGATGCGGGCTTGTCCCGAGATCCCGGGTGGCCCGTCGACCCTACGACGTGGAAGCTGGAACGTGCCGAGCAACTGAGGCATCAAGTTGCTCTTATCGAAGCGCTCGACACGGATTCGCCGCTGGTCGAGGCCTTGCCCATCGAACTTGCAGCAGCTCTGAAGCTCGAAGCCCTGTGCTCTGTTCTACTACTCTTCCTCGAGAGTCTGACGGATGGCCTCATTCCTACCAATCTCTGGGCCAAGCTCTCCACCGCGCTGCCTAATATATCCTCTCTGCCAGCGACCGCCCTGCCCGACACCAAGACGCAGGTCCTTGATATCCTGTCCTCGGCACCGAACCACAACATCGCCTTTGTCTTCCTGACAGCCACCATGTCGCGCGTTGCGTCGGAGCTGACACCCGCCACCGCGGACTCGAAGGGTATGGGCCTCACCCGCCGACTAAGTTTTCGGCTCGGGGGCGAAGATGAGAACTCGAAGAAGCGGAAGATTCGGGAGAGGAGATATGCCGAGGTGGTCGGCCCGCTGGTTTGTCGAGTTGATGAGAAGGAAAAGGGAGCTCGGGATAGGGCAAGATTAGTGGTGGAGATGTTTCTGCGAAGAGACGAGAGTAGCTAGAAGCGGAGGCACCCCAAGACGAGGGTCATACGAGCGAGCGTGCGAGCCGTGTTATTCAGGGTCTGCGAGGATCTATAATCTTCCCTTAAGAGTTGTAATATTTGTACGGAACGGCGATCAAGACGGCAGACGGACGTCAACTAGAGACGGTTGGGTGTTTCTTCTTATAAAGAGTCTCAAGGACTTGTCGAATCAGATACTTGAGTTGTGCAGGCATTGAGTTATGCAGGCATTGAGTTAAGATCAGCATGTCGCTTATGCCGGAGGAGTTCATGTCTGGACGCGGGAACTAGCGGGTAGCGCATGCGACGTTAATGACGACACTAGATGATAGAGACGCTTGCATTTCGTTTGCTATTAACTCAATGGCACGCAGTTTGGGAGCGGAGTGTTCGGGTTGGTGGTTGTGCTGCGTGCCTGCTTCCTGTTGTACGGCTTCAAAGGAGGGAACGACCAACCGACGTGACGTAGTACAACATATCGGTTCTAACATGAAAGGGATCTCTGACAAAGACCTAAGACGGTATCCATTAGGCCATTCCTTGAAAGATATGCACGGAGGTGAGTGACTCACGGAAGTTCTTCCTTTGATCAATCCCGATCAGTTTTCCTCTCTCCAAGAACATGCGGGTGACCAAGTGACTCAGGCGGTCACTTCCCACTGACTCTGCTGCCTGACCTCAGGTTATCTTATTTTAGTCCCTCGCCTCTCTCATCCTCTCGTCCTCTTTGTTACACCTTGGTGCTTCAGCTGTCGATCCTCGTCCACTACCACCTTAACTATACTGTTCCACCCGGTCCTCCACCAACAAGCGACGTGTACCTATAGCACACATCTAATGCCACCATGCGATGGGGTGTCAAGACCACAGACACCACCAAAGTGTCAATCGAGGCGAGGTACCTCATCGCGGACAGATCGCTGGCTGTGCTTGACGACCTGAAGAAGCTGCGCATTCGTGCGGTGCAGTACGCGTCTGCCGAAGACGTCGGCATCTTTGCGGCGTTTGTGCCACTGCCCCGGTCGGACGAATATGAGGAAGTGGACCTGTTTGATGGCTTCTCGAGATTCGACTTTCCTTGGCTGGGAGAACAGGATGCCGTTGAATAGAGTTCTCAAACATTCCTTGCTCTTCCAGGCTGGTATATGGGGGCCCCTTGCTCAGTTGCAATTAACCCACTCTTTAACAACGTTGATCCACCGGACTATGGTTTTGCGGAATCTGTAACGTTCCACCAGGGCCGATGTGAGGAGGACGTGGCCGACTACGATACCTTCTACGACGAGTTGTTCTCAGACGAAGAAGCACAAACTGGACCGTCGTCATCGGAACACGAAACGGACTTTTCCGGTAGCGATATAGACGACCACGAAACAAACCATGTTGTGGATGACGAAACAAAACACATCCTTATCACTCCTTGGAGTACGTCATTCCCTACTCAGCTCAAGTCGCACCTTGACCAAGTCGAAGACCAGCAAGTCTCGGCAGCCCAACTTATTCAGCTCCAGGAGTGCATCGACGAGGCAAACAACTTCCACGAACACATCCGGTGCAGCATCCGAGACAACAAAGCCGCACTGAACCGCCGCAAAGCTCGGTACCGACTGATCGAAGCTAGAGGCGACATGGCTGGGTTCATGAAAAGCGGCGGGCTGGGAAGTCCGTTGGTGGATGTAATCAGCATCGACGAAGAATGGCCGGACGATTTCTGGGGCATGCCTGTGGAGAGAAAGGCGCGGATGAAGATCTATCACGGCGCAATGACACCTGTGGGACCTCCGGCTATGGGGATCTGAGGGTGTGACTATGAAAGACATTCTCACTATACACAACTACGCGATCGTCACACCTCGACACCCACTGCATGTGGTATTGACTTCCACCATGCCCGCAGCTCTGGGGTCATGGACGGATACCTAGAGGACATGGCCATCACCAATCAGATTATGAACGCCTGCTGCATCTGGATCAAGAAAGTCCTCCACGTTGAGAAAGACTGCGCCCACGCGGTTCATACAAAGGCTTGATCAATCACGAAACTATGGAGAGAGACACGCAATGAACGTGGCCGGGAGACTCGGCTCAACGAAGGCATCACTGGGAATCGCCGTCGTACACGCGCTTGTACATCGGACAGCTCGACTTGGGTAGAGATTGGTCTGGCAAAAGGCTAGGAGTTTTGAGATGGACCCGACGCGAGGGATAGTCGCACTTGTAGCAATTGGGGAGAACTCTTAGGCTGGATCTGGGTAGGGTCAGGGACGTCGCTTGTGGGTTGTTCTTCAGGAGTTAAAGCATATGGACATAGATAGAATGGGGACCATTGTCCATCGAATCATGGAATATAATTGATAGGTATAATTATGTTGTGAAGGTCAGTACACACAGGGCTCAGACCCTTCCATAACAAAGCGTGATCGTTTCATCATATGCTTTACGACGGTACACTGTCGTACTTTTTTCTTCCTTTTTTTTCTTTTTCGGTTTGTTTTGTCTTTTGTTTTGTTTTGTTTTTGCTTAAATGTCCTGTGGTGCCCTGCTAAAACTTGGGCTCGCCTTGCCTCGAAGTATATTTCGTAATCAATAAGTGTCGATAGGTCATGAAAGGTGCCGGAAAGGACTGTGTTGAAATACCAACAACGTCTGCGTCTGGGACATCTATGCCTCCGTGTTCGATTACTGCGGCGGATCGGGAACACGTTCGCGTTGGTACGTCGGCTGCGGATACCAGTGGTAGTCATAAAGCTGCGCGACCCAGTAGAAGGGATGGTCCCAGTCGAACTTGTTCTGAGACCCGTCATACTCTCCGAGCACGGGGGCACGGCCGTCTCTGCACGAAGCTGGAGACATGTTAGTCTTCTTGATCTTAACTGTGCTGAGGAAATGCATCCGCACCTGAGCCGTTCCTTTCCTTGTACCGATTCCAGAAGCCCAGCTGGTTCTTGACCTCGGGGTGGTCTTTTGCTGCCTTGACGACGGACCATTGATAGGGTGTCAAATGGGCAAGATGGCTTTTTTCTCTGGGCAACCCGTCGGCCGAGTCGGGCCAGGCCTCCCAGTTGTAGTAGTGCCAGTGGAAGAGCACATTGTTGCACCCCTGTTGGAGAGATTCGACGAAGTCGGGAATCGAGTATCGAAGCTAAGTTTGCTGTCAGCTCAGGGACATAAAGCAAGGGCAAATCTTGGAGGGAATACCTTCGTGCCGTAGTTTTGTCTCGCGTGGCGGTATCGATCAGCACTCGTCCAGCTTGCCTCTCGCAACAGAATGAAGATGACGAGGTATGTTGTAAGCCACCACCGCTTATTGCCCTGGGTCATGAGCCACTCGAGCTCGTGCATCACCCTGTGCTTGTACTTTTCAAGCACACGGGTGTAGTTGAGGTTGTCGAACTGGGCCACAATCATGCGTGGTATGGAAACCTTCCCAAGCAGAGGGTACGACGGGTCCTCGGTTTCGGGCTCCATGCCTAGCGTTTCTTCTCCCACGAGCCAGGAGGACCCCGTTGTGTGTTCTAGACTAGGAGTTAGTTCCAAAATAGTGTCTTGGGGTAATAAGGACGATGACGTACGGATTGCAAACCACAGGATGAAGAGGTTGCCCAGAATACGCATCTGTATCTTCTCGTCTAGGGTGTGCTTGACCCCAGGTGGCTTGATCTAAGACATTGTTAGTGGGTGGCTTTTGATCGACCATGGTGGTATCTTACAGAAAGTTCACAGAAATATCGGTAGGCCAACTTGTATGTCTTCTCGACCACATCAAGTTTGGCAACAGGCTTGTTCTTGGTGAACCTCGAGACGTGAGCGATCATGGCTGGGATGGCATTGGCAATGATGTACTCCTCAAACACATCGGCAGTGTTGTAGATATCGTGCAAGCAGTAGCACGCGAGTTCCTTCTTCTTTCTTTGGACCTTGCCATCGGCAGAATAATCATTCCAGAACCGGGCAGTCACATCGCCCTCCCGGGGTACGAATTCGACAACGTCCAGGGCTAGAGGCACATCGTAGAGCCCCAGAGAGATGTAGATGACGGTAATTTCGCCAACACTAACGCGGTCTCCCACGTTCTTCATGTCAATGCCTCCCCACCGACGGGTGAGGTTGAGGCCACCGGGACGGTACAGGACAATCTCGGAGATTTTGAACCGAACGCATGGGCTGCGATGGATCGTCTTAGCCGAGTTCTTGGCAACGCCCTGGCAGGTAACGCACTCCCCCAGAGGATCCTTTGGGTTCCACTTACACTAGGCCTTGTTAGTAGAGAAGCCAGGATATAAGCTTGCCGGAGATAACTCGCCTTGAGCTTCTGGACGCGGCAGCGAACACATGCCCCCAGCACCCTCGTGCCTTTGGGGTCCATGCGCCCGCCCATAATGATCATCATAGGGGGTACGAGCTTCATTGCTTCAGGAGGTAAGGAGCAGATGAGGGAATAAAAGGTTTCCTCGAATACTTGAGGTTCCGTATCAGAAAGCTGCGGGTCGTCTTTTCCGTCGTAAAGGAACCTGAAGACGAGGATTTCAGAGCGCCTTTTGCTCATTTCCTCTCTGGCGAATTCTTCAGCCTGCGCTGTAGAGCTGCATTCTCTTGTTCCATCTCCCCCTGTTGGCTCAACAACGTTGAGGATGTCGGATTCGATAAACTGTTTGTAGGCATCTGTCTCATGCCACTCGTAAGGTTCATCGTCCTCTGTCCAGCCCTCAGATTCGTCACCTGACTCTTCCTCAGATTCGCCATCCCTTTCAGATTCCTCCTGCTGAGGTTGTCGGGTCGTGGACGAGGAGCTGGGGTTGTTGGAGTTGGACGATGTTACTCGGTGCGGGTTCGGGGTCGAGGTCGGGTATGGAACAGAAGTAGAGGGAAAGGCCGTGGTGGAGGATGAGGAGGATGAGACGGAGGACAAGGTGGAGACTAGGGCTGAAGGATCCGCAATGGCGGAGGGAGCATCGGGGAACTGTGGAGTCGAAACCGGACCCGGAGCAGATGGTATTGGAGCTACTTCTTAAGGCAGGCCATTAGCGTTGTCACGTCAAGCTTCCTTCAACCGTCAAGCTCGCCTAAGACTCCGGGAGTAGCTAAAGCCATCCCTGACCAACCGGGGAATATAGCTAATGCCTGCATGATTGCAGGTACCTGCCATTGACTCCGAGTGGCTGTCACCCTGGTGTGACACGGCGTCGCATGAGTAGACTGCAAGCTAGGCCGTGTCGTAGATCCAGTGGAGAGAAATGCAGAGACTTGGGCTACGGCTAGGGGATGGCCAATGACTAGCTGACAGACTAGCCGCGTCGCCAACCCAGTGGAGATGAGCACGGCCAGACGAGCCTTTAAGCCTGTCACTCTCGCTGTGATCGTGGCTTTGGACTTGGATTGGGAGGCGGTGCTGATGGGGCTGGGGCGTGTAACAGGGGGGATTTAAACGAGAAGCTGATGGTACGAACCGTGTGATAGAATATCGCTGGTAAGGCGGCTGGCATGCTCGACATGCGGAGGACTCAGTTGCTGGTGGGCTTGGGCCACAGGTGCAATGGTACGGAAGGCCGTGGTGGCTTGTCCAGAAGCATCAGCGTCGAGGCGAGCATCGATATTGGAGTTGGAATTGGAGTTGGAGCTGGAGCTGGACGACGCCGGAGCCGGAGCCGGATCCGCAGGCCGAGCCGCCTCGGCGTGTGCGTCGCTCTCAGCATGTGCCTCAGCATCTTGTGTTTCCGCGTCCCGCGTCCGCTTCCGTGTCCGTTTCTTTGCGGGCGGCTGAGCGTCATCCTCAGAGAGTTCGTCCTCAGGCTGAGAATCCTTGCCCTCGCCACCACCACCACCACCACGAGCCTTGTTGGTAGCGTTGCGTTGGTTCGCGCGACGCCGTTTCGACCGGGGAGACCCGAGGGGTACATCGGCCGTCGACTTGGGCCTTGCCTTGTTCTGCTTCAGGGAGAGCGTGTTAGTTCGAGAGCTGCCGCGTGGTCTTCAAGGGTCCAGTATCCCAACGTCCGTCCCGTGTCCAATGATGATTCCTCATGGCCAAGGGCCCATGCCTCAAAGTTGCCCACGGCAACTCCTCCCACAAGCTCGGGATCTCCATCTGCAAGTGCATATCCATCCCGCTGTCCCTCCAAGTCACCTTCGTCGCTCCACCACACTTTCTTCGTACACGACTTCCTTCGTACACGACTTCTTCGCACACAAAACCACTTGGTACAGGCCTCTCCGCCCACTCGTCGGTCTGCGAAGCGCCTGAACTCTTCGTGCCTCTCACCACTTCACACGAGGGCCAAAGAGCGGTCAAACGCGGTTCCATCGACCGGGCCACAATCCAGCCCAGCCCAGCCCAGCCCAACCAGCAGAGAGAAAGAACTGCCTACATCCGAGTATTCGTACTGTACATACTCAGTCCCACGATGAGGCTAGCGACAGCGTAGTATCCGTCGTAGTACTTCGCCTCGCAGCCTCCCGAGGATCTAGATAGAGGTGGGGGAGGGATGCACCAGGACTGAAAGCTCCGCAACAGGGAGAGGGGCCACGATGACAAGCGGATCAACCAACGAGGAGATTTGACTTACGCGGATCCCAGGCCGTTTCTTGTTAGTCGCCGCCATTCCGAAGCGATGGATCGAAGGTTGGTCCCCGGTTAAACCTGCCGAGATGTGTTGCCCAGGGCAGTCAGCAGTCGATTACTCGGTTGTGTGTCGACGGACGGTTCGGCACGAGGAACCATGGCACGATTGAAACCGGGCAAGAACGGGCACACAAAAGAAGGACACCCAACAGGGAGAGAAAAATGGCGTCCTGCTGTTGGGGCCAGGCTCCCAGCCTCCGAGCCCATGTCTGTCTGGGTCGCCTGAGATAGTCCAGACCCCCCCTCTCTCTCTCCCTGATCGGCCAGGCGTGGGACAGCAGCAACTTGGTACCGAGTACAGCAGTGTATTGTACTGTACATGGCATAACACGAGGACGAGTCCGCGGCAGCTTGCGTCCAACTACGGCCGGTATACAAGCATCCGGCCTCACTGTACTTGGCCCATGGTAGCAGCCCGACTCAGCAACTGCCGCGGGCCTCGTCTCACCGTCTCAGGGTTCACAAGCCCTCCCATGTCTCACAAGTGTGCGCGGCGGTGCGCCCAAGTGCCCTCGGGAGCAAACCCGGAATGTCATCACTGAGCCACATGGTGTGGACGAGGATGTGGGATGTGGATGTGGGATGTCTCTCGTCTCTCTCTGGCGTGGAATCGCCCTGGCAAGGATTGTGGACGGATACACAACCCCTGTCCAGCCGGCCACCAATCACCGCCCGCCCGGCTCCATTAATTCCATCTCTTTTCCTCACCGGTTTGATTTCTCACACGGCAGATGCTTGGCCGGTGTAACGGCGACGCTGAGAGAGCCTCCGCACACCCGTCCGACGACGCAACCAGTGAGTGGAGACGCCGGCTATGACACCTGAATCGCTTCCAGAGGCGAGAGATATGTACTAATGTGGTTTTTTAATTAGAAAATTCCAAAAGCAGCCGTTTGTTTGCTGTTGTCTTGTCTCCTTTCACTTGGACGATACTCCGCGTGAATGCTGGTCTGAGCCGTCTGGGATGCAATTTGTCTCCGGCCTTGTCATGTCTTCAAGCAACGACCCCCGACGTTTCTGTTCTTCCATCTACCATAACTGAAGTGCTCTCGCAGCACCGGGAATTCAGAGCAACACGGCAGAAAGGAGAAAAGAACCGAAAAAAGGGAGGGAATTTCAACCGGCAAATGGAGGGAGGGTCACTCGTAGGTGCAGCAGCCAGCCTCATCCAAAAGCAGCCGGCCAAACTGTCAGCTTTATTCCCTCCCATGCTCTTAGGACTGTTCTCCAGATGACGCCCTTTAAAGGGCTAACATGACTAGACTGACGGGCTGAATATCTCGTGCATCCTGATCCTCAGCTAGCCGCCCTAGCTCCTCAACTAGAATCCCTCAGACCCCGGCTTCGACAATTGGCAACTTGGGCCCCGGGGATGTAATGAGGAGGGGCCGTCCCATCCTACTACTACATCCGATGAGCCTGGCCCGTGAAATTGCCCTTGAGACAGGTATTTCGTGTCTCTCCTGGCTCTCTGAACTCTCCCTCTGAGAATCTCGTCCTCCACTATCCTTACATCCGTACTCTCTGTGGTATGTAAGGACACATCTGATGCGAAGAGACGTCTGATGCCTCGTCTCCATCTCTCCTTCTCTCTCTCCCGCATTTGCCTTGTAGCCTACCCATGGACCATGGGACTTGAGCAGACGCCGGAAAGCACAAGTATCCTGCAACCCAGGGGCCTTTGGGCTCTGCATACGTTCGCCTCACATATCTATGCCAAGCCGTCACTGGGTTGCAGCTCGCGACAGACTCCCGAGTATCTTTTCCGGAAACCTCCTCGTCTGTCGTAACTGGCATCGAATCACTGCTGTCCCCCACGAATCGCTCCCCCATCTCGGTCCACTGGTTTCCGGTGAGTGTGACGCCCGTCTGCACTCGACCAACAGAAAGCATCTCCATCCTCTCGCCAGCACATCCCCGACTGGATGTATGACGTCCAGCTAGCATCACGGGGCCATTGTCGAAGATAACAACCAACAAAAGACTTCTCTGGTCAGCCTCGGAGCCTGATCTATCCACCAAGCGCGGGACATCTGTATCAATGATTGCCGTCCCGGATGTGCCTATTTGGTCTAAGGGGGGGTAGGGAGTTGGGTATAATAGACGGCCAAAATGCTGCCCTCTCTATGATTATGAGAATCTCTCAGGCTCAGGTTGTTCTGAATAGTGCATACCACTCGATTTGCAGTCTTGCAGCTTTCTTGCCTTACTTTCTGACAATTGTCACCACCATTGTGCCATTCCATCTTTAACTTAGCGGAAGAACACAATCATGTCTTCCACAGACGGCATCATCCTAGACTCGGCTCTGTGTCTTCCCTACGATCATAAAAGAGACCCAGTCCAAGATGTAGACGCTCACAGTGGAGGCGACTTGTTCGTAAAGCAGTCAGCCGACGCTCTGACCGGGCCGTTGGTCTGGTCAGGGGCTGATTTCAGGGACAATCAGCCCTACACGCTCCAGCTGAGCAAGGACGATGTTCTGGAGATTGACAATGCTCTTGCTGAGTTCAACAGTCAGAAACCCAAAATCATAGCGGCTCTTAGAGCCATCGTTCGAAGCTAACAGATACAGAGCTTGGGCTGGATGGGGAAGATGTCTCCCACGACAACTTCCCACTCCCTGGCCTCTCCCGTCGCCTTCGAGCCTGTGCCGAGACTCTTCATCTCGGTCGCGGCCTCTTCCTCGTTCGAGGTTTTGAAGCCTCCCACTACACCGTCGAAGATAGCGTCGTCGTCTTTTTGGGCCTCGCGAGCTACATCGCTGAGAAAAGGGGTCTTCAAGACCGGAAAGGGAACATGCTTTGTACGCCCCCCTAACAGACTTCGCACCCCACCATGCTTTCCAACCCGTATCCAATGACTGACGTGATATGATAACTGCAGCTCATGTTACCGATTCGAAGCAGTGGACCATTCCAGCGAGCCGTCGACATGGAATCCATACCAACGAGGCACTGGTACGTCCGCTTTGGTATGCGTAGACTGCCCCTGGGCTAATGAACTTACTTTGCAGCCGTTCCATACCGACATGGGCTGTGACATTATGTCTCTCCAAGTTCGCAACAGCGCGAACAAGGGCGGCCACACTTATCTGAGTTCTGCTTGGTGGGTGTTTAACGACCTGCTGAACAGGGAGCCAGAGGTCGTCAAGACACTCCTGACCCCCAACTGGCCCGTACAACTGTAAGAAATCTTGGACTCAAAGTCCCGCTGCCCCAGACGGCGTTTCTAATGAACCGACGCTGCAGATCTGGACGCCGGGCCACTTACTACCTTGCCCCGGTCTTCTCGTTCCACGACGGAAAGCTCCTGGCCAGCTTAGACCCCCATCGACTCGGACCGCACCCGAGCATGACCGACTCCAAGATCCCTTCTCTGACTCCGTCTCAGCGCGACGCTCTGCAGGCGGTTTCCGAATCGGCCGCTCGAGCGGAACTGCAGCTAACACTCGAGAAGGGTGACATCCTGTTCTTCAACAATTTGGCCCTGCTCCACAGGCGAGATCCGTACCAGGATGGCGAGGAAACGTCCCGCCACATGGTCAGGCTCTGGCTTCGGAACCAGAAGCTGGGCTGGGCCATCCCTGGCTCCATGCGTCCTCCCTGGGAGGCAGCCTATGGTGAGAACCGAAAGGTCAAGGCCAGAATCTACTCCTTGTTTCCGGTTGCAGACTACCTCGTCCCGCGGTACAGCACTGGCTCCGCGGCCTTTATGATTGAAGAGGATTCCGAGGGGTCCGACACCGAATGAGCCCTATTATTTCTTGGAAACACTGCTCGTTGCCCTGCAAGACTGTCGTTTTTGCCCCATGCCATATCACAGATTGGATTCTACCTCCTTTGGCAGCACATTGAACCAGCTTGGATTTTCTTGGAAACACTCACTTAGTTTATTTTGCTTCGATTATTATCATGAGCAATTACCTCGCACCAATGTCTTTTCCTATCCGAACGTGTCCATCTTTGAGAAACATCATGTATCTTTCACTCTTTAGTTCAACTACCTACATAAGATAGTCTACAAATTGAACCCATCCCCTACCAACGTCTACCGCACTGTCCTCTGTCTCTGTATCTCTCTGTCCTAGGCATCTTGTGATCCCTATACGCATCGTATCATCATCTGTATTACAGAGACGTAGTACGGTCCCTCACCAGGTCTCACTCCCGGCTAGCCCCTGATCCCCGAACAAAGTCGAAGCCTCAAGAATCCTGGCACATCAAGCAACATCTGCCTGTCATGTTTGGTAAAGTGGGGTGGCCCAGATGCCAGAAAGGCTCTTCCTTAGCGGTTCTCGGTAGCCTCACACGAGGCGAGCGACGGCTTTGGACTTCTGCAACATTTCGGACTTCTCCTATCCGGACCACACGCCGCGATGCTAGCACCATCACTAGACGGTTGCATCACATAAAACACGTCACCGCACACTCACCCAAGCCGCCCGGTGCTCTGCGATGTTGCTAGTGGCGTCAGGGCGCCAATCTGCGCGATTCCCAAAGTCAACACGCCCTCCAGCCCTCGGTTGTCCAAGAATGGTCAGCCCTGACTCGGTTCTAAGTTGTCCCCCCACCTCTGTGCCACGAGCGTGTGTGTGGCATCATCAAAAGCTAGCTTATGTCAAGTTCTGCCCGTGTCTGTTCAATGAGCTCGCGGGTCCGGAGGGATACCCGCGACCCTTGTTCCGGTTCAGCCAGCCAGCTTTGCCAAAGTAACCCCTTTCTAGCCTTCTAGGTGCTACCATACCACTATGACGATGCTCCACCGGCTCAATTCTTGCATCTACCGATCTCCAAAGGTCAGAGAAGCCAATAGAATGCCAGGGAAGACAATCCGAAGATGCACAGGTACCCAAATCCGTAGGTAGGAGTCGGTGATACGGATAGGGGGACTGCTTACGCGGTGCCACGAGCTCAAGTGTCAAGCTAGCAAAGGAAGGCTGATGGGCTTCGTCAAATTGACGCCATCGAGTCAGTAGGGCCAAGGCTTAGGCCGTCAGTGACAGTGCCGGTGTATCTGCCTCCTGTTTACCCAGCAGTGTTAGCCTAAGCCTTCCCTGACTACAAAGTCGACCGCTTGACAGTTCCGTGCACCCAATTCAACTTCAGTACTCCGTACCACAAGCTTGAGTTGGGAAACAACACTATTTTGCCATAAGTCGCAAGCCAAGTCCTACGCCGCCAGGATGCATTTGGTTGCGCACTGAACACAAGGTGTAGTCGCCCAATTGAGCCTTCGGCATATGGTACACGACCCCTGAACGTAACCCGGAGCCTCGAAGCCCGAGGGTGCCAGCCTGTTCCTTGTTGTTCCATCAGGGATGGAGAGCAGATTTCGCCTTGAATGTGGTGGATTCGGGACTGATCGGGATAGTAGACGGCCTTGTTGCTTGCCGCCGAGCTAATACACACAAAAGGGCTTGACGCGGGCCGAAGAAAACCGTGGCCAGCAGATGTTCTCCCCAATCACCAGCTCAAAAGACTATCTTGGTAGCCTATCTGTTGGCTTTAACGTACACTAATTATTAAAGATCACCTGGATCGCCTCAAGGCCACAACACCAGGCCTAGATACACGTGTCGGAACGCCTCTGGCCGAGATGCGACGCCTTGTTGATCATTATGAAGAGGCGAAAGCAGGCTGTCCATTTTTACGGATGACTGAGGGAGGCTGGTGGATGTATATTCCATAATGGGCATCATATCAACACACGACCCACGGGAGCCCGAACAAGGTCATCCGCCGTCATTACGCCTTGATTTACCTGCACTGGTAAGTTGCAAGGATGATCTTGTGACTCTCAGAAGGTCTGTGAGCGGGGGGAGTGAAATCCTCTCGTAACCTTGGCGTGCTCGGCTTCGGGACTCATCTCCATAGCCGCTCTGGTACGTAAAGGGATCGCTGGACATGGGAAATTAGCCCACCCTCTTTCCGCTGACACACCGAACAAATATTGTTCCACCAACGTAGGATATTATTAAGCTCTAGGCCTCTGTGTACTAGCTGTGCTTTCTTTGAGAAGTACCTGCTTGCAGAAGTAGTCTCCTCGAAGGAGTGCCTCCTCGAGGAATCATACCAACACAGCCATGACCCCAACCAAGGCACCAACTACTCCCACAGTCACTGCTGCTGCTCCAGCTGTAGAAACTGCCGTGTTATCGACATACGTTGTCTGCACACTCGAACTGACTGCTGTGCCCTGGCCTTGGAAGTCGCTAGAAACCGAAGTCTCGAGAGAACCAGACTCAGACTTTTCAACACTCGATTCTAGCGCGGCAGCCGTAGCGCAAGCAGCACAACAACTCTTGACACCCAGACAAGTTGTGTCCAAACTGACTTGGTGAACAGTCGCAGTTGTCGTTCGGGTGGCCAGCAACGTCTCCTCTCCTGTCGATGTCGAATACACTTCCACAATCGCCGTCTTGATTGTAACTGATTTTGTACGCACCAATGTTGTCGTGATAGGTGCCTTGGACCACCATGTCTCCACGACTGTCTTTGTTACAGTCACATCGGTCGAACACGGTTCCGAAGTCGAAACGCTGCTGGGGCTCTGTACAGTCAGAACTGTCAAAATACGGCTCGTGCTCTGCGCAATCAGACTTGTCGAAACATGGCTCGAGCTCCGCGCAGTCAGACTTGTCGAAACAGAAGCGAGAGACGACGCCCTTGTGGCCACAGAAATTGGAGCCGACAGTGAAGAGGAGGACAAAGGCGTAGATGATTCAGAATAATCAGTTGCTGTGTCGTATATCGTAGGGCAAGAGATGGAAGTATGCGGGCCGCTGGAAACGAGAGACGTTAAACTACTGGCTGGCCTTGGACCATAATAAGAGACTTGTCAGAAACTGAGACATCTTGGGTCCTTACTTTGTCAACGTAGAGAGAGTTAGAACAATACACTGCTGCGTGCATATGGTTGTTATGGGAAGTGGATGACGCGAGTAGTGTTCCGTTTTCGTAGACGTGATGAGCACGTCGACTGTCAGCGTAGTTGTTTGCGTAGTAGTTTCGAGGGCGACCTGGACGCCAGCAGTTGATTGCTCCGTCCGAAGCGAGAGCTCTGTAGCGGATGCAATTCCTGTAGCCAGGAGAAGAACGAGAGGTGCGAACTGCATGGTCTTTGCAAGGTAACGACAGATAAAGGGTATATTCAAGTATTCAAAGGGTGATGATCCATCTATCTTCGAAGCCTGGGGCCTTCCTCCTCTATATTGTAGACGATACTTCTTTTCAGGATGTGAATGGCATCCCTTTGTACGACACCGACCTTGTGAATGCTTACGAGAATGTCAAACTAAGGATGTTTGTTCAGGTGCAGCTTCTCGGCGGTGAGAGGGCTGTTCGACACGTATCGACCGAGACTCGTCAGTAGAGCCGGTATGACCTTTAACAAAACACCAGAAAAGGACTCCGTCTGAGATTTGGGGTGACGATTGATTCACAAAGCCGGAAAACGGCTTTTGAGGTTGTGGTTGTGGAACGTATCCTAACGTGTCATCCCAGACTTGTATTGCTGACTCGGCATTTGCAGCAGTCATGCAACGGCTGGTGAAGAAAGCGACTCAAGCGATGGACATTGGGAGCCTTGGGATCCTTCTTTGGTATTCATGACGGGTACGACGAGGGGTTCGGCACGGGTTCGAATCTCGTGGATGTTGACGGCGGTATGGTTGTTCAAGCTCGTGTGCTCGGCATTGATGATCGGTTTAGATGGCTTGATTTTGTCAACGGGTTGGACAGAGCGGCTTAATTCTTCGAGAAATGGATTTTTTGATATCCTATAGCCAGTATGTTAGGGGGGAAATGATTAGCGATCCAGCTTTCAAGCAGGGGAACGATGATCACTGGCAAAACAGAACAATGACAGGGTACTGCCCGTGACTTCCACCACACCGAAAGAACATGGCACAGCATCTTGTGCACACATGGATCAGTCACGCTGCTAGTACTACACTTCGTTGTAACAAGAGGAACTGCGCAAACATTTCAAAGAAATTGAGGAGACAACAGCGCTAGACAGTCAACATTCACGTCGGTTCCTTTTGCCCGTAGACCCACGGAGACGGGTCGTTGTTCGATGGGATTGAAGCAGGGAAGAAGCCGAAGCCTCTGGTGTAATTTTTATTTCAAAGCTAGATCAACTGCCGTCGGTATCTCGATCATTCCCGCCGGGCGCGGCGCCGTGATCCCAGATCCCCCCCACCCGAAACATCCACGCCTAGGCAAATTCAGGGTTTTTGTCTCAAATTCAGCCTCAAGACGAGGCACGGCATGTTTCCGCAGGTGTCAGTAACGTCATTGGTGATTGGATCGACGGCGTGTTTGTCCAGCATCAACCCTTTGCTAAGTCCCGGCTATCTCGGGAAGACGCGTTGACATCATTTTAACTGTTTAACACTGCCCCCACTGGTCTCAGCTCAATTACGCCTGTCTTTGACACGGATGTGTGTTAAACGTATGTGAGTGCAACTCCGACTTGCAAGCAATTTCATTATCACGATTCAGGTGTAGACGAGCAGCAATACAGTTCGCTGGATCCAGAGCAAGGGCGGCTCCTCACATTCCAGTATTCCATAGTTTCCACTGTGAGGTGGAGTGAGGCCGCCATGGCTTCCTAAATGCTTGACAACAACTCGAGGAAACGCGCATCGAACGCTACGTTGAGTAGAGCACTTAGCAGGCCGGCCGCTCCGGCCCCACGTACTCGGTAGGATACCAATCCAGCGCTTAAGACAAGCTTTGGCCAAGACGCACATTATTCTTAAAACTTTGAATAAAGCGACGTCGTGGGGGGTATATGGCGCTAGATAGAACTCTAGACCAGGTGTGCGGATCCTGGTGTCTCGGGTAACATTCCGAAGCTCAAGAGGAGACTTGTGGTCTTGTGATCCAGATATATGGCTTCGCAGGGGTCAACACAATTGTAGTATCTAAATAGTAGCTAAAGAAAGCCTCCTACGAGGAAAGCCATGATCATTCGCGTGGACGCTGGTCCTCCCTAGAGATCTGGGGCAATCAGCGTGATTCAATAGTTCTGTGAGTAAATGAGTAGGAGGACAGGAATCTAGGATTGGTTCGTGTCGACGTTACGTCCAACAAGTTCGTCTGCGGATGGAACGGCCTTCGGCTTCTGGCCGAGTTCTCGCTCAAGCACAAGAAGTCACACAACTCAGATCACCAGTGTCTGGACGCTCAAGCTGCTGTAGGCAGCCTAAGCTAGATAGCACAAGTGATCTCGCTTGAATGTCACTACAATTTGACTTTGAATAATTGACGTGCCTTTTCACTGCCGAGATTGGATCTATGGAGACAAAAACGGAGCACACGGTCTTTCATTCCTTGCAAGTGGATCCTAGGTTACAAGACCAGCAGTGCAGTAGGGCAAGAGCATTGGAAACCTTAGGTTTAACTGACATGTTCTATCTGGTCCTATGATCGGGACCCCTTGCTAAGCTACTCTTCAGTTGTCCTTTCAGCACGAAGTACAGGAGGTAATGTTCTACTAGGGTCATACATCCTCGCACATGAGTCTGATGTCATGATCAAGGAACACTGAGGATGGATTGCATTTCGATCTCACAGCCGTTCTGTCATCAGATTGGACTGCCCCATCCTCACCGCAAGCTAATACGACAGTATTGCCCCTGGGCCATTAGAGTTCACGCCCCCTGAGCAACGTCACGTCACGGCCAATGTTCCAGGTGCGGAGAGGAACGTGCTTTTTGGAGACCGGGAAATCAAATTAAGATAGTTCAAGGGAGCCGCGTGACATTTATTAGGAAATATTCATGGGTCAATCGGCGACTGTCGGAACGAAGTCAAGATACGGAGCCGGTTGCTCGGTGATAATTGTGGGCCATCCCCGGTTTGATGTCCGTGAAGCTCCGCAAACGGTATAGAGTAGCAGATTGGAGGTCATTTCCACGTGCTTAATCGATATGTAATACTTTGGCTGTTCTCTTGAACCCTCTCCCTACGATACGCCTGTCGGCTCCCTTTCAGAACTATGCAGAGGGCTCCCTTGATTAAGACTCTCACCGCTATCCCTTCGGACCTTTTATAAAAGCCGGTCAACAAAGTCATCCTATCAACCATGGTTCAACTACCGGAAAGTCTTAGACTTAGTGGCCGGTCTCATTTAAGGATCCCCTTGATAGGTGGGATAACTCCTCCAGGTGGATCGTGTGCTCACCCTTCCCGCCCTTGCTACGATGTCGTTAAAGACATTGATGCAGGTACCAGGATGATTGCATAAGTCGCATTGCATCCCTAGATCTTACCCCACAATGTTGAGAAAGTGTTCTAATTGGTTCTGTTCACTCGTTAATCGTCACGGCGGACAGGGCTCATGGACGACCCCTAGTAAGAATCCACGCGAGATACAAGGTAGGGAAATGGTTCAGGTTGGTTCCAAGAGTTTCAAAACGTGCGGGCTAACCCATTTTAAGTTTCAAGCTGCCCGACGATGTGTTTGCTAATGTCAATACATGTCATTAGTTCATTCCTATGTCTGCTAATTTTGAACGGTTCATTACTCTGCGATAGCGACTCAGCGAGACTCAACATTCAGAGTTAGCACAACCAGCTTTCTATTATATCACTGTAACACTTTCAAATAAGGACGGAAATACTCCTCCAAGAACCACTGCAACTGAGACATCAGCCATAGGCCAACTTCCATGCCCCCTTACTTAGGTATGCTCCCATCCCAACTTCATCTCATTTCACAGACACACATGTTCAGGACTTCGAGAGGCCCAAACGGAAGTTCCCAAGTCGGGGAAAAAAACCCTCTGGTGTAAACTTGCGAGATTTGCCGTCTATCTACACTATTATGCCCACATGTCGCCTTCTTCAGAGCACGGGATAGTTTACAGTAGTAACATACCTCCGCCGAATCGTAAGTTTGACACAAAACCTCCGCAATGATCCTCAGAAAGTAGGTCAAAGTACATATTTATTGCATCCAGGTTGGTAATGCGAAGTCTGGTGACAATCTAGCGGTTTCGTGGCTGAGGACTTTTGTTGAACAGGTGGTTGTTGGTGATTGACAAGGTTGGTTACTCCGAAGTTCTCTGGGACATCGGTTTACCTCTTCTATCAGTGGATCGAAATAAAGCTCGATGGACTAGAGGACCCGATACCATATGTGACTATAACAAGCCTCAGAAGTTCAACGTAAAGAAATGAAAAGGATTTGTTGTTTTGGACAAACGTGTAGGGTAAGCCATTCGAAAGGAACACCATCACGTTAGACACCTCTGGTAATGAAAAGCGCCCCATGTACAATTCGAGAGTATATTATGATACTGACAATGATCACTGCTAAAAGAATAAACAAAGAGAGCTATGATCTAACGATGACTTGTGTTGTAATAGTTGCAGGATTCGAGGCTGGAGAACTTCCGGAACTGACACGAATTTTTTGAGAATAACTACAATAAACTTGAGTCAAAGGGAGAGGCTACAAGGATGTGTCTTTATCATACTTGGACTGGTTACTAATTAATTGACGATTTGCGGTTCAAACAAAAGAAAATCTTTCTTAGGTGAAGGCTCAGATACATAGTACACTGCCGAAGAGCTCCACAATGTGCGAAGCTCGGAGACTCGGAGACTCGGGGCAAGATTCAAGACATCCCACGCATGCTCTATTAAATTCCCCGAGGCGTCAAAATTATGGAATGCTGCGTATCGGGACTCGACTCTATCAAGCGATCTCTCCGGTAATCCGCAACCGAACCGCTTCCCCAGCTTCTAACTGCGGCTGATACTCAAGGGGAGAACGGAGAACAGAAGGATTCCCCAGATGGCGTTTTTCGTCCTCAGCCTTGCAGGAAGTGAAGAGGGCTAGCCAGGGCCTTTTCGGACCGAATATGAGCGCACTAGGTTGTGTTGGGTCTAGTGGTGGGGAGAAGGACAGGGATGCTTCCTCTAAGGGGTTTGGGCGGGAGTATTTCTCCGCGTTGATGAAGGGTCAGCGACACGGCGAGAGGGAGGGGCGGGACGAGATGGTGAGGAATCACTCCGGACGAGCGAGGAGACTGAGACTGCTTCTGTCTGAAAACGCTTGGAGTGAGACGTTCGACTCTGAAAGTCTTGCCTGTTGCCTTTGTGTTCCGTCTTTGTGGCGCGCAAATGCCAAGGCAAGAAAGGGACTTTGCCTCACGAGTCACGCCCGAGGACATAGCGAATGCCGAGCACACGCTTAATGGCGCCAGTGTCTTCTCGAAGCTGAACTAAGCACGGCCAGGCCGGCAGCTACTGCACGATGAGGCCACTCAGCTCGACAGTCTTGGCAATTGGTGAGATTAGTTCGGCCCACCGCAAGGAGACCCCGGAGAGGCTTGTCAAGGTATACAGTGCGCAGCCTGGCGCTGGCAACGGAGCTATTTTAGTGAGCAGGGACGTACTGTGGTGGCGGGACGTGGTTGTCGCACTGGGTGAAGCGTCTCGTGATGGTTGACTGGCGAGTCTTGGTGAGCTGAGGTGGCATCAACCAAGTGAGGAAATACCACAAATTGTGACGGAGGAGAATTTAGTATTTGTTTCTATCTATTTCGGGTATCTTCAGGGCAAACGCTAAAATGCATTTATCGCAAGGTGGGTTGGTGGCTTTCTCCTTTCGCAACAGCATCTGTTAGACATCGCCGCGGGAGACTGGTCGTTGCGGCCCCGAGTCCTTCTGACACAGAGTCCCAAACTCGGATAAAATGAAAGCCACGTCAATGGGCACTTTGCCGGGGTTCGTAACGAGATACTCTCCTTCCTGGCGCCGAGCAGTCATTATTTGCTGCCGAATCTTGGACTTGACGAGCGTCCGCACGCTCTGGTAGATTCCGTGGCCGGGATACGCAACAATTCCGACGGCGGCTTCATCACACATGTTAGTTTCTGCGTCGGTCTGGGGTTCTTGGAAAAACACATACCTGAAGCTGTCTTGCTGGCCATTCCGAGCAAGCCCTTCCCCACGCCCTTCGCCGCTCCGAGAGCACCGCCTTGTTGCCCTCCCTTGTACGGCTGCACGACCAAGTCTGAGATGCCTTCGGACATGCCTCGTACGAAGTTGTTGCCTGCAACCCGTGCACCAGACTGCCAGTCCTTGACAGGCTCATGCTCGGGGACGCGCTCGCCGTAGAGAGCCGGCACCGCGCGGAATCCTTCAGTGACGGCAAGCGGAAGGTCTAGGTAGAATCCTCGGCCGTAGGACTTGAAGAAGCCGCCTACTCCAGACGCCGAAGCCGAAGCAATCGCTCCAGCCGTGCTCATGCACCCGCGGCCACCGTGTGAAGGGGCACCGTGTGGAATGGCGCCGTGTGGGAGGCTTCCTGCTGGTGAACTCCCCCCAGACTCGGACGTGATGTCGCTGGGTTGGATGGCCTTGCGTTGTTGGTAAGTCTGAATCGGCTTCCGGACGATGTCAGCGGTGGCCCTCGCCATATCGGTCGAAGTCCCAAGTAGCGCTGATGTGGTTCCGGAAACGGGATCCCATCGGCGATTATCGATCCTGATGGTTTTCGCTTCGTAGCTAGAAACCAGATTGTCAATACTTGGCACTAGTTGATACAGACCGTTGAGAACTCACAGATAGACCTTCTTTGGGTCAACCTTCAGATGCTGGAACAGAACCCCCGCTGCTAACTTCGATAGTTTGATATGCTTCTTGCCTCGCTTACAGACCCACGAAGCAGGTTCGTTCCTCAGAATGTCGCATCGGAGGTTTTCCAGCGGCAGGTTGGCGTGAAACGACCGCACTGCTGTTTCGACGCCGTTCTCGCTCTTCATCCTCGACGCCAACCCTGCAGCAGCTTCGGCCGCTTCAGGGGTGAGACAGAATCGGATGGCTTCGGAGAGATTCTCGACGTTGAGCTGTTTCTGAGGAATTGGGAATGGACCCGCCCCTGACGCCGCCACCATCTCTCCCCAGAACGGCTGACTGTTACATGTTAGCAGACTCACAAGCCACATTGGATGGGATGTACGAACTCTCCGAAAAAGGGGACAATGGTCGTTGGCTTGCCGTTTAGGAGACCGCACGCTGTGGTTCCAGCACCGCCATGGTGAAACACGGCTGTGACGTTCTCAAACAGCCACTCGTGAGGGCAATCCCCAAGGAAGAAAACATTCTTCTCATCCACGCCACCTAGGTTGCTCCAGCCCTTGGAAATGATGGCACGAACGCCGGTTTGGCGGACAGCCTCGACAAGGATCTGGGTCATGCGTTCTGGGTCATCAATCACGATGCTTCCGAAGCCGATGTAGATAGGCGGCGGGCCTTGGGCTAGGAAGTCTGCGAGGTCGGCGTCGGGCGTGTAGTTTGGCGGTTCTCGAAAGAAGAAGCCACATACGTCTAAATGACATTAGTCTGGAAACTTGCATGCACGTTGTAAACAATGCCTACCGATATATGATGGCCAGTCCAAGGGCTTGCCAACTAGCGCTGGGGACCAGCAATATGTGAAGGGAATTTTGAGAGTTTCGGCCAGAAGAGGACCTTCAGATACTGGCACAGGCTCCAAGTCGATTGTCTTGCGCCAGTCGTTGATGACATCTCCAAGTCTATCGCTCGAGTCAGTGACCATCAAAAGACCGGAAAAGTAAAAGATACGTACCCTTGCCAGGTTAGCCACTCCACGACACTGTATGAGACGTAATTTGCCATTTCTGGAGTCATTCCGGCCTTTTCGCCGAATTTCAAGTTCGCTAGAGGGTGAGAGAAGGCCCTTGTGCTCGTCCAAGGCATGGTGAACATGAGATGCACGGGGATCTTCATCGCTTGCGCGCAGTGCACATGGGCGAAGCTGGGGGGATTGGCGATGATGGCATCCGCAACGAACGGCCTGCCGCTCACCGGATCCGGCTCCAGACAGGACTGCCAGCACCCGTTGAGCATTTCCGCAACCATGTCGCGCTTCTTCTGGATCTCGCCGCCGCGGAGCGTCTTCAAGCTGGGGATCAGGCCCGGGTTGCGCACCATGTAGGCCATCAGCTCCGACGGGTTGCCGCCGATGGGGTAGAACTCGAGTCCCGCATCGCGCACGAAGGAGTGGAAGACATTGTGTGTTGCCAGACGCACGCGGTGGCCGTGCTTCTGGAGCTCGTTTCCGAGCGCGACAAAGGGCTGGACGTCGCCGCGGCTGCCGACGACCTGGATGACGATGTTGAGCCTGATGGGGAACTTAAAGGACGATTCTCCTGCAAGTTCTGCGTAGTACTGTGGAGGAGGTTCTTGGATCTCCGGCAGCGGGGTTTTGACGTCGGGGATGAATCGCGAGAGGGTTCGGCAGAATCGAGAGTTTAGGTCGACGTCAACACGGCCATCATCTGTTCTATCGTCAGCGGGGTAAACCATAGACTCTGGGGATCAAGAATACAATACCTCTTACGGCGGTTGTTTGCTGAAGCAAATTGTCTCTGACGGCGGTATCATAGGAGGGCAAATAATCCTCGGGGACTACCTCAGGCAAATCGCTGTAAGGGGATGGAGGGGCTCCATCATGGGTGTCCTTGAAGTTCGCCATGGATACACGATTTGCGATGACTGGAAATAGAATGAAGGACAAAGATCCATAAAATAAGGCACAGAAAGAAGATTGCAGCTCTATTGTATTAATGTTCCATGTCTGGCACACAAACGCGGATGTCGCGACGCCTCCTTATTTGAAGCTTCTTTCCACCGCAACCTTCTCCACCGACTAATAACATAACCGCGGAGCCAAGACAATTCGGTGAAGTTAATCTTTCTGAGAATAGGCATGGCCCGGCACATGAAGGCGGTCGATCATGCAAGGGGCAGTGCCCATGATTGGGACAGAAGCGTCACAAAAGGGCTGGGACTCGACCGGACCGTGGTTAGCTGGCTCCGATCGCTCGGATATCGCCGCGCGCGCGTATAGAAAGAGGCGGGTTAGGGGTTCTCAGGGTTCTCAGGGTTCTTCAGGCATTTGCCGGGTCCGCTATCGCGCGTTTCGCCATGCATTGGTTTGCTGGTTTCGAGATTGCAAAACGAGAGGCTCCGTGTGGCTGACGAATACGCGGGTACGCGTATTTCCAGTGTGTTGCGGCCGAGTCTGGCCTACTTACGACCGGGCTGAGTCTGCAGCGGCTCCACATTTAAGGGATACTCGTAGCTAAATTGGTCGGTGCAGTGAATACGGGAGCTCTGGCCCGCGTATAGGGCTAGGCGCCATGAATACGTTGAGGTGGAAGCAAAGGGGAACGTCATCAACAAAGCGTTTCCACGGAGCCACCATTGTATATATATCATGGAGCAGAGGATGAAGAAATTTATCTCCCATGCCAAATATCCTCTTGTCAACAACACCCCGCCAGACATCTATCCAGACACGCCACCGAACGACACAACCCGCATCGACAACCCCTAGTCGGATAAGGCACATCACAACAACCCAATAGTCTCGCCGGCACACGCACGGCTCTGCTCGACACCATGGCAGGAACCGCCTTTGTCTTCTACAACTACAACCCGTCGTTAGCCGCGGCGGCTATCTTCGTGGTCTTGTTCGGCGTCTCAGCGCTCCTACACATATGGCAACTCACCCGTAACCGAACATGGTACTTCATCCCATTCGTCATCGGCTGTCTCTGTAAGTTACACTCCCCGGATCAATCTACATCGAAGTCGCGGGCTAACCAAAGCGTTTACAGTCGAGGCGGTCGGTTACGTGGGACGTGCCATGTCGGCAAACGAGGCGCCTGACTTCTCCAAGAACCCCTACATCATCCAGTCAATCCTGCTGCTTCTGGGACCCGCCCTCTATGCTGCTTCCATCTACATGGTCCTAGGTCGCATCATTGTCCTCCTCGACGCCGGAGAGCACTCCCTCATCAGGCCCAACTGGTTGACTAAGGTTTTCGTTCTGGGTGATGTCCTCTCTTTCTTTGCTCAGAGTGGAGGTAAGCTACACTTCAGATGATAAGGCTGCGAGTTTGGTTCTAACAATTGTTATCACAGGCGGTGGCATGCTCGCGACAGCCAAGAGCAAGGACGACGTCAAGAAGGGAGAGAACATTATTATTGGTGGCCTTGGCATCCAGATCCTCTTCTTCGGCTTCTTCATGATCGTCACCCTCATCTTCCACATGCGAATCCGAGCGAAGCCCACCCAAAAGTCATACGAGCTCGCCGTGCCGTGGAGGAAGCTGCTGTACGTCCTCTACTTCACCAGCTTTTTCATCCTGGTGCGTTCGGCGTTCCGTGTTGCCGAGTATATCCTGGGCAAGGACGGCTTCCTGCAGTCGAACGAGTACTGGCTCTACATCTTCGACGCGCTTCTGATGGCCCTCGTGGCTCTCCTGTTCAACTGGTTCCACCCAAGCCGCGTGGTCAACCGCCATGGAGATGCGAAGCGAATCGCGAGCATGGACGGCTACTTGATGGAGAGCCAGCCCTACGAAGTTCCTGGCTCAAGACACTCGCACTCCCGACACCGCTCGAACTCGAGAAGCGATTACAAGTGAAGACTTGGTGCAACGGCCGACGCCCAACGATGATATGGGGAAGGGAAGACAGAGTGCATTTATCTGAGAGCAGGCAGGCGTTGAAGCCAAGCTGCGCTGAAGCACCTGGTGGAACGTAGAGGTCAACCCATACGTGGAAGTGGCCATGGCAATGGATCTCCTTGCGGATGGGGGAAATGGTAGCTGAATAGAGCTAATCGAACATGGCATAGCGGCAGGCATAGTTATTTCTTTTGTCTGATAATGAGCTTTGGAAGCACAAAAGCCAATGGCTCTAAGATGGGATTTTCTTTTGTTGGGTAATTATCTGAGCTCAGGGCGGCATTGGCTTTGGTATCATGTTGTTGAGAAGGGCTGGAGACATTGTGGAACATGGCAATATCGGAATGGCAGAGATACATACATAGCTTTGGAGCTAGCTTAGACTAGATCAGTGCCAAGATGGCACGTCGCTTTATTATGTATTCTGATCATCTCATGGATGTATTTCATTTCAGGTGAACCCTAAGCATGTGATTGAACACCCTTAGAAAGCTGTCGGAAATTTTCCATGCTTTCTTTAGAAGGGATCGTCGCGATCGATCGAGTCAGGGTTAAGGGGGCTGCTGTCGGTCCGAGAGGAGGGCTATCGACGATCCGACACCGAGTTGCCGGATTTTCCTGCGTGCCAAGTGCTTTTAGTCCTCTGTTCATTTCAGGGAGCCTGCTGTGAGAGGTGATTGAGATTTATGTCTCAACGTGCCGTGATGGTCTGGCAAAGATATCTCAAGACGATGATGGCCTTGGTCGATCATTGCCTACTCTATATGCCATTATTGACGCGGCGGAGCTTGCCGGGAGATCATCAACCAACTAGACCGGAGGGCATTGGGAGGCATGAACCGACAGGCAGGAACTGGTAGAGAGGCGGCAAGACATTCCATTGGCGAGGACTATCATAGGGATAGCAAGTCAGTTCTGAGATACCACGAGCGAATCAGCCGAGCGAGACCGCGATGCTACAACCGGTGGCGGTTGATCAATGCCTCGCCAGCCGCGCGGGTGGGTTCTTGTCTCTATGGGGATCTGAGGCCATGTCGTTGATCGGCTTGATCGGATATAGGTAACATGATCAATGCGTTATGCATCGGCTTGTTGACATGATCTGATACATAGCTGTCCAAAGGGAGGGACTTGGTGTTTCCGCTTTTTTCGAACATGGGCATTGTCACAATGGCTCGAGACCACGGGGGTCGGGGCCGGTGGCGTCCGGCTTGATGGCCGGCTGGAGAGTTCAAGTCGGTGCCGGGGAGTCTGGACACTTGGCGAGTTGGTGGAGAGTTGGTGGAGAGTTGGTGTATGAGTGAACTGATGACATATAGCTGGATGAGCTGAGAGGAATCCGACAATAGACAAGTTTGAAGGGCTTCTGAAGTCAAAGTCATGTGAAAACAACCGGCGCTCTGGAGCAGGTCGACACAAATACGGGAAGCCAGCCAGAGCACCGGATGCCATAATCCAGAGTCGTTCGCCAGTTCCCGGACGGGGACCACCGGAGACGGTGTGAGGCTTGTACACTGTGCATGCGCCATCCATCACCTGTCCTTGACTTCCATGTCTTAAGTCTAAGTTACTGGCTGGAGCATAGTGCGCATTGCGGCACCGAGGTACCTGGCGCAACGTTGGCAGCGCTCGGGTCCAATCAACGGTGTTTCCGACGGGCGGACCGCGCACCCGATGCGGCCAGTACTGCCGGCGCATAGTTTGCACTAGAAGAAAAAAACCAACTTGGTCCCGATTTATATCGGACGGAGGCGAACGATGCTGTCAGTGGCTTTTGTGCCTTTGTCTCGTCGTCCAGGTTTTTTGGGGTCTTCAATCTAAGGGCATCCAACCAACAATTCCAGCCCTTCGCCAATCCCGTCTTGCCCTGTAGGTAGGCTGAGGAAGAGTCGCCCTGACGAGAGTTTGCACCGTGTCTCGCGTCCTCATTGGGCCCTTTGTCATCGCACAGCAGATGCAGCCTGTACTTGGTCGCTGCAGGTCATCCATCCATATTGCGGACTGCGCACTGCCCTGTGCACTGTAGCGTGCGACGTTACAGCGAGGTGCTGGCCCCCCCCGCCAGTTGTCTGCGCGTGCCCGCTTCTCTTCCCCCCTGGTTCAGGCGAAAGTTGCCCACTGTAATCTGTACTCAGGACGCCGTACGAGCATCGAGAGCCTGTCATCCATCACTTGCTGGAAAGACATGTAGGGGAGGATGGGAACACGAGGCTACGGCATTCCCGTTGAATCAGATATTAGCACTGTCCGCTGTGGCAATGCGCAGCGCAGTGCAGTGCCGTCTGGAGGCGTGCATCCAACCGTGCCGCGCTCTGCCCTGGCCAATGTTTCTCCCTCCCGTCCAGTGCATTCCACCACTGGCCGTCCCGTCGTGCCGCGTCTCAGCCCCCCTCCCAAAAAAAACAGAGCGCTGTGCCGGAGTCTGTGCCAGCGTCCGTGCCAGCAGCCAGGCCAGCCAGCCCCATCTCATCCTGCGGTTCCTCCAGGAAATCATCCCACACTGTGAAATGTCACTAATGTGTCATCTCACCCACACTCACACCCACACCCCCAGACACGGGGCGCCCTCATTCAACATGACATGCGCACTGTATCCACACACCGTGCTTCCACTGCCTGCGTGGCTGCCATGGGGTGTGTGTGTACAGTGCCTGCGCCGCGGACACACAGACCAACCGAACACCAAAGGTCAGCACTTGGGATCCACCCCCAGGCGCCTCTCGTCTCTCCTCCCCTCTGTCCCACTTTCCCACCTTCCCACATTTGCTCTGGTCTGGAGGGGGGGGGGGGGGCNNGGGGGGGGGGGGGGGGGCATGCTGTTTTTTTCTCGCACTATTCCTCGCTCCTTCCCGGCTCCTTGGCTTGCCCTCCAACAAATGGGCTGCTAATTTCTCTGTGCCCTTTCCTCTTTGGGCCCTCGTCTGCCGTGCGCACGGTACGTACACCCGCTGCACACGCCGCTGCACAGTGCCTCGCCTGCACGAACAAGGGAAGGTACCTCCGGCCCTTCGCCCTCGCCTTTTCTGGTCGTCCCATCCCGTCGTCAGAGTCTCCTTCTGGGGCCGCCCACTCCCTCGCCGGTCGCTCTTGCCTGGCTTTTGACCGATCTCCTTCCTTCCTTTCATCTCGCCATCCAACCCACTCTCTCCTGTCACCAAACACAACACCATCAACACCAAGAGTTCCAGCCTCACGACGACAAACTCGATTCGACTGTTTTAGCCTCTCTCCTCGGGAAGTTCAGAGCAATCCTCGTCTCGCATCACATCACCCCAGACGCCAGCGCCTCATCTCCCACCTGGCTAGGATCCCCGCATTATGGTCCAAGTCGAAAGGGCCGAATAACGCCTGCACGTCTGCAATAGCCCTCACGTCCCCCGCCCATCCGACCGCCCAGTCCATCGAATCGATTCTTCGACGGCTCCTTTCGTGTCTTCCCCCCCCGCAATATCCCCAGACTTTTTGGCTTTGGGCTTGATTGCTACCTCGAAACCAAAACACTCTTCGCCGCAACACTACGATCCCCTCGACTCCTCCACAACAGTACCGCTTTCGTGGAAGTCCCCGGCGCCAATCTCACGCGACCCTCGACCGTTGGAACTTAATTCACCGCTCTCTCCGAGTCTCGACGATCTCACGATCTCGGCCGTTGCCCACGTTGCCCGTCATGACCCAGGCCGTAAAGAGGGCCTGTGACGCTTGTCATCGTCGCAAGGTCAAATGTGACGGCATCAACCCGTGCCGAAACTGCTCCGCTGCTCAACTTTCGTGCACCTACAATGCCATTCCCCAGAAAAAGGGCCCCAAGGGCTCCCGCGCCAAGGTCATCAGCGAATTGCGCGAGACCCAACGACAAACCAGTCTCTCCGCCAAGGTTCAGAATCGAATCAACGGCATCGCATGCTCTCCTGGTAGCTCCAGCATGACCCCGACGCCAGGCCTTCTCTCCACCGAATTGGTCAAGGACTGCGTTACTTTTTTCTTCGACAACCTCTACCCACAACTGCCCATCCTGGACCGCCGCCAAGTCGAACAGCAGATGCTGTACATGGAGCAAAATCGAGATGCTTACTGCCTGATGACCTCGCTCTGCGCCTTCATTATGATTCAGCCCGGCATGACCATGCCTGTAAACGACCCCTACAACCTCGATATGAACCCGGGTGCCACCCTCATCTCCAGCCAGTTATTACTTGAGGAGGCTCTCAGAGTTCGCAAGGGCTACGAGTATCAAGATTCCATCAACCTCAACGTGCTGGCAACCAACTTCTTCATCTTTGGATGTTACTATGGCATGGAACTGCATGAGAAGGCCTGGTATTACCTGCGGGAGGCTACCACCATGATCCACATGGCCGGTATGAATAAAGAGGAGCACTATATGCCCCTTGACGCTCCGGAGGCTACCCGACGACGACGCCTCTTTTGGCTGTTCCTGGTGATTGAGAGGTATGTTCAAAACGCTCCACCGAGCTTTATGAATAACGAATGCTGACCATGTTCTTCACAGAGCTTATGCTATCCAACGCCATCGCCCGTTGACTCTGCAGGCCACCATCCACCCTCCTACTATTGGAGATGATCCATCTGATCCGCTTGCTCATCAACTGAACGGTTTCATCATGCTGGTGAACCTTTACCGACCCTTCGATGATGCTTTCACGGCCACCTGGAACAAAGCCCGTCGCCACCTCTCTGCCCAACACATCACGGGTCTACAGAAGCAGCTCAACGATCTTGTCCAGTCATACATGTGCCAGGATTCCAACCTGACTGATCTCCGAACCAATCAACAGTGGCTCAAGAACACATCTTGGCAGCTCAGCAACGGAACCATCGGCAGTAATAGCGATGATTCCATCTCATTCCAGTATCCCATGGATATGTCTAGAGAGCTTCTTATGAGCATGGCCTCGCAGTTCCCCAGCCAAGGCATGGAGCTTCTCGGCTCTGGATTGGTGAGTCCCACGATACCAACTCTTAATTCTCGCGCTGACCCAAGATAGATTGAGAAACTGATTGAGACCTGCTACTCAATGACTGAGCTTCTCGCCATCCAACCCGCTTCACGCGACCCATTTGCGGTTGGACCCCGTGAGCACCTCAACCAGCTCCTGAGCATCGTTGCCATCGCTCGAAATGGCGACTATCGATTCCTCCCTTTGCTTTTGACCAAGGTCACGGAGGTCCTCCCTCGTCTCGCCAACCCCATGCTCCAGAACGCACCAGAGAATTCCAACATGGCCAACATTGACATCTTTGATGGATTTGGCAATGCTGGCATGGCTCAGCCTCCGCCCCAGATGCAAATGTCCATGGAGGCTGAGTATGGTCAGAAGTTCCCTGTTGAGGAGTACGATAAAAAATACCCTATGGACATGTCTGGCGGTACACCCGAGTCGGCGTCGAACTCAAATGCCTCAAACGGAACGCCACCCGTTTCCCAACAGTCTGCCGAAATGAACGGGTCTTTTGTCAGCTCGCCTAGTGTCATGTCGCCTGGGATTGAATACCCTCAAAACATGACCGGCTTCGCTTGTACCCCGATGCCTGACATGGTGATGAGTCCTATAGGGAATGGGCCAACACCAAACCCTATGAACGGAATACAGAACCAGCACATTCCTCAAACGACAAGCCACAGTCACGAGGGTATGTGTCCACCACAGATGGCGAGCATAGCAGCAATGCCTCCGTCGCAACCGATAAATGGCATGTACAACATTCGCCAAGCACAACGACAGGGAAATTTCCAGCTCCAAGGCCCACCATCTATGAGAACAGTTGGCGACTTCCAAGGACTTCAACGAGCGGGATCTGATAACGGGATGGGTGCAATTCCGAGCGAGATTGATTTCGGGGCGATACGGTGAAGAGCCACCACGATCGTTCCGCAGCACCTACGAGGCTGATGACCTACCTCCGGCTCGTCACCATATACACTGTTCTTTTTGTTACACCACTCATCCCTGTTACCAAAAAAAGGGGGGGTTTAAGCACCACATCTCAGCTGTGCTTTGACATCACCACCCTCGCTATCAACTCTCATACTAATCGACTGCGACGCAACACGCCAAGTAAACGAATTGGATATCCACACTTTTGTTATGTTTGTTTTGAGTCTTTTTGTTAGCCGCTTTGATTAACTGCATGTACTGCACCTCTTGGTTACTGCTTCCTTGGAGGAATCGAATGAATCTACTGGGGGATATCGGAGTTTTGAGCTATATACATTCAGATGCTATGGGAATCTAGTGGATGTCTGCGTTTTGATACATTTGGGAATGGGAAAGGGATCTGGGCCCTTTACATCAATCAAGATGGAACCGCAAAGAATCAGAAAGGAAGGCTAGGAAAGCCACGGGGATTTTCAATCCCCGACGAACAGAATTCGGGATAACACCCGTCATTTAGCAATAGATAGGAGAACGCAATCTTCATTCAAAAAAGGACCCGTCATTCTTGATATGAGTCAGTTAAACGCGCAGTAATCATCGTGCTTTAGGTACATGAACTCATGATAACCTTACTCCATCAATTGTCACTACGGAACATAATATTTTTGCGACCGATACCTCCTGGGACTGGAACCAAGACCACTCAACTTCCCAATGATACCTAAGTATGAGGGGGAAAAGAATGAACATCGGTCCAGTAAACAACATCCACCTAACTCAACTCCTGACTAAGTCTCGCCCTGGAAGTCCTGAGATTTCCCTGGCTAGTCTTCCGTGAGGTGTCGGTGACGAACAATCATCGATCCTCGTTCCAGTAGATGACATGGCCTCCTGGCGCCGATACAATTTGTGAGGAAGGGCCTTGTCATTGCGATTCATTAAAATCACCACGTGATGCAATGCTTGCTTGACTTCAGCAGACTTGTGGTGATGAGGTCAAGTTAAATGTTGGACAACTCATCCTGGGGCTTCTTAACGTGTGCCGCGTTCTAAGTGGCACTGACCCTGGTATACATCCCCCTTGGCCTTCCGACGACCGGGTTCCAGCTTCCCGTGGCTTTGAGGATTTGGTATGTGGAACGCGCCGTATAAGCACTTTCTTGAGAGCTGGCCCGGCATGCGTTGTGCTCCAATAAGCAAAACATGAAGTTCAGAGAGGCACTGCCCTATTTCGGAGACATCCCGGAGTGGCATCTTCGCTCGCCATGCTTCCCCATTAGGGGCGACGGTGATACGTATTGGCGCCGGAGGAGCAAAGTGAGGCGGATGGAGTTGTTGGGTTGTCATCGTGGTATGTACACAAGGAGAGAGTGGTGAGAAAGCATTGAAGTAAGATGTCTCGTGTCGGGAGACTTGGAAGAACGGGATGACTCAAGACCCGGAGATAGCAATAATGATGAATTTTATTGTTGATTAAAGCCTAAAAAGCCAGTGTGACAATTTAAACAACGCCAGGATAACACATCTCGTAACCCCATGGTATCATAAAAGTCGTTCAGTCCCGGTATATCGCAATGTTTTCGTTTCTCGCCGTATCCTAATTCAGCCGTGGTATCTGTAGCATTCAAATTCATTGAAGAAGAAAAAAGAAGAAGAAAAAAAAGGCAAGGGAAGCAACCTCGCCATTGTTGCTTTTTGTTGTTGGTACATCGAATCCTCTTTAACGGCCCTTACCAGTCACGGATTCCACCGCGAGAGCCTCAATCCGGCCAGCGTAGAGGCTCATCAGATGGCACACGGGATCGCCCCAAATCATACTGCGCAGCTGCTCCTCCTGGCACGTCGCAGCGACGACGCCCTCGTTGAGGCGCTCCATGACCGTCTTGCGGTCCTTGGGCCGGGCCTTGACGTCACCAGATCGGAGGACGATCAGCCGGCCGGCGTTGCTGAGCGTGCAGGGCGGGACGTTCCACCGGGGCTTTTCGGAGCCTGAATCGGATCGGGAACGGGATTTAGATGCCGGCGCCGACTTGGATCGGGATTTTCGGCTGTCGGATGAGCCCTTCCTCCCTCTCTGGTCCTTGCTCTTGGTCGAGGAGGAAAGTGGTAGTGGGGAAGTTAAAAGCTCGATCAGACTCTTGACATATGCCTTGTCGGCACGGACGACAGGATCGCCCTCATTGACGAAGCTCAAGAACAGACTGTTCTTCAGGTGCGGTTGGTTCGGCTTCGTCAGCGGCAACAAGCTCACTGGAGGTGTTCCAAAGGTTACGCAATGGATGCGCTTGAATCGACCCGTCAGGATGTTGAGCTCGCTTGAAGCGTCCTTGGTCTCCGCGAGCATGTGCGAGTACAGAAGCGCCGCCACCGCTCCGCCGGCCGAGTGTCCCGTGATCAACAGGCTGTACTTGGACCGGGACGGATCTTCTCGCAGGAGTTGTCGCAGGCGTGCGGCAACGGGGCGGACCATCTTCTTGGCCACGCACAGGAAGCCGGCGTGGCAGAGGTTGCCCGGGTCGTCGAGGAAGTTGAGAGGGCTGACGGGAGCAGTGTTGAGGTTGACGGCCCAGTCCATGAACGAGGCGGTGCCACGAATGGCGAAGACAATGGTGTTCATGTAGTCCATGGGAACCGATTTGATGCACATGGCCTTGGTGCCCGTCAGCCAATCGCCCGAGACGTGGGCATCGAGCTCGGCGCCGGTGGGCCGGTCGTAGACGCGCTGCGAGTATCGAGCGGCGAGGGTTAGAATTGGCCAGGTCGAGTGATAGCTGCTGTGAAGTCAGTATGGTTACTTCTAGAGCATAAAGACGGCCGAGAAGGTCAGAGTAGGGTAACACGTACAGGGCCAGGCGGGGGAGGTCCCGCGGAAGCTTAGAATTGGCGTAGAACTCGACCTTGGAGAAGTAGTTGCCGGTCACAACGCAAGCGGCGACATTGGAAGATTGGGACTTTTTCGGCTTCAGAGACTTCTTGGGCTTGGAGCCGAAGCCCCGGTCCTGGGTCAGAGGCGGGCTGTTACCCGGAGAGGACTGCGGAGAGGGCTGGATCTCGGGCTCGGGGCCGGAATGGCAGTTGAAGAGGTCGTTCTCGTTGCCGTGGCACATCTCGGTGTCGATGAGGGTCATGACGTTGTTGAAGCGGCTGTAGATCTGGTCGTACTTGGCGGCGGTGGAGGTGGCGAGCTGGTTGCAGCCGTGCCAGACGGAGAGGCCGTCGTCGTACAGCTGCGGGATGGCGGGGACTATGTCCTTGGTGAGGTTGACCATGGAGCCGGTGAAGCGGCCGAGGGAGGAGTGGTGTTGTTGTTGTTGTTGTTGTTGCTGGTAGGGATGGTGATGTGGAGGAGGCTGGAGGGATTGGTTGGACGGAGGGGAGTGGTGTAATTGTTGATGGGGTTGTTGATGGGGTTGTTGATGGGGTTGTTGATGGGGTTGGTGTTGTTGCTGTTGCTGTCCTCCTCCACCTCCTCCCAAATAGTAGTGCTGGTGGTTCACGATAACCGGCTGATACGTCGGCACCGGGGGAGTCCATCCCGACGGCGCAGGCAGATAGCCGGCAGGCTGGAAGTGAGGTTGCGATTGAGCTCCATACTGATGCCCGTACGGAAGATTCGGGCGCGGCAGTGGTCTCTGCTGTGGCAGTTGTTGTTGCGGCGGCGGTTGTGGGCGCGCAGAGTAGACGTTGGGAGGAGCAGCAAAGGACGGTTTCTGTGCGACCTGCTGCGGCCTGGATTGGGACGAGGACGTCTTCTTGGTCTTTTTCTTGGAGAACCAGCCCATGGTGGTGGTGGGGAGGGGGGCTGAGTTGAGGTGTGTACGAATACTAGTATGATGGCCTCTCGGCGATGGTGTTGCGGCACGACATTCACGTGCATCTACTCATTCCAGCAAAACACGTGGATACGCAACAATGGATGGAAGCGAGAGAGGGAGAGAGGGAGAGAGAGGAAGCAGCGCACAACAAGAAAATTGCTGGGCGACAATCGCACATGACAAGAATGAGACTGGCCATGGGATGTGTTCGGACGAAACTAAGACAGAGGGGAGGGGCTTTGCTGCCACTAACAGGACAAGGGGCTAACAAGAGTCGAGATATTTTTGGAACTGTCCAGGTTGATCCCCCGCCCGGGCGATCTTATTAGTCGTTCGTTGACTCACTCAAGTCCCAGGCGTTCTCGCAAAGGCTTCAAAAACCGCCAATTGTTATCGACGCGACTTTGCCCTTCTGCACTCTGCACTCTGCACCTCCTTCTAGCGCCTTGCACCGTCTCCTCCCCAACCACCTCCCCCATCCACCTCCCCCATCCACCCTCTCGAGTCTTTCGTCTCTATCAACTCCCCAGTTGGCGCTGCATCCGTTGGGTTGCACCGGGCGCGCATCCCCCCCCCCTGTCAGCACAGCCCTTCGGTGCCGTGATTCGCCCGTGTGCGCTTGCGCCGGCGCGGTGCCAAGCAGCGAATTGGCTTGCTTGCTGGGTCAGGTCCCGCAGGCTGCAGAACGACTCTGTCCTGGGGGGGGGGGGAGCGGAGACAGAGCTTGTTTGCAGCCGAGGGATGGCCAGTCGTTTCGCGCCGGTGAGTTCGTGTGTTTTGCCTTTGGTGACTGGTCTGATGCATGCATGCATGCGGCTGAAGAGAGTCAATGCTTGTTTGGATTGGCCGGAGGACGGTGATAAGACAACTGCCGACTTGCATCAGTGAGAGAAGAGGCGCTCTGTCGCGGGCGTTCCAGTCAAACAATAAACAACAATAACACACCGGGATAACGTGGACAGTGACCATCGATAAGAATCAGCCACGCGCTGCCTGGGGTGGCTAATCGCCTTGTCACCGCCAAGCCACACTCTCACATAACCCTCGACGTCATTTCCGTGTCTATCCTAAACACCAAAGCGTCACTCTAATTACTTACTTGATGCCTTACGTACTCGGACTAAATCCATCTTATTCTCGTGACATCTCCCGTGCAGTGAATGCAAACGGAGAGACGGGCTTTGCATCATGCCGGATTGGAGTCTTCGGACTTGACAACTTCATCTCTATCAATTCAATGTCCTTACCTCGAAATTCATTGACTAAGCTTCGTCCCCAGCCCGGACCCGTGTCTCCACTCCGTCCCCGAGCGCTATTCCCTATCCGGCCACCAGCTCAATCGCTCTAACCTCGTTTCTATTATCACAACTCCTCCAACACTGAGCCTCATGAGGGCACCGCTTTCTAGACGATATGGACCTGGAACTTACTGCCCATTTTTTGCCCTCATTGTAGTCGCTGCCATGCCGTTGCATGGACATGGTTTCTTAACTCTGTTGCTTGAGCCGGGCACGGAGGTGAGGATACTAGCGGTGGTGAAAGCTGTCGAGGGTATGTTTGTGTATAAAAGGACTCTGCGTTAGGCTATGTTGATGGCCGGACTTGAGTCAATTCACTTAGAGTCATTCTAAACGAAGCATTTCGCTGCGGGGGACCTTAATTCTACGTCGCCGAGTACCATCAACAACGAAGCCCAAAGAACTCTCGATAAAACATGGGAAACCTAGGGGCATCAAGAATCTTGGGTAATCCTCGACCAAATAAGGGTGAGACGCCGGGCCGGGGTCTGTAGAACTCGGTCAGCACCACATTGCGACATGAATCCGACGCAATCCGATGCTGAATCCGATCGCATTCACGAGCAGGCTTCAGTGTCGTGGGTCACGGCATCAAAAGCCCCCGTGCAAGCCGTCTTTGAAAACCCTTTTCAGTTCTTTATTTATTTTGGTCTTGTCATTAACCACGAATACCCAATTTTCTAGTGCTTTTATTGTGTCTCGCCGAAGCTGGGAATCAGCCAGTCTCGAGCTGCCATGTCGCAAACAACGGTCGCGATTGCTACCCCGACATCTCAGGAATTGTCAAGGGACAACATCACGTCGCCGGACCATACAGATGATCCTATCTTCTCACGAGCGCATGTTCAGACTCGATCTCGGAGCTCTAAGGCTCAACATGGAAACAACAGCATTGATCATGCCACCATGGACACCACGCATGATGACCCCGTCCCATCGCCTCCCAGTACAAAAAGGTCCATGGCGCAAACCGCTACCATCATGGCCTCACTCTGTGCCTGTGTATTCCTGTCCGCCCTCGAAATCACCATCGTGTCCACCGCTCTTCCCACCATTGCCGCCCACTTCGCGTCCGACTCGGGCTACACCTGGATCGGCACCTCGTATGTCCTGGCTCACACAGCCAGCACGCCATCCTGGGGAAAGTTCTCGGATATATGGGGTCGGAAGCCCATCCTCTTGATTGCAAATGCAATCTTCTTTACGGGGAGCCTTATCTGTGCCCTGGTTGATGACCTTGCCGTCTTCATCGCTGGGAGGGCGGTTCAAGGCCTCGGCGCTGCTGGGATGGGGACCATGGTCAACATTTTGATTGGCGATATGTTCTCTCAGAGAGACCGCGGGCTCTATTATGGACTCACATCCATTGTGTGGGCAGTGGCGTCAGGGATTGGGCCGGTGTTGGGTGGTGCATTAACAGACGAAGCAAGGTGAGATCTCACGAAACCAGTTCCTTGGTGACACTCGCTCATCCGCCAAACAGCTGGAGATGGTGCTTTTGGATAAATCGTACGTACCCCTCTCTGCAACACGAAGTCAATCCACTCATCCTCGTTTCCAAATAGTGCCGATTACTGCGGTCGTTTTTCTCGTCCTCGTCTTCACACTGAAGCTTCCTTCGCCTCAGACTCCAATCTGGGCGGGCTTGAAGGCTATCGACTGGTCTGGAGGCGTTCTTGTCATTGGAGCGACCCTAATGCTACTGCTCGGGCTGTACTTGGGCGGTGTTTACGAGCCGTGGAACTCGGCACCTGTCGTTTGCCTCATTGTATTCGGCGTCGTCACCGGAGTCCTCTTCGTGCTCAATGAGTGGAAGGTGGCGGAATATCCAGTGATTCCAGTCCACCTCTTCCGCTCTTGGTCCTCATCTGCAGCGTATGCTGTCTGCTTCTTCCACGCTTTTGTTTTCATGGGAGTTGCGTACTATCTACCGCTGTACTTCCAGGCCGTGCTTTTAGCAAGCCCTCTTCGCTCTGGAACTTACCTCCTGCCATTCATTCTGTCAATCACCATCACCGCTGCGGTAACTGGGGCTTACATTCAACTGACGGGCAAATACCTGTCGGCCGTTCACTTTGGCTTGATCATCATGACTCTTGGCACTGGTCTTTATATCGATATGGACTTGGACAAGAACTGGACAAAACTAATCGCCTTTCAAATCGTCAGCGGAATTGGCGTAGGCATGAATTTCGAGGGTCCGCTTCTCGCTGTCCAGACCGTGGTTCCAACGCAAGACGTTGCCGCCGCTACCACAGCCATGAGTTTCGTCAGATCCATTTCCACCGCTATCTCTGTCGTTATTGGTGGGGTTTTGTTCCAAAATGAGATCAAGGGCAAGCAAGAGATGCTTGTCGAGGGACTAGGTCACGAACTGGCAAGGTTGTTTGACGGAGCGAGCGCATCGGCACACGTGGATATCATAAAGACACTTCCGCCGGATGCGCAACTCACTGTCAGAAAGGCGTTCTTCCAGGCTCTGGATAAGATGTGGATCATGGTCAGTTGCTAATTTCCTCGACGGATTTGCTATGTTGATCCTAATACCTCGCAGTACACGGCATTCTCAGGTATCGGTCTCTTCCTCGGTTTCTTCATCAGCGCACACCACCTGAGTAAGGAACATGAAGCTGCGAGGCTCGGCTTGGATAATGTAGATGGACCAGCCGAGAACGGCGTCGTCGCGACTGGGTCAAATGCGCAGGATCATCAACTGGAGGAATTGGCTGAAACCCACAGCACGTTGCGACAGAGGATGTTATAGATTACTTTTTGAGTACTCTGTCAATGTGTTCTAAACTCGGGGTTTCCTTTTTCAGGACGAGACAAGTCTTACTTAACGACTGGTGTATTGTTTCATACAAACTCGTGGATTCGTTCGTGTCAGGGGATGCGAAGCCTATACAGTGCTCAAAACGCCCAAGAACAACCCCGCACAGTACCGCACTCCTGTCCTCAACCGCGCCAGTCCGTCCACCAAGGTCGATCTTCGTTCATTCGCTATCAATCCAATCTCACTTCTCCTCCGTCCTTACCGCTCAGGACAGACTCAAATCCTCTGCCCTTTATTCAGTAATAACATCTAATTCTCCCAATCTCATTTAGACTTCTTTTCCACAACGCCCTTGATCCTGTCACCGTCAAGGGATCAACGTTGACCAGATAAGACAGCGTTCTCAGATAAGGATGTTGGCGTGAGTGACATGGACGCAGACACATCCCACGTTGGCATGGACGACCAGGATGATCAGATCGCCATGGAAGATGAATTATTCAGGGAAATGGAAGACGGGGACGGAAATGATGTATTCCGGCCGCTTCTTGCTAATCACAAAGCCCCGAGCAGGCAAGGCTTGGATGGTCATGGGATTGATACCAACACCCTCGCAGCGCGTCATGTTTTGAGGAAGATTGATCGAACTATCATTCCACTCCTTTTCGTCACCTACATGTTCAACTTTATGGATAAAACCATCCTGTCCAGTGCTGCCGTGTTTGGACTTCGTGAAGACACCGTGAGTTTTCCATAAACCAGTACGTCCTTAATGCTGGAGCTCACACCCGAAAGAATCTCCAAGGGCAACAATACAGTTGGGTTGGCAGCATTTTCTACGTCGGTTACCTCGTCTGGACCTATCCCACCACTATTCTCATTGCCCGCCTTCCAACTGGAAAGTACCTGACGGCCAACACTCTGTTCTGGGGCACCGTTGTCGCCCTCACAGCCACATGTCACAACTTTGGAGGACTAATGGTGACCCGCTTGTTTCTGGGCGTGGCGGAGGCGACCATCACGCCTGGCTTCATGTTCCTGACTTCGACCTGGTACACCCGCGATGAGATGCCGACCCGCGTGGGTATCTGGTTCGCTGGCAATTCTGTTGGCGGGCTGGTAGCGAGCTTGTTTGCCTTTGGGGTTGGGCACATCGAAAATGGCAATGTTCGTCCTTGGCGGTGGATGTATATCATCTTAGGCACCGCAACCTTTCTGTGGGCGATCCCGATGTTCTTCTTCCTCCCAGATACTATCTCGAAAGCCAAGTTCCTCACTCCCGAGGAGAGACAAATCGCTACCGAACGAACCCTGACCGCTGGCACCGGCACCACAGAGAACACTCATTGGAAGTGGGGTCAAGTCCGCGAGTGCCTCGTGGACCCCAAGACCTGGCTCATCTTTGGCATCGAGATTCTGACGCAGATACCCAATGGCGGGTCTCAAAGCTTTGCGAACATTGTTGTCAAATCGTTTGGATTCAGCAGTCTGCAGTCCACACTGATCAACATACCGTACTCGCTACTCTCGACGGCTTTTATTGCGGGGAGCGGCTATCTAGCAGGCAGATTTCGCACGTTGAATTGCCTTTTGATCATCGCCGTCATCGTGCCTTGCGTTGTTGGCAGTGCCGTTATCTACAGCCGCAGCCATGTGCCTCATGGAGTTCACCTCGTTGCCTACTTTCTCCTCTCGAGCGGATCCGCAGCGATGCCCCTCAACATGTCCCTCGTGCAGTCCAACTACCGTGGCGTCACCAAGAAAATGACGATAACAGCGCTCCTTTTCTTAGCCTATTGCGCCGGGAACATGGCCGGGCCTCACTTCTTCCGCAAGGACGAGGATCCCCTATACGGCACTGCCTTCAAGACCATCATGATCAGCTATAGTCTGGCAATTGCGTGTGCGGTGACGTTGAGGGTCTATCTTCAGATGCTCAATGCGAGGAGGGTTCGAGAAGAAGGAGTTTTGGGGAGTGCTGGGTCAGCAGGAGTGGTTGCCCATGAGCATGTTGATGATGTGGGGGGTGAGACTGTGTCGGATACAGAGACCGAGCTGCCGCAAGATGATGAGGATATGACTGACTGGCAGACATTTGGATTCAGATATAGACTGTAAAATAAGCATTATGGAGATCTTCGTCCGATAGAACTTTCACAAGAAGACATGCTCCTTGAGTCACCGATCCCTCCTCTTTGTCAGTCCTACGTGAGACGCCCGCGAAGTCTGGAGATACCAGCGGCAGGGGACGATTGATCGCCTAAGAACGACTTATCCAAAACCAAATAAATTGAAGCAAAAACCAGACGTAGTTGGAGAATTGGCTAATTAAATCCGACCAGTGGCGATGGCGAAGGTTCCGGATGTCATCAGCAAATCATGACAAACTTGCCAGGGTGCTTGAATAAAAAGCACTCGGAATAACATTCTGCCGCATCCGGTTAGACTTCAATGGTCACCATGAAATAAATCTACCCTCCATCGCCTCCCATTCCAGGTCGCAACAACCACGGCTTTTTCTTCAGCCAACCCTTTCTTTCCTTCTTTTGCATCCGAATCCTTTTAATTCCCATCGCCGCGCATCACACAGCCAACATGTCGTGGAGAAATCAGGGCACCACCGGGTCGAACAACATCCCGCTGGGCAAGACTCGACGCTTCAAAGGCGACGATGAAGACGGTGGCGCTGACACCAGCGTCGGCGTCGGCATCGATATCGACCGCGATCTCAAGCGCGGACGCGATCCCGAGCCTCGAAGCGAAGCCGATGGCCCGCGACGACGTAAGAAGCGAAACCGTTGGGGCGACGCGTCGGAGAACAAGGCGGCTGGCCTGATGGGTCTGCCTACGGCCATCTTGTCCAACATGACGAGCGAGCAGCTGGAAGCCTATACTCTGCACCTTCGTATAGAGGAGATTAGCCAAAAGCTTCGCATCGACGATGTCGTCCCCGCTGATGGCGACCGGTATGTTCACAAATCCTCCGCGCCCACAATCCACACCACTGACCAGGTCTAGATCTCCTTCTCCCGCACCGCAGTACGACAACCACGGCCGACGTATCAACACGCGAGAATACCGATACCGCAAGCGCCTCGAAGAGGAACGACACAAACTGATTGAAAGGGCCATGAAGACCATCCCCAACTACCACCCGCCACAGGACTATCGTAGACCTACCAAGACGCAGGAGAAGGTCTACGTGCCTGTCAATGACTATCCGGAGATTAACTTCAGTATGATTGCTAACCCTTTAACCCTAACCAAAAACTCCTCCCCTTCCTTTTTGAAGTTTGATCAGTCTCATTACCATGCCATGCGGTGTTCTTGAGCGACCTGGTCCTTCAACGAAATGGACTTCCATCCGTTCATCTAATCTTGGCGAATCAGACACTAATACTTAGCTCTCTCCTACTAAAGTCGGCTTACTTATCGGACCTCGAGGCAACACATTGAAGAAGATGGAGGGAGACTCTGGAGCCAAGATTGCCATTCGTGGCAAGGGCTCCGTGAAGGAGGGCAAGGGTCGATCTGACGCTGCTCACGCCAGCAACCAGGAAGAAGACCTACACTGTCTAATCATGGCCGACACCGAAGAGAAGGTCAACAAGGCCAAGAAGCTCATTCACAATGTCATTGAAACCGTAAGTGAAGTTCCGACACCACGTTTAGAACAGACTCTAACTTTGCCCAGGCTGCCTCCATTCCCGAAGGCCAAAACGAACTCAAGCGAAACCAGCTCCGAGAGCTCGCCGCTCTCAACGGTACTCTACGAGATGACGAAAACCAGGCTTGCCAGAACTGTGGTAAGATCGGTCACCGGAAGTACGATTGCCCCGAGCGACAGAACTTCACAGCCAGCATCATCTGCCGTGTCTGTGGCAACGCTGGCCACATGGCTCGCGATTGTCCCGACCGCCAGAAGGGTGCTAGCTGGCGCAACACCGATATGGGCGGTCGCCCTCCTGCTGCTGGCCGTATCGGTAGCGGTGATGCCGTCGACCGCGAGATGGAGGTAAGAATATCCTGTCCAATAATAATGACACATTAAGGTACTAACAATCCAATAGCAACTCATGCAGGAACTTGGCGGTGGCTCAGATGGGCCTCCCGCGCGCATCGAAGCCGGGCCTGCCTCCTACAACAACGGAGACGCTAAGCCCTGGCAACGTGGTCCAACCGGTGGACCTGCGCCGTGGCGTTCTCGTAACAACGAATCTAACGAAGGAGGATCCTCAGCCGCACCTTGGGCTCGGGATCGTCACCGTGGACAGGACCAGCAAAGCAACGGCGCCGGCGCCGGTGCTGGTGCTGCCCCTGGCGGCGACAGCTACTATGGTCAGGGCTACGGAGGCGCTTCTGCCGCCGCTGCTCCCTGGCAGCAGCAGGCTCCCGGGACTCAGAGTGGGTATCCTGGATATGCCGGCTACGGAAACTACGGTGCTGCTCCTGGAATGGGTGCGCCTCCTGGAATGGGCGCACCTCCTGGTCTCCCTGCGGCTCCCGGCGGTGCCCCCCCTGCTCCACCAGGTCTCGGTGGTATCAACGCCCTCATCCAGCAGTATTCCGGCGCTGCGCCGCCTCCCCCGCCGCCTTCTGGAGAGGCTCCTCCTCCTCCCCCGAGTGATCAGCCTCCGCCTCCCCCTCCTCCCGGCGCCTAAACGATAGCCGGAGCCTGGCCTAACTCTAACATGTTACACGTCACGGATCCAGCAGTTTCCTTTGGTATTGGCTTTGTCCTTTCAGCAGCAGAACGCGGAACTCCCTCCTAGAGTACGCATGGAGGAAAATAACAATGGACGCTCCGCTCACCTAACCTTTGCCGACTGACCCTTAGTTGATTCAGCAGATATCTGGGAAATCAACTGATGATGTATAGCTGGTCGAATCAAAGCAGAGCAGAGCAGAGAAGAAGAGCAAACTAATCACGTAGGCGAAAGAAAATGTATCTGATTTTTGCATCCGTTGTGCAGTTCACTGTGTCGTTCGTAAGGTGCATGTAGGATCGTATCTTCGCAGTGCATGTCGATTCATCTGCAAAAGCCACCCGGTCTGGTCACGCTGTGGCATGCATGCATCTGCATGAGATTTATGCGGCATGTTATGCAGCCCACGTTGGATCGGATCCCCGCAGTTGCAGCTGCCAATTCTGGACGGCGCACTGTACGTACTTATTTTTCCAAATTCCAGGTCGGAGCTTGGGCCATGTGACAAGGGAGCAGAGCACCACCCGTCATCGGGGATCGCGGTTGCCTTTGGCGAGCAACGTCGTCCAACCTACATCATCGTGATAAAGGTGCCAAACGAGTCAGAGCGTTGGTTGTGCGGAAGGCGCCACACTTAGAGGAGCGCATCTTGATCGCGACTTCAGGTTGCCCTTTCTAGCCTGAGTTACGACAGCCGTCTTGTCTCTTCTCTTCTTTTCTTCTCTTCTTCTCTTGCTGGTCTCTGCTTACCTGCGTCATCCGTCCTCCATCATCATCTATCGCACTGACATCCATATCCGCACCACCTTTGCTCTTATCTATCCATCCCGAGCTTCATTTTACTCTACTTCTTTGGCTTCCACTCCCACGAAAGCCGAATAATGACCCTACAACCCCACCCAGCATCACACTAGACACACGCCTCGCCTGTGCGGCCTCACTCCTCACTCGTGGAGCCTCACATCCACACTACCAGTGCGACGCCGCGCTCGTCCGCTCTTTTGCTTCCGTGGATATCTCCCTATCTCATCTACTCAGGCTCTGTGCGCCCATTCCCTCTCTTGGCCCACCATGAGGTGCCAAAACCCCTTCGCCTTCCGGCCAGGCCCGGTGTCATTCTGGACAACCGCCATCTACCTGGCAATTGCCATCCCCCTCATCTACGTCCATGAAACGGTTCCTCCAGGCCCTGCGAATCGCTCCATTTACCGCGGCCTCAACTTGACCGAGGCATTCCATGATCTGCAGAACATCACCTCCACCTTCCACCCCTACAACAGCCATCAAAATGATCAGGTTCGCGAGTTTATCATCATGCGGTCCAAAGAGATTCTCGATCGAAACGGCATGGATTACACGACTGATCTGTCTGGTGGGGTAGTTTGGCAAGATACGTCAGTTGCTTCACTCTTTCACGCCTTTTTCTGGTTCCAAGACTGACTGTTTAGTAACGGCTATCTCTACCCTCGAGACGACGATGAGACTAGCTCGGGATCGCGGCCGCCCGGTGTTACCCTCTTTGACGACCAAATCTCCAATGTTACCTGGACCTATAATAAGTATAAGCGGGTCGGGGCCAACTTTGGTAGCCATATTTGGGGAGCTCAGTACTTCGAGGGAAACAACTTTTACGTCTACATCCATGGCAAAGACGATCCAGAAGGTGACTGGTGGCGTACCCAGTCAAGGAAGCCATTCCAAGGCACGGGCGGCGTCCTTGTGAACTGCCACTTTGATTCGTAAGTGGCCGTTCCCTCCTATGACTTGAATTCTCGCTCACGAAGGTGCTAGGGTCTCTACCGGCTACGGAGCTACCGATGACGGAATGGGATGTGTGTCAATGCTCCAGTTACTTAGCTACTTTACCTCCAAAGACCGCCAACCGAGAAACGGAATTGTCTTGCTCTTCAACAATGCTGAGGAGGACGGCCTTCTGGGGGCACAGGCATTTGGCTACAGCCCTTTGTTACCGTTTGTTCACACATTCGTCAATCTGGAGGGCGCTGGAGCCGGTGGCCGTGCCCTTCTCTTCCGGACCACTGACCTACAGGCCGCCAAGGCCTACGGTGGAAGCCCTCATCCCTTCGGATCCGTTGTCGCCGGCAACGCCTTTAAAGCGGGTGTTATCAAGAGCGGCACGGATTTTCAAATCTGGGATGAATCATATGGACAGCGAGGACTGGACATTGCCTTCTATGAACCCCGGGCCCGATATCATAGCAATGAGGATGATGCTCGACACGCCTCCGTTAACAGCATTTGGCACATGCTTTCGGCTGCCCTCGCTTCGACAGAGAAGTTGTCACAAACCACTGGCACCGATTTCCATGGCCCTCGCTCCGACAAAAACTCCTACAAGGTCTACAATGGGAAACAGATTCAGGGCGTCTGGTTTGACCTGTTTGGCAGCGTCTGGGCTACATTTGCGCTTAGAGGGCTGTTTGCCTGGACATTGACACTCCTCGTCGCCACACCCCTGATTCTCTTTGTCATCACTTTCTTGTTGGTGCGAAAAGACAAGTATTACTTCTTTGCTAAAGATATCAAGATGCACCACGACATTAACGATGACCCGGTTGTTCTTGGTGGTTGGAAGGGTTTCTTCCGCTTCCCGCTAGCCTTCGTCTTTGCTGCTGGTCTAACCGTCGCATCTGCCTTTCTCCTAGCAAAGTTCAACCCCCTCATCGTTTACAGCAGCTCATATTCAGTGTAAGTCATTCTCATCCATATATAGTACAGCCTACTAACCCACCATAGATTCGCCATGTCACTATCTCTATTCTATTTTTCCTTCTGGTTGGTCATGCGTGGATCCAGTTTCGTTCGACCCAGCGCCCTTCATCGTGGATTTGTCATTTTCTGGCTCTTTATCGCCGGTTGGGCTGTGCAGGTGGTTGCAGCGTTGGCAGAAGACCGCTGGAAGATCGGTGCACTCTACAGCTTTGTCTTCCTCCAGTCTGCAATTTTCCTCTCCCTGGCCATTTCATTATTGGAACAATTTGCCCTATTGGGGAAGCATGACTTCGCCATGCAACTTCATGATGCACATCAAGCACGAGATGTGTCAAACCACGGTGTTGACCAAAATCCGGCAAGGGAGGACGACGAACACTCCGATGCCGGTGATTCTGACAACCCGTCAGAGACCGCAACCGAGAGAACGCCACTTAGGGCTAGTGAACCGGGTTACGGGGCGTCCAACACTCAGACCTCGTTTGCCAATACCTACCGCAGGTCCGTCGCTGAGGGATCGCCTGCTCCACCTAGAATGCGGAGATATCAGCCCTTCAACCATGAGCAGTCGTGGTCTGGACGTCTTCCTTCTTGGACTTGGATCATTCAATTCCTGCTCCTGGCCCCGATCCCTTGTATCTTGTTTGGGAACTTGGGTCTCATCGCAATGTCAGCTCTGCAGATGACAGGTACTGATGGCGGATCACTCTTGACTCCCTTGCTTGCAATTGGGGGGATAAGCATCCTCTTCTTGCTCCCAATCACGCCGTTCATGCACCGGATTACGCACCACGTTCCCTTATTTCTCTTATGCGTTTTCACTGGCACCTTTATCTATAACCTCGTCGCCTTTCCGTTCTCGGACAGCCACCGTTTCAAGCTCTACTTCCAGCAGGTGATAGATCTTGATGACGGTTCCAACACTGTCACGATCAGCGGACTGGAGGAATTCTCGCGGGATGTCATCAAGGCACTTCCAGTTGCATCAAGCCAAGAAATCGAGTGTGGGCCAACCCCAGACCGCTCTCTGCAGGATTGTCTTTATGACGCATCAGCCCTCTCGCCCAATCTTGTCGAGGGCAAGAGAGCCGATGAGCTCATCAGTTTTAGGCGTCTTAAGGCAGTAGCCTCAAACACTGTGAGGATTCAAGTCGATGCTCTTGACACCAGAGTTTGCTACCTCACAACGTCGCGGCCTGTCCGTGCTTTCTTGGTCGATGGTTCACCTCCAAGAGATCCGCGGTTTGGAGGATCCCCGCCAGATGGAGTTACTGATTTTCAGCTTTGGCGTCGCGATCGGGACCTACCGTGGAATCTAACAATAGACATAAGAAATGTCGGGGATTCGACATCAGAGAACCGCTCAGAGGTCGAGGATGAGGTTCAAGACGACTCATCAACTGTCAGCGATGGGGATTTGAAAACGCGATCCGCCACGGAGTCATCCGAGCTGGTGCCGCGAGCTGCTCCGTTGAAAATTCGACTCTCTTGTGCCTGGAGCGATGCCAACACACCCGGGACAATCCCAGCGTTCGATGAGTTGACCAAGTATATGCCTACTTGGGCGACCGTTACTAAGAAGAATGTCGGACTTGTCGAGGTGCGCAAAACGTTCGAAATACAGGTATGATCAAGTGATGAATAAACAGGATTCCCTGGTCAAAGGGGGGAGCCGTCAGGGATCGGCATGCGGTTTCTTTGAGGCTAAGAGGCAGTCTTGTGAGACAGGGATGATGGGGACGGGTGGGTGTTGGCTTGACCGATGTTCGTACCTGTGTTTGGTGACTAGGAGTCGAAACGATACCAGTAAGGCGACTTTGGAAGAGACGGTGAAAGCAGTAGTTTTAATTGACATTATTCGATAACGAGTGGTGTCACGTTTTGCATGTAACGTTGTAGCGGGCAAAAAAGAATTGTTATGCATTGAGCCCATGAGAGAGAACAATGCTGAGGCTTAGGGATGCCAAGCAGCATACTTTTCTGGATAGTTGAGGCTTGAAAAAACGGTGATTGGACCTCAGCAAATACTTTATTCCCAACGGCGATGATGTGATTACCTTCACAGCTGTATCTGGTGTGGCGGGTAGTCATAGAAAGCACAGTGCGCAAGGTGCATTCACTTACCGCAATAATTTCTGCACACATCAATAGCGCGGATAAAAAAAATATGAATAAATACCGGAAACCCTCCTTTTTCACTATAGAGTAATTAATACGTAGACACTGATTAAAACCATCAAGGATATGTTGAACGTAGTCTATGGATTGAGGGGCCGTACTGTGTGCTTGGTGCTATAATACGCAATCTTATCGTGGCTCCAAGGCGATAATGATGGTGGTGTCTTCCGCCAACTCCGAACAAGTCGACTTACTTTGCGACACAGGCTGACAGCCCATCAGCCTTACTTGAGTGAAAGTTTGACCATGTATCCGGAAATCTGGCTCCCGTCGGACACGGAGAAGGGAGTCAAGCGACGTGCCCTCGTCTATTTTATATGCGGCAACCCTGGCCTCATCGAGTACTATACCGATTTCCTCACCAACCTACGCGGACTACTACAGACGTCCGAGGTCGAGACTGGGTACGACATATACGGCAGAAATCTCCTAGGATTTAGCGACGATGATCACGAGCCGTTTGGGGAGGGCAATGAGCCGTGGGACCTGGACGGCCAGATTGAGGGCATTTACGATGACGTCGCCGCGAAGCGTGTCCGGACAGACGACGGGACAGGGGACAGGCCATACGACTTCGTGGTTCTGATGGGGCATTCGGTCGGCAGCTACATTTCCGTCGAGATCTTCCACCGTCACATGAAGGCGCCAGGCCGAGCACCGCATCTCCATCTCAAGTATGGTTTCCTGCTCTTCCCGACGCTGACGCACATTGGCCAGTCGCCCAGCGGCACCAGGGTTGAGGCAGTGCGTCGCGTGCTCCCGATCCTGGACAACGTCGCACACATTGGCGCGCGGCTGATCCTCAGCGTGTTCCCGCAGCGCACACTGACGTGGATCGTCCACCGGTTGATGGGCTTCACAGCGCTGACGGCCTCGGTAACGGCACGCTGGCTGAAGAGCCGCGACGGGGTACGTCAGGCCATCCACCTCGGGCTGTCGGAGCTGGAGACGATCCGCGAGGAGCGCTGGGGTGAGGAGCTGTGGGAGGTGGCGGAGCACGAGGACGCGGAGGGGGAGACGCCCAAGTTCTTCTTGTTCTACGGGCGGGAGGATCACTGGGTTGCGGACTGGGCGCGGGACGAGTTGATTGAGCGGCGGAGGGAGCATGGCGAGAGGGGAGGGAGGACCAAGGTTGTGGTTGCGGAGGGGGATGTGCCGCATGCGTTTTGCACAAAGGACGGTGAGTTTTCTTTTTCTTTTCTGGTGATGCGTTGGATGGGAAGTGAGTGCTGACTACGTGATGAAGCTTCGAATTGGGAGATGGCAAGGAGTGTGCATGGCTGGATTAAGGAAATCGATGGAAGTTCGAGTGAAGAGCAGGAGAAGTGTTGATTAGGGAGAGTTGGTTTGGGGGGTCCTTCGTGGCCGGGTATAGGGTGGTGGTGTTGGCGGGTGAGATGGATACACATGTACATGACTTGAATGGGCGTTGTCGAATTGCTGCTGGGAAAAGTAGAGACACTTGCTGGGAAAAGTAGAGACACTTGCTGGAACAGAGGTGTTTACACGTGTAGATTGGTTGGCATGAAGGAAGTTGGTTTCGCGATGGCTAGGCCAATAGACTCAACAAAATTAGGTATCAATGTTTCCGATTCTTCTTACTCCAAAGAAACTAGTAAGCCACCGCCCCCAAGACGTCGAAACATACGAATACGTCCCGTTCCTTGCCTTCCTTGGAACTCTTCCCGCCTCACACATGGCCATGATGACGTTGAAGCCCGATGGGCGTGCGGGGTTGGCCGGCAGGGACGCGCCGAGCGATGTCACCCACAGCAGCCACGGCAGCAACTTGCAGGTTGAGTGGCGGCCCTGGGGATCTGGATACGAGTTGGTGTGTGTGACTACTGGATGCCTAGCAACGGCATTGACATGGCGTGTATGTGGACGGACTCGCATGCCAAAGTCCATGTAAGTGCCGAGGGATGGCGGGTATCAGCCAACTCGGTGAGCCTTGACAACCCGAAGTCTTCTCTCCCCCAATTGATCACTTCCCTCCAGCGTAAAAACCTTGCCAGAACTTCCCCTCCGAATCTTAATGTTGGCACAAACAAGACCGGAAGCTGCTAGTGGGATGCTTAATGCGGAACTCTTGGCACCCTTCCAGAAGTCCCCATCCAGTCGGCGAAACCCGTCCTGAAGCTTGTGACTATAGAGGGGGCGTTTTTTTTGTTTATTTTTGGTCAGATCTGACAGCCACGCGGCGTCAGTTAGCGTCACTGCTGCTTTCTCGGCCGGTAAGAAACGATGCGGACTCGGCCTTGTTATGCGTCTGTGACGATGATGGTTTCGGTAAATGGCAAAGACGAGGAGGGTTGGTTTCACAGCTGAAGGCGTCGTGAGCTGAGTTGTGAGTGGCAAGTTCAAGCAATGACAAGACGGAAAAAGGCACATTTCACTTTCACACTCTCACAGTGGCAAATTCACTTTTCGTTGTAAACCAATCGCTGCTCATCGCGCAGACATCATTAATATTACCCAGATCCTAGTTGTATCAAATTACACGCCCCGAAGAGGGACATCAATCCAACCCAACCACTTCAGCCAAACAGTGAAGGACCGACTCATGAAACCGTAAACTAATCTTGACATTTGTGTATCACAGCACATGGAAAGAGAAAAACCCCCGTAACTTTTGTCACTCTCAGAGAGAAACCGACGAGGCAAGGCTTTTTGTGCTCCTTTACAGGGCAATGGCGGCGAGGACCAGCATGGCCAGGCCTCCGATGGAGCCGAGAGCGGCGGCGGCACCGGTGACGGTGGTCTCGGTGGGCTCCGGGGCGCCGGGGGTGGTGGCGTTGGGGGAGGCCGCGGGGGGAGCAGCAGCGGTGGTGGTCTCCTCGACGGCCTCGCTGGTGGTCTCCTCGGGAGCCTCGCTGGTGGTGGTGGGCTCGGCCTCGCTGGTAGTCTCAGCAGCAGCGGAGGTGGTCTCGGCGGCGGCCGAGGTGGTCTCAGCAGCAGCACTGGTCTCGGCAGCGGAGGACTGGCCGCCGCCGCTCGCGATGGCCTTGCACAGAGCCTGGACGGCGGGGAGGACATCGTCTAAGAGGTGGTTAGCACCGATGTACTATAGGGGGGCAAAGAATAAGCTGGGGGATAACTTACTGACGGCGACATCGGCACCGCAAGCATCGATGACACAGCTGGTGGCAACGGCCTGGACCTTGGAGAAGTTCTTGCACACGCAGGTGTAGTCGGTGGTGGAGCAGCTGGTCTCGCTCTCGATGCCCTTGTCTAGGCACTTGAGGGCACACTCGGGGATGTCATCCCGGGACTGGGCACGCGCGGTGGCGGCGAGGGCAAGGGCGACGAAAGCGTACTTCATTTTGAAAGGAGGTTGTTGTGGGCTTGGAAGATGAAGATGGTTTTGTGCTTGGTGGTGATGCTGAGGCAGACAACGAGTGAAGGCTGGTCCGGTGAGCGAGTGGATGAGGAGTGAGAGGGAAGAAGGAATGGAAAGAGGCGGATGGAGGGTGCCCTTTATGTATGTGTGTCGACTTGCAGAGAGCTAGCTAGCTACAGGAGACTACCACCAGCTGGCATGGCTTCTTTTGCTACCGAGTGAGTTTCCGCCAGTTCAGGCCTGCCAGTCAATGGGAGGTGAGATGCCCGTGGCCGTAGCCGTCTTGACCCCGTCATGGTGTGGGTTCCAAGGCGACGACCCGGATCCTGCATGAGGAGGAAGGGCCGGGATGGGGACGAAATGGGGGCAACAGGGCCGAAAGGACTGTTGCTAGTTTCGCAAGGAACCCGGCCAACGGCCCATCCACACCAGAACAAAGGGACCTTAACAAGCAAAAGAGGCAAAAACGATGTTAGTCAAACGGTACCGGAATACATCTGGCTGGTTGGCTGGGACGGACGGTGGTGTGAAGCGGCCGGGATGCGTCAAGTGGAGTAAAAAAAAAAGGGCCACTTCCGGTCTGGGGAACAAGGCAAGGCTTCTGCCTGCATCTTTCCGAACAGTCGCTCTTCTCATTCTGTTCTCGGCCGGGCTGGACTTCCGGATTCGAACCACACCGCCGAGTAGATCGACGGGGTTCAGGCTCCCCCAAACGTCCGGGGGTGCGGGGGAAGAGGAGCTCGAACCTTTTCATGGGGGGGCAAGTTATTAGAGCAGATTGGGGAGGGGAAAATACTGGGCATGTGAAGGAAGAGAGGAGAGGCTGGATTCAGACAGAAGTGAAGGAGGGCTTTATTAATCTCGGTGGTTGGCCCAACAGGAGGGCTGCGTAGTTGGAATTGGAGTTATGAATTACACGGATATTGGATATTGAAGAAACAGGACCGACAGAGAGCGAGATCCACCCACTTTGGCCTTCTCTTGCTATTGCCATGGATCTCACCCCAGATTTTTCCCGCCGAGGAAAAGTGGCTCGTCCGATTTGCCCCGTCTTTGAGTCGATACGATACGATGGTCCAGATGGCAAAGTCTTGGACGAGCCAGTGCAGACAGGGGAAAGAAAAAACCCCGGGGATTGATCCAATTGTGCAACTAGCGATCAATTACAAGACCGAAGAGGAGGCTGGGACAGGCATACAGTTCTGAGGGGTTTCTTCTCAGTCTGCTTACTCGGACTCAGTAAAAAGGCTCCTCCTCCCCGCCGTGGGAAAGGTCACATGTCAAAAGTTGCAAGGGGGGGGGATGTAAAAGAGAAGCCGAAAAGAGGAATGGCATCGAGCCGGGGGGCGATTGACGATGATGGAACAAGCAACCATCTCTCGAACAGGAGACAACGGCAAGCGGCGGGCGCCAGGGGACGCGGGACGCAGGAAGGCAGACGCAGGAACGAGAAAAAGGGGGCGCTGATGGCGGGAGAAGGAAGCAGCAATAGAACCACCGTCATCGAGTTCCATCTGGATTACATACATACATACTCTCTCTCTCGCCTGAACTTCCCTCCGCACTTTGGTTTGGGTCTGTACAACACCCCAGCTTCGGTCGTCCGGTCCCGTCCGGGGTAAAGTCGCCCACTAAGCTTTAGCGCCGTCGATGGCGTTAATTTCCCCCGCAGAGGCCAAGAGATTCCCCCCCCCCCCCTAGTGCCGCAGGCGTAGGAAAGCCCAGTCCAGGTGTATTTTAGTATTCTACAGGGGAGGCGTGCAGTGTTCGACGTCGAATGCTCCCTTCCCCCTGCTACCCTGTCTAGACTAAGTGAAGTGACTTTGTTCGCCCTTCTGCGCCTCTTCCGGTGCGCCACGCCGAGGCTCTTGTTTGCTTGTGAAGACCGCCAAGCGGATCGCAGGCCGGGATGGGCGACTGGGGCGTGTGTTTTGTGTGAAATAGGCCATGGATGCGGAGGTGTGGGCTGATGGGCGATCCGGGGATGGGCCACTGCGCAGTAATTACCGAGTTGGTTGTCGAGTATTCGTAACCCGGGAGAGAGAAAAGAGAAAGAGAAAAAAAACAGGTTACGAAGACTTGGTGGTATCGAGACGCCTGACGTTGCATCCATCACTAACGGGTTACGTATTCCCTCACAACACATCATCGTCCTTTTTCTTCTCTTTTCTCTCTCACTCTTGCTAGCACTGCACAGGTGCAGTCAAACCCTCCACTCCCCCTGCCCAGCCATTCATTGCCCTGATCTCAATTGCCCCGATTCACCTCGTCCCTGGTGGTGGAGGGCGGCGACTGGCTGGGCCTCGTCCGTCGTTGCAGCCAGGAACCTCGTGAAGAAGAAAAAGCCATCGAGCGACGATGCATTGCTTGTGCATGATGCAGGCCCTTCTCTAGGCTTTTTCTTTTTTAATGTCGTAGCTATGACCGTTGAAGTTCTGGTGGGTGTGGGTGGGTGGGCGACGATGTGTGTGTGTGCTAGCTAGAAGGGCGAGATGCTAAACAACTCGCTCGTGAACTCCGCTTCAGCTGGCCCCTGGGACTAGAGGGAATAGAGGCACCGAACATCGATGTGATTCGTACAGTGCCACGTTCGAGGTTTCTAAATCGGGGACTTGTGAAGGCACAGCTCTCCATTGGGCACCTTGCATCGCAGCCTCAAGATGCTCTCTCTCCAAGACAACACACCCACCTCCCGAAGCAGACACACAAGAGAGATTAAGAAATGCCCTCCATCTACTATCCATTCGTTCCCAGACCCATCCGCCATGTAAACCAGATCGAAGTTGTGCTGCATGCAACCCCAGCGCGTCTACAATACAACAACATGACACCCCTTGCAGCACATGCTTTTCTTTTCCTCTTTTCGTTCACGGCCTCTTGCACCCCCTTCATTAACGTATCCCTTCTTGCTTTACACTTTTGGACCTCATTCGACAGATCTGCAACGCACGCCCCGGAGATTGGGATTTGTGTTCCTGGGACCTGGCCGAGGCTGGCGACCCGCCGCATACCACATGGCTCGGGCACATGCTTCGTTCTTTGGGTCGAAGTTGTCATCCTGATGAGCGCTGGTGTCGAGTGACGACGCTTGGACTGGCGGGGGGAGGAAATGGAGACGGCTGGGTTTCCAGTTTGGCCATGTGAGCGGCCGCCAAGGTCCGACTTCCGCCGTTGCAGCCAAACTTCCCTTTGCCAACTTTTCGGATTTGGAGGATGTGGGTTATTTGCTACTTCTCTCGTGGGTTTTTCAGTCGTTGAGGGTTTTTAGATGAGAAGCAGCCTACTCTGAAGCTGTTGTTACGACTCTGCGGTGAAGTCTTGTGCTTCTCTTCTATTGGGAAACAACCCAACCCATCTGGCTAACTCTTCAGCGACGGCAACGTTTACTGCGAATCACCGCATCACGCCGTGGTCCCTCCATGTTATCGATGGTTAATGGATACTGAGCAGCGGCATTTAGACCGAAGCATCACGACTCACGATTGTGAACAATACATCTCGAACTTCTGAGCTCACATCTAGAGCAACATCCCACGACATAAACGCCAACCACCTGCCGGACGAACACCCAACATTGACAACCCTATCCCTAGACTAACATATAACCTCGAACACAATCTCTACAATAGCAAAAGGACATATATCCTAAAGCTGATCGATGTCGACCTAAATTTTCCCCATGACAATCTCTCCTTAAGTATATTAGCTAAAGTCGATGTTAGGAATACGGATATCGATATGATGATATTCCTGCATGACTCACAATAAAGCACCGATTTATTCCCATTTCTCATAGTCCGAGAAGAACTTCTGGTGGATCCGCTCCGCATACTCGACAACCACGGGATACGACCTCACGATCTTGGCAGTCGTCGGTCCTCTACCATTCACATCAGCATCCACCCAACCGAACACAGATCTCAAAAGAAACTCACGCTTCACAGACCAACGACCCCGTGACGAACCCAAACAACGTCGCGTCCGCCTCCGTCGGCCCACCTCCGCCTTCGCCGCCGCAACCTCCTCGTCCGTGAGCCGCCCGGCGCCCTGCCCGTACAGCGTCCTCGCGACGCTGCGGTACGCGACCAGCCCGACCAGCCACTGCACCGGCCAGGGCACCGCGGCCAGGGCGCCCGCGCGCATGGCCGCGTAGCTGTCGCACCACTTCTCGCGCGTGTTGTAGAAGTACACCTTGTCCTCCAGCAGCGCGCGGATCGCCAGGTCGTGTGCGCGCTGTGCGGGTGCGAAGCTGGCGTTGAGGTCCGCTGCGACGCCGTCGTGCACCAGCCGCCGGATGATGGTCGCCGAGTCGCCCAGCTGCTCGCGCGTAGGCCCCATCTCGACGTACGGGATCTTGCCGCGCGGCGCCGAGGCGGGAGAGCCCGCGCCGACCTTGTAGGGGATGCCGGCGAAGCGCAGCCGGGCCTCGAGCTTGGTGACGAAGGGCGACCAGACGAAGGCGCCTGTCTTTCCCGCGCCGCGGTAGACAATAAGGGGGGATGGGTCCAGAGACGTCATGATTATCGGTGAACAACAAAACCAGCTTTGATAAAGAGGTAAAGCTGTCGTTTTCGTGGCCTATTTCCCGATACAATCATCCATTCCTGCGCCGCTTTTGAACCAGGCCCGGACTTTTGGAGAGTGTCCGGGTCCACATCTCGGGTCGCGGGGTAAAAGTGCGAAAGGCGCGAGCTGAAGACGAACCGAAGCTTTCAAAGCCACCGACGTCCTCTTCTTCACCGTGCGCACACATTGTGTCGGCCAATTGGGAACAATCCTCAGGAATGGCTCGGCCTAGTCGTCGCGGGAAACATGCTGTTCTACGGAGTAATGAATGTGGAGATTCCCCCGGAGCATACGCGGAAGAGACCCGGCCCCACACGTCCGGTTGGTGCGGAGATGGGCGGGGAAAGAAGAAAATCCATTAGTCCAGAAAACACACCATGTCCTGAGCCAATTCGGGGCAGCCAACCTATAGCCAACATCACACATAACGAATTATCGAACGTCGACAGCCGCCGAGACGTTTTTTGGCGGCTGCAGGTTCGGCACGAAAGCGATTGTTGAGGGGCCAGTAGAGGCTGCCGAGCCAGGACTTTCCCGTCCTCATGTGGGACTGACCACGCGCCACTCTGAAGAACCACAACACATATAGACGCTTACCGGCCTCCCCCTCAGAGGCCTTGTCTTTGTTATCCACCATACTAGAAGAGCTTGCTTCGTACTCATAATCTGCCCCAGGACGGTAGTGGCTGAAGCTCCAGTTGGGGTAGATGGTTCGATCACAGTCAGGTTTGAACGATCGACGGCAACTACAGGGGCCGCACTCATCGTGCGAGCCATAATAGCACGGCAGCATCCAATGCAGCACTTGTTGCTGTAGTAGTCATCGTCATCGTCATCGTAGTAACCGGTCATCTCAAATACGTCCCTTTTTATTCCTGAAATAGCTAATCAACTCATGACATAAAGGGCTCTGAAATCCACAGGGTGCAGCGAATTTGCAGATTCAATACAGTACATTGAAAGGCATCTACGGCCAATTAAGTCTGTGTAAATCGATTGACTACTGAATACCTGGCTTATCAAACTTTGCACTGAGTAGCTCCCGAGGCCAAGGAACCTATTCCCTCCCCCATCTAGCTATTAGCCATAGATATGTCGAGCCTACTCATGCGTTACGGCGCCCCTGCTATATCGCCCAAGAGCACCAAATCGTATGGCAACATCAGCTTCTTGACATTGATCATCTCCTTTCCTGGGGCAAAGATATTTTGGGTCCGGAAGAAGTTGAGCTGCGGCATAGCAAGATCGAAGGTGTCTAGGGTGAGGTTGATGAGACCAGTAATATTCTCGTAATCGCTCCAAGTCTTGGGTTGGTCGCTTGAGTCAAACTTCACAGTAGCGTTGACTGTGTCTCCTTTGACTTCAGCGAAATCCCTTTTAGTCTTGTTGCAATGTTAGTTTCCAATAGACGTTTAAAACTCGTCATCTCAGGCAAGCAAGATTCATACCTCTTTAGTCTTGGCGCCCACCTTGACATGGAGTGTATACGGCATAGGGAATTTCCCGAGGTGAGGGATATGCGTGTAGGTAACTTCTCCAGAAAAATCCCACGACCATGAGGCCTTAGGCGACAGGTCAGTTTCATCATCTTGGACAGTGAGCACCAACGGGTGCGAGTTCATGTCCACATTCGTGCCCTTGAATATCTCATCAAAGGCATAGCTGCGGAAGTCTTGGCATCTGATGACCTTGTCTTTGTTGTAACGCAATTCCAACTTGATGCCGTTGTTGACGGTCGCGATCGTCACAGGATTGGTCGTTGAGAGGCTGGTGCACAGTTTCTTGATGTTTTCCACCAGATAGGTCTCGAGAAATAGCTGGCGAGAGATTATGATGGAGGCTTGGTACTCGGTAGGCACTGGGGTGACATGTTGGTCATGTTCCAAACCAAACTGCGGCGGATTGGTTCCTTCACCCCTGGTGCCTCCCCTGGAGTGGATGAAGACATTCAGCACCCCGGGCTGGCACGAAAAGACGAAAGAGGATGGGGTAAGGAGATTGTCACTGGGACTGTCGGATTCGTGGGGCGTATTGGACACCTCGGCCATGCTGTAATCGATCCATTGGAGGTTATCGTGGGCTGCAAACCAGTTCTTGACTTCGGTCACCAGCTGATACATCTCATTCGTCAGAGCCTCATCACTCTTATCCTTGGCGATGCACTGCCAGTTTGAGTTTTGGGTGTCAAAGTGAAAGGTGATGTAGTACGTGCTCTTCTGGGTGTCTTCGAAGCGAAAGAGGCTGCCACTCGTCTGGACCAGTTAGCACCATCGCAAAAGGCTGAAAACCACGAATGAGGACTTCTCACATACCTGTGAGTCTGAGCCGTCACCTTTCATTCCCCGGATCTGGACCCGCACCTTGAAGGTGTAGTGGCCCTCTTTGATTTCGATGGCGTCCTTGGGATCGTCATCTTTGGCGCGAGATGTGCCACTGAGTGGCATCGTCAAGTAAGCATAACCGGCCGTGCTGTCGAACTCAAGATCGGGCGCATGGATCTTGAGATCGTACATCTGAGTGTAGGCATGCTTGCCATGTCCCAGGGTCTGCTCCAAGTGAACGTTGGTGAAACGGGTTGAGGCACCCCAGGTCTTTTTCAAGAAGGCATTCAGCTGTTTTTCCGAGTAGGAAACTAGAATGTCCCATTTGTCCGTGGTGGTCTTGTTCTGGAGCTGTTTGTGGAGATCCTTGACTGGAAGAGACTTGGTTGCCATGTTGAATGTATATTGATAGTGGGTTTTCTTTTGCACGTTGTGTTGTATCTGCCTCTTGACATGCTGCCTTCTCGGAGGTATTTATCATGCCTTTGTACAGATACCTGTCCCCAACTCGAGACTTTGAACAGAGAAACTTCTACATCCTCAACAGTTGACGTCATCTAACTGAACAAGCCACGTAGTGAGACATGTAGTGGATATGTTAACCTGCAGAGGCGTCGTTGGACAACAAGTGAAACTGGCTGCCTCTAGTCGAGCGAATATCTGCAGACCTCTCAGCTGATCTACATGGTCAGAACCTGTCACAAATCGGCATAAGTACGTCATGGTACGTCAAACTATCGAAAAGAAACTTCAAGCAGGGTAGGGAGTCGATTCGGGCGGCAGTTCGAGGATCAACAGCTGGGATAACATGTCTTTTTGACAAGCCGTGTCCACCGCGTCAACCGCGTCACCTCGCTTAGAATTACGTACTTGGCGTCCAGGAGAAGCGTCTTGGGAGTGACTGTTCTCCTGTTTGGGAAAAGGGTGAGGGTGATGAAGGGATTGTAGATCTTCCAGGCCGGCAAGAGCAAGTGTATATCAGGGACTAAGACATGATGCCCACCACAACTAACATCTCAGCTCTGCAATCAACTTCCACTCCAGATTTTACAATTCACTAAACAAACCTTTCCTGACTCGACAATGCCTAACGTGCTGACCGACCCTGATACCATCCGGTACCCTCTTAAGGATGCCAAATTGATCCTGTCGGTATCCGAGGACGCCATCTCGCCCCAGACTGGGGTAAAGAACAACCTGGACATCTACTGCGAAAACTTCAACTTGGTTAAGAGCATCTCGGGCACCAATTCGGATGACGAGTCTCCAGCCCGTTTTGGGCTTTTCACGCGCAGCTTCCAGGCACGGGGGAGCGAAGCTGCACCTCTTTCCATTTCCCTCCCGGGGGCTAATGGCAAAGATCGCTCCAGTCCAAACGGCCATCGAGGAGGCGTCATCGAGGTGTATGTCGAGGACCTATCAGTAGATGCCGCTCGGGGAGTCAAATTCGAAGGTACGCATGAGACACTACTGATCACACTGCAGATACTCGAAGATGTGTGCGGCTGATAACGTGTGATATCTGCAGCTCGAGGCGGCAAGGGTTATGTGCCGCTGAACGAATTAGACGCCAAAGTAGGCGAAAACGGAGGCAACGGTGGTGACGGGGGCCATGTCTCAGTCATCGTCGGCGGGAAGTCGTCCAAGAGCGCACTGACTGCCGATCTCATCCTAGAGCATCTTGCTGATGCTCAAAAGAAGTGGCCTGCAGATTTCGCCAGCGACATGTCTGATTTCGTTGGCCTAGTGGGGCAGCAGGATGTGAAGGCCCTCTACCAGCCGCCCAGTAACATGACGACGGTTGAGGATCTCGCCAAGGTTCAGCTGACTGCCTTTCGGGCTCAGGTGAGAAGACTTCGACGAGTGCTCGGCCCTGCCGTTGACGATCTGCATGTGGCATTGACCAATGCCATTGATGTCCACGGAGGCGTCTATGGCACCGGCTCGGCAGGGACTCAGAAATACGGCCAGAGCGGAAAGCCAGGCAAGGATCAGATACCAGCGGTTGCATCTACCGTTGATGTCAATGCTCTCTTCCAAGCCACGGTCTGCTACACCCATCCAATCCAGTGCAGGCTACTGCTGGACAAGGCGAAGCAGCTGTTCTGGGCTGGATCGTTGGATAGCAAGGCGCGGAGCGTCACGATCCTACAGCGCCTACAGGACAAGCTGGAGCCATTCCTGGCCATATCGGGCCCATCGCCGTCTCCCTCCCTGGTCAAATCACCCTTGGTGCAAGCGTACCGCGATGCTGAGCCCCGCCTGTGCATCCTGGGTGACAAAGCCGCAGACATGCCCGTATCGGTCAAGCGTCTGACAACTCTCTCAGCTGAGGCTGAGATGACCTTGAACCACATCATGTCCGGTGTGGACTTCTATGGGAAGAGCCCAGGCGAGGTCCCCCGAGGTTCCTTCACTTGGTACCACAACATTGCCGAATACTTCCTGTCACAGCTTGAGTTTGTGGAGAACACCTACAAGGACTGGTTCAACGATGGGAACGATGCCTCTGCAAGGCTGAAAGCCATCCGAAGCCGGGCCACGTTATGTGATACGACATCTCAACTGAAGCAGCGCCTTATCACCGAGGCGATTACCGACATGGAAGTCAGTGCCTCAACCATTGACAGCCTCACAGAGGCCTTCCCGCCTGCTAAACAAGCACTTCTGAACGAGGCTGCCAAGGTGGTTGAGAAAATCAAGGAAAAATTCACCTTTTCCTTTGAAGAGCTGGTCTCGTCACTGAGCCAGGTGCTTTTTGTTCATGGCGACCCCTCCATGGTGGCTTTGCAGACCTCGAGCCTCGTTGACAAGGGCTTGAACAAGATCGAAAGGGACGACGGCATACAGGTTCCCAAGAAATACCTACTTTCCAAACTTCATCGTATCAGTGGATCATTCGAAGGTCTAAAGGAGGGTTACACGGTCCTGGATGGCAAGATTAAACTGACCGATCCTGGGGCCGAAAAGCTGATCATGGCGGAAGACGAGATGGAGAAACTGCTCAGCGACTTTCAGATTTCGCTTGGAGATGACATCCTCAAGGGCGTCAGGGAAAAGTTCCAGACGTACATCGGTATGTTTCAGAATAAGATAGCGAGAAAGAGCATACAGATTCCACAACGTCCATGCTGACCAGACCCTAGGCATTGTTTCCCAGCGAAACGAGGCGGTATTGCGGTACAACTCGGACCTCACGCTACTGGTACAGTATCATCGAGAACTAGACTCTCTTGCAGTCGAGAAGGAAGATCTAGTGCGTACTGAGTACGACGATCTGGGCGCGGATCACCCCTCTATGACGGCCTTTATGAAGAAAACAAACCAGGAAGCCGTGCAGACAGCTCAGCTATGGCTCTACAAGCAAGAACGAGCGTACAGCTTCGTGGCGCTCAGCGACACCCCAATCATTGGAGACGCCCTCAAGGGAGTGGCTGTCTCCCAGTACAACCTCTTTCATCTCAAAAAAGCCCAAGCGGCTCTCTTCGAATATTACAACACGGTGTGCAAGGAGAAAAAGAAACAGCCCCCTCAGAAATATTTCGGGGCCAAATTTGAGCTGGACGAGGACGACGTCGAAGACATACAAGACAGTAAGAAAAAGGGCATCATGCTTCTCGTCGACGTGCCTCCAACGGCCGACGTTTTCAGCGGCAAAGCGGATGTCCGACTCACCAAAGTGCGCTTCTTTGCACCTGGCGCCAAAACTGATAACCAGCGACTCGAGGTCAAGCTGACACACAGCGGGAAGGAGGTTATTGTGGACAACCGCCTGAAGAGGATGCCGTTCAAACACGATACGCTCAAGATTACCTTCCGCTACAACACGGCCACTGGCAAGGCCGAAGGGGACGATGTCATTGACGGCGACATCGCCTGGCCCACGGAGAACGACTTTGCCCTTCCCGGGCCTTTTACGCAGTGGAAGATTGAGATCCGAGACAAGGTTAACAAGAATCTGGATCTTTCGGATGTCAAGTCGGCGCACATGGAGTTTGACTACCAGTTTGAGACGATTTGAAGCAAGTCGCTTGCGAGGGATTAGGCTAGTGACATGTAGAGCACGTCCGTGAAGATAGAACGTGTGTACTGTATTTCAATCTAGAAAAAAGAAATTCCCCTCTTACACCCTTCGTCTCCTCCGCCTTTCCTTCTGAGCTTCCGCTTCTCTCTGACGACGTGCCTCGGCTTCCCGCTCTATATCCTCAATCTTACCATCAATGTCCTTTCCCGAGTCCTTGTCTCTCAGTTCCTTTTCCTTGTCGCCCTTCTCCTTCAGTTTCTTCTCAACATCCTTCAGATCTTTCTCGTATCTCTTGCGGATCTCCTCCTTCTTCGCATTTTTCTCTTCCTCGCCATCCAACTTATCTGCTTCTTCTAACTCCTGTTTCTTCCTATCTTCCATTTCCTGCTGCTCTTTCTGCATCTTCTCAATCTCCTTTGGAAGATCTTTGGTGACGAGTCGCTCATCGCGCTGCTTCTCCACCAGCCCTTTGAGGAATGTGTCGGACACCTCGGCCTTGAACTTGGCGCGCACGGCCGAGTCGAATGTGCTGTCGTAGTCCGTCTTGAAGAGATGATGGAACTTTGCGAACTTCTTCTTCACGACCTTTCTCAGCTGTCCGCTCGCCTCGAAGTTGTACTCTGTCTCGAGCTTCCCCCGGACGTCATCGATCATGCCCGAGTTCTCCAAGTACTCTCGAGGATAGTCGTTGACGAATTTCTCGACCTGTTCCTTCAGCCACGTTTTCATGTCCACGGGCTTGGTGGCGATGGAGTCCTTCATCTTTCGAGTTTGCTTGGTCTGATATTTCTTTTTCACGCCTGCCCCGACTACTCGAGATGCCTGGGCTCCTGCGGCTCCGGCGATAGCTCCTCCAACAGGATTCGCACCACCCGTCAGAAAAGCCCCAAGGCCAGCTCCCAGCATCGTCGCGACAACATGGATGCCTTCTAGATAAAGGTCTCCATTATCCACCGCCATCAGAAACACCATGTCCTGAGGGGGGCTATACTTGGTGCTCATGAGATCCATCGACACAGCGAGCGAGCCGATGGCGGCCTCATCTCGTGCATTCTCGATGGCCGTCAATGTCTGCTCGGGGACAGGCTTACTTTCCTTGGGGCTGTGATCAGTCTCTTCATCCGTTTGATCATCGATGTCGCCCCAAAGATAGAACTTGCGACCAGTCATCGAGACCTTTTTATCGGTTCCCGTAGTGGTGCAGCTACCGGTAAATGATGGGTTGGATTTTCCTTCCCCGAGGATCTGAGAACACTCGAACTTAAGCTCAAAGTGATGCTGGTTCTTGGCTGAAAATTCAACCGAGCCATTCTTGACCTGAACGGACTGCACAGACTCGCCATCCACTGCAAGAGAATGAACAAATCAGCATTCGTTGTGAAGAGCGAGATTATACAAGGAGAGGGACCCGGATAATACCTAGAACAGTCTTTTTGGATGAGTCCACGAGCAGTTCATGGAATCCAAGGTCATTGTCTTCGAATCTGTATACCCCACCTGCCATGCGGAGGTCGAAATAAGGCCCGGGTTTCGATATTTCCTGGACAATTCGCCAATTGATGTCCTTGAAATCGAACCCATGGGCCTTGGTGTAGTCCGTGGTAGTTCCCTCCGTAGCTGCATTCAACAAGCCTATGAGAAATTCGTCATTCTCAGAGGCGAAAGTCTGATCTAGGAGCTTGTTCATGAGCTCTAGAGTAAAAGCGATAGATTTCGCCAACCGTCAGTCCCACATCTACTCAAGATATGAGCGTTGCTGCGTCACTTACCGAGCTCTTTTGCGTCCGGAGTATACGTCATGTTGGAGTAGTCGAATAATGATTTCGTGTTTTCTTGAAGAACTTTTGGTGAAGACTTGATTAGGGGAGGCGGCAATCGACGGAGACTCTTGGGTTTCTCCGGGTTTTCATAGTCAATCGAGTGGCCAAGGTGCTGGAAGGTGATCTGCGATCTACAACGCCGCCTTCACGCCCTTGTACAGTGATGTCTCCTACACTCGAAAATAAAAAAATATCTCACCATGCCAAGTCCATACAAGCGCATGTGTGCCGTGTGATGGAGAGTGATACATAGCTAAGCCACCAACCGGCTCTCTATTCTTCAGCTTCAGGCGTCGATCACGTCGAAGCTGAAATCGCCAAAGCACAATAGTGAGACACTCCGGCCAGTAGTGTTGTGAGTCTGACGATGACGATCCGAACCTCTCACTCCTGCAGGGGTACGCTTTCGTTCAGCATCTTGCTCCACTTCATGCTAGGCCGTGCATCTCAGCCCTCTGCAATGCTCCAGTTGCAGACAAGCCGTGTTTATCAATGAAACAGGTCATATTGAATCACGTCACCTCGACTGGGGCCAAAAGAATTATTGGCTCACGAAATATGATCACTATGTCTCACTCATGCATCGGCCCTCTTATCGATTCCACTCATCCAGTCGCCGCAGGCCGCCCAAACCTAGCCACGGCTATGGAGCTCTGGCCATCAATAGTTTATATGCAAGTCTCAGTTTTTACAGAGTTCAGCCGCTGCAGAGAGCAAGCATACGTAGGTAGCTATGACATTATGGCTCAGACAAACTTGTAACAGTACCAGCACAGATCTCAAGGATGAAAAGGACTAAATGGGAAATTTTGTTAGATTGTCAAACTATGGGATAGAAAGGACCAAGAATTCTAGGTAAACAATATCGAACTTAATAGTTGTATTGAAGTATAATCTATATAGTAAAATGAATTCTATCCAGACTGTTCTTTCTTCTCAAGTACAGACAAACTAAGGTAGATTTCTCTCTCTCTCTCTTTTTCTTTTTAAAAAAAAAAGGAAATAGTAAATTATAATAATAATAAAAACTCAAGAGACACGTTATGAAGTGAAAAGAAACAAAATGGCTTTTTTAGGGATCGCGCAAACAATGGGAGAGGAAGCTGGATTCATAGGCGTGCTATCTGGTCATCTAAACTCATCCACTAAGAACGCAGGCCTCAGGCTATGAGCCCTAGACTCCATCCGCATCACGACTGGGACGGACGGTTCTTGAATGTGCTCTATCCTTTATTATTACTGCCGCCGTGAGAGGCGCTTTGGTGTCTGGAATGGGCTCTGCCTCCCTGCTGTTGGTTCACCCATGGCTCTCTCCTCAGGAAGTCCTCCTCTACAATGCCCCCACCTTTGTCGTCTCAAAGACTGCCGGAAGCGCCTCAAGGGCCATCCTTTCCGTTACGGCCATCCTGTGACAGATCGGGTAGCCTTGTTCGCGGTCGCGAACCCGATGCTGAACAGCCAATCGCTTGCCCACACCTCATTCAGAAACCCATTGACTGGAAACTCGGACACAATGCCTTTCCGCCCCCTTCCCATACTTGCTCTCTTTCCGTCGTTCTCACTTTCGTCATCGATGTCGGGAGAGTAAAAACCCACGCGTTGACATGCCCGCCCGAACGTTCAACAGTGGCCGAATTCGCTCAGGAGAAGTCAGACGGCGGACTCGAACGAGAAGCGTGAAAGGGCAAGATTCGCTAAAGCTTTGCTCGGATATCGTGAAGGTCGTGAAGGTCGTGAAGGTCGTGAAGGAACATTCTCAGCGGCCTTATATCTAGAGGGGCGGTTTCTAGCACGTGATGTGTTGGTCCCCGTAGCAATACTCCGACCGAAATGGCATCTCCGTCCGTTCGTCTCTTTCTCGGCCAAACCCACCCTTTTCCGGTCCGCGATATAGCCCCCCAATCGTGGCGCCGAACGGTCCGGCTTGATTCGCTGTCGGCCCTGTCGGCCGGCGAGAAGCCCGTGGAGACGCGTCCCCGCTGATGACGGAATTCTCGCGAGGACCTTCCTCTGGAGGGGTGGAATTAGTCAGGGAGATGGACTCGAGGAGGGGTCGTCTCACGGTGGAATGTATATATAATTGCTCAACGTAGACAAGTAAAAAAGAAAATATGTCGTGTCGTCTCTTGTCTCTCCTCGTCCAGACTCAATTCGCATCTACTTTCTCACATTCCTACAGAGAATAGCAAAATGTCTGCCAAGGTCTTCAACGTCGGCATTGTGGGATACGGGTAAGACCACTTGCAACTTCTCACCCCGCCTCCACCCACCTCAATATCTGGCGATCGCGATGGCCATGATGAACTAACTGTCTTCCAGCGCTTCCGCCAAAATCTTCCACATCCCCTTCATCTCCCAGACGCCCCAATTCAAGCTCTACAGTATCGTCCAGCGCTCGCCCAAGGACGGCAACTCGGCTCCCAACGACTATCCAGACATCAAGCACTATACCGACTACAAGGCGCTGTTCGCCGACCCCAGCGTCGACCTCGTCGTCATCAGCACACCTCCCAACAACCACTTTGAGCTGACCAAGGCAGCCCTCGAGGCCAAGAAGCACGTCTTGACCGAGAAGCCGTTTGTGCCCACTTCCGCCCAGGCCGACCAGCTCATCGCCATCGCCAAGGAGAACAACCGCCTGATCTGCGTCTACCAGAACCGACGATGGGACGCCGACTTCCTCACCGTCCAGCACCTCGTGGCCACCAACGCCCTGGGCCGCGTTGTCGAGTTCAACACGCACTTTGAGCGCTACAAGCCCGTGCCCTCGAAGAACTGGAAGCTCGACCTGACCATCGCCGAGGGCGGCAGCGCGCTGTTCGATCTCGGCACCCACCTCATCGACCAGGCCTACACGCTGTTCGGCATGCCGCTGTCGATCCACGGCCGAACCCTCAACCAGCGCAAGGGCGAGGTCGACTACGAGAACCCCGACGGCGTGACGGCCGAGCTGACCTATCCCCACGGGCTCCTGGTCCACGTGCGCATCAGCATCATGAGCGCCGAGGTGGTGCAGCCGCGATTCTGGGTGCGCGGCACCAAGGGCAGCTTCCAGAAATGGGGCCTCGATCCCCAGGAGGAGCAGCTCCAGGCGGGCATGAAGGCCACGGATGCCGGCTTCGGAAAGGACGATCCCAAGAACCTGAAGCTGACGCTGGTCGGCGACGACGGCAAGCCCAAGGAGCAGCCCGCGCCCCTGTTCGAGCCCCAGACCTACAAGGCCTTCTACGCCGAGCTCGCCAAGGCCGTGGAGAGCGGCAAGGAGGAGGATGTGCCCGTCAAGGCCAGCCAGGCACGCGATGTGCTGCGGTTGCTGGAGGGTCTTTTGGAGAGCGCCAAGACTGGAAAGGACGTCAGCTTCGCCTGAAGGAGGATATGGGTCGAAAATACTTAATGGGGAGTTTTAATGATGAGTTTTAATGATATATTGAAAAGTTAATCATCTACCATAGCGGGATGTGTTCAGACTCGTGAGCTCGCCGTGATGTCGGCGGAAGATCTAGTCCGGTGTTTGGGTGAGGAAGCCAGGCAAGGAAAGCACAAATCGTTAGGTCGCTGTTCTTGCTTGTCAGTTTAAGTGGAAAGACGACCCTAACATAAGGTGGCCCGTCGTCATACCGTCTCGTACATACAAAATGCAAGAGAGGCAAGTGCTTCACCATCTTGATACTCACACTTCTCCCCAGTAACCTCCTCGATCTCTCCGCCAATAACCAATATTGAGTCAACACCACCTGAGAGAGCCAACCTCCACCGCAATCTTCCCAATCCATGTTTCCATCAAACAACAGCCCCAACAATCACGAATACTTCACTAGGACGGTTTATTGCAACACGCCTCGCTTTCGCGTCTGGACGCCGCTCCTCCGCCGGCCGCGAGCGATCCCTCCGCGCCCTCCCGATGTTGACCTGGAGGAGGGGTTTCATTCTTGGCCGGCCACCCGAAAACTGGGGCCCTAGGAATGGATCAAGCAGTTCTTTTTCGGGTCGGAGCTGGATCAAAAGATTGATAACCTCGCAGACTGCAGCTCCATCGGGTACGACATCCGCAAAAAGTCCCTGTTGACTTTCTTCCTTTGGCGCACCGCGGCCTTCTTTGTCTGGGCTTGCTTCATTTCCTTCTTCCATGCACGGCTAGGACTCAACTGCGGCTCTGGGCCTCCTGGTCTCGCAGATGTCCCTCCTGGCATGTTGCCGCCGGATTCGAGGGAGGCCAGATCTCGCTGGCTAGTATACGCAGAGGGATTCATTCTCGTGATGGCTTGTTTCATTCTCGCCCAAGGCCACTTCATGTAAGCCCCGTTTGTTTCCATCTCAAGAGAAGCTAACTCGGGTAGCATGCGGGCAACAAGAGAACGAATGGAGCGGGTTCGTCAGACTGCCATTACCATGACCTACTCCCTCCTCAAGACTACAACGCCAAACGCGATGGGCGGGTACGACAGCGACCAGTTACAGCTTGTAGTTTAGTATGTTTCCTTGGGTTTCCGTGGCTCTCCGTTGCTAAAGCGTTACAGCGAGTGTCTGGCCTTGACTACAGCTTTTCCAGTGGCTCTGCTCCAGCAAATGAGCAACAAAGGCTGCGAACCCGGTGTCACGAGGTACTGCCACGACGCAGCGGTTACCTTGAAGTTTTGGAGAGATGACAACGAGCATCAGCAGAGATTGGGGTTCTTTGAACCGATGAACAGTCCCAGGTTCACGCGGCTCAACGCGTTCTTTGAGATCTTCTCTCTTCGGGTGGAAAAGCAGTTTCGCAGTCAGCTGAGGACAAAAATCCCGTCCATGGCGCCGCAGCACATCATCTACAACATTCGAAACCACTTCGAGAACCTCGTGGATCAGGGAAATCTGGATGAGCGGAGGGCGCCCATTGTTCGTACGTTCCCGTTGCCCGAGCGAAGTATCTTGGCTAAGAAATGCAGGTGAAAACATTGACATGATGGCGCTCGCTGGGCGAGAATGTTCAGTGTTTTCCTATGGCGACGTGGCACCTGTGGCCTTTATGTGGATGCTCGACTTGTCCACGAGACTCGTCTCGTTTACTCTGCCAGCGCAAAATTGTGACTTCATCATCAACAGCACGCGCAACGTGGGAGGGAAGCTGACGTTTCCCACACTAACGACACTCATGATCATTGTCGGGGTCTCGGCTGCCGGGGCAGGAATTCTCTCGCTCTTGGACGAGCTGTGGCAGATGTGGGATCCCTTCGGTCAGGGAATGAACACATTCTCGTGGACGCTTGGAATCGCCAGGGAGATTGACAATATGCTGAATGAGTTCTGTGAGGATGATGAGAGCGTTCTGGTTCGAAAACACTCTTTTGTTATGAGTGGTGAGGCCGTGTCTGACAGCGACTTTACGGACCTACAGGTTCAAAGCGACGAGGTTGTGCCTCACAGAGACTTTATGGGCCCACGGGTTCAAAGTGTTTGATGGGGGTGAACGGTGTAGCACCTTGGTCACATGGACGGCATTATATATTGCAGCATGGATGTTTGTGTAAGATGGGTAGCTTTATATGCACAAACGACGTCTCTGAGGACGTCCACTATTGCCATATTCACATCTCCTTCTGTCCATCATGTTCTTGACGGTCAACATTGTCTCTTAATAGACCTTGTAGCTCCGAATCACCCGCGGCGTGATGGCATAGTCGCCCTCGCTGTTGCGGTAGCTGAGCCCCTGGCAGCCGGCGTTGACGTACAGCTCGAAGGTATCAGGATCGGGGTACCAAGCGGTGTCCGGGTTGAACTTGACGCGGTTGACGTTGAGGGCGGGCGTGAAGGCGATGTCGTTGCAGCCGACGTCGACGGTGCCGTGCATGGCGCTCGAGCGGCCGTCGGAGGTCCACACGTCGAGGGTCCAGGCGGACGTGAAGGGGAGGAGGACGGTGAGGAGGGTGAGCTTCATTTTGGTGTTGAGCTGGTGATAGGCGATGTTGTTGGAAGTCGGGTGTTATATGAGAGTGGGAGTTGAGAGTATGTTCGAGTCGTTGCTAATATCCTCCTCCCTCCCTCGCCCTGTCCCATCCCTTTATACCCCATCCCCCCTCCTCATCTACCCATGGCCAAACTATCTCCCGATCTTACAATTCCCCCATCCAAGACGTCGTCGCAAACAAGGCACCTCTTCCCCCCCCCCGGACCGGGTGGTACAGAGAAGCCGACGGTGTGCGACGCCAGAACGGCGTTGTGTGTGCTTCGCCAATGGTCGACGGGCGAGAAGGCGAGATGCATGGATGGAACCCGTCCGCGGCTGGTGTTTCACGCGGTTAAGCATGGCGGGACTGGCCTGCTGTTGTGGTGGCCTCGTTGGACTTGATGCTCATTTGTATCGGTGCTTATACTTGCGTTCTCCATTTCCGTTCGTCTTCTCTGTCTGTCCTGGTAGTTAGATCGTCGCTCGGAGGTCACGACAGTGAATACCCATTCCGCCGATTTTCATTCATCTTACTGTTCTACATAGGTCTGGCCACCTTGCGACTTCATAGATGCTATTTCTTGGATGACGGCATGACCATGGGATTGGATCGGAAGATGCTGTAGGGTTTCTCTTTGTAGCTTACTCGAGGCTGTGTGTAGATGTCTAGGGTTAGTGAATTATTATTTATAGTCAAAGTACGTAAGTTTTTAGGACAAGGCTATAAATCGGGTTAGGATTATCATTGCTATAATCTTTGGGTTATTTTAGAATGAAGAGACATATATATATCTTGGGTCGGTTATTAAGACGCGATGGATATCTAGATAGGTTATAATCTACTATCTATGTGGCATCCAGCATGCGCGGTAATCTTTAGCCTTCTCACTCTGATCGCGAATCATCTTCACAATGATCTAAAATCGTATGGTGGGTGCAAATGACGGGCTTGGGGAAGAGACAAGCATTAACAACATGCACCTAGTGTTTGAGGATGTTCAGCTTTGGCTGGCAGGGTGGGTTATGACTCGCTCAACAGATGCCACGGCAGAAACGAACTAAAGACCAAAAGATATATATATATAAATGACGTCTATTATGTCGCATCGCATGCATTTATTTATGCCTCGTAAGCTAGTTGAACTACCTATCTACTAAGGTATCCAAAATAACCAACCCCAGATCAATCCAGCCTGGGATATGCATATTCCAAAAAAAAGAACTTGTTAGCACTCACTCCCTACACACTACGCGCCTCGAAATGCCCTCCCTGTCGGCCGTGTCTCTCCCCCGAAGATCTCCCCGATACGCAACATAGGTATAGAGTAAATCAAGAACAATAGCCAAAAATAGCATGTACCAAAAATAACTCCTTTGCTTTTTCTCGCTTCCCCTGTCAGATCAACCATGTATAAAAGCATATTTCCAGAAACTAGATCTGCTGTTTATAGAGCCAGAGCAACGCCGACCGCGGCCGCTGCTGCCGCCGCGGTGATGCTGCTGCCGAGGAGCTTATGTGCGAAGCTCTCGATACTGAGGCGCGAGCCAACGAAGTCAGGCCAGTAGGGCTCGGGCTCGCTCTCGTCGAGGGTGCCGTTCCAACAGTAGCTGTCGAAGCAGTCCTGGCACTTTGAGGGGACGGTGGTGTTGGTGCGGTCGAAGCTGCGGGAGAGCATGGCGCAGGCGACGCAGACGGGCCAGTCCTTGTCGCGGGTGCCGTTGAGCTGGGTGGCGACGGAGTAGCCGTTCTCGATGATGGCGGAGAGTTCGGAGCCGTTGATGGACATCTGGAAGGTGGAGATGTTGGAGGCGTAGACGTATGGGTAGTTGGGGATGTAGACGATGAGCGGCGAGGGCTCCGTCGTGTTGGTGGCGTTGCAGCCGAAGAAAGTCGGGCGGGTGTTGAGGCCGAGGTTGCGGAACGTGTTCTTGCCGGGCACGACGGGGAACGAGGTGCCTTCCGAGATGTCCTCAAGGGAGCGCTCGTAGGTGGCGATGGCGGATGCACCGTCGGGCCAGAATGACTCGGTATCGGCTGACGAGTCGAACGAGAAGACGACGTCGACTTCACGCTCGATGCGGATGTGAGGGTAGTAAGGGACGTTCTGAAGATCTTCACCGCCGTCGACGAGCGTCAGACGGTTGTTATCGGCGATGTAGTTCTCATCGTCGTTCCAGCCCTTGAAGGGATTTGGCGTCCAGTCGGCAATGTCGTTGTTGTCATCACCGATGCTCTTGAGGACCGTCGTCAGGGCGTCGATGGCGAAGTCGGGGACGTCGTCTGGGACGTAAATGCTGTCGTCCTCCTGGAGGTATATGACGATCTGGTTGAACAGACTGCTTGAGGTGCCCATGACGAAGCCAGCGTTGTCAAAGCCACGGATACAGCTCTTGTCGCTAGGAATCTTGCCGTTCTCGAACTCAGAGCCCACGTACTTCAGGGGCACGAAGCCATTGAGAGTCGGGTCGAAGGAGCCGAGTTCCCAGGGGGTGAACTCGAAGACGGTGGAGTTGAGGGCGACAATAGTCTCGTTGGGGTTGCGGCCGTCGGCGATGACGAAGGGCATGGGGGAGTTGCCGGCCTTGAAGTCCTCGTCATCGGCGATAGAGGACCAGGTGAAGGCGGGGCCGCCGTCGGTCGCGTTGATGAGCTGGTACGAGAGCATGCGACCCCAGTAGTCAGTCAGAGATCGCTGGTAGCCGGCGTCCTTCTTGTCGGAAACGGCGTCGAAGATATCATCATAGTAGCCAAGCAGGCTGTACTGCTCAGGCCCTTCAAAGATAGAGTTCTGCAGCTGCCAGATGCCGGGATAGTTGACGCTCTCCTGGACCGAAGTCCAGTTGTTCATCATCAGACTGCCTACGAGCCAGCCGCCGCCCGAAAGACCCGACAAATAGGTCGCGCTCTGCAGCAGACCACCCAGGTTCCCGTCCTTCGTGCTGCCGTCTGAGCGATCGTCCCAGGCAGCCAATGCGCCCGCGCCAGACAACATGGCGCGGTAGCCACCGCCGGAGATGGCGATGCCAATGTTGGGCAGCGCGGTGGTGTTGGTCTCAGCATCCTTGAGGTAGGCCTCGCTGTCGAAGCCGGGGATGCTTATCCTCTCGAGGAACTTGCGGATGTAGGGGACGGTCGCGTTTCGGCGCTTGGGCAGCCACTCGAGCTCCTGGTCGGAGAGACCAGTGCTGCCATTGCGGATGGTCGGGCGGGTGCTGGGGCACTTGACTTCGGCCGGGACGTAGCCGGAGGGGGCTTGGGGAGTTCCTCGACGGGACGGTTGCGAGGCAGATCGGGCGGCGGCGAAGGAGTTGGGGAGAGGCTCGGAGTTGGCGATGTGTACGGCGGCGCCACGAGGCTCGTCGCCTGTTGGGGGCCGTTAGAACGCTGTATCTGAATCATGCGCGCGCATACACCGGCGCACACAGACTCGCGCGCCACAGGCCACAGATATTTGCGACAACAGACGATCGCGAATGGGGCACGCAAGGGAAAAGCAACGTACCTGCAGGATGAGGCTTGGCCGCAGCGGGAGAGAAAGCCGCGGCCGCAGCCAGCAGGAGGGTCAGGCTGCTTGAGAGCGAGGCCATAGCTACAACTCCAGGAGCAGAAGACTGCTTAGGCGTGAAGAGAGAAGAGAAAAGGGAGAAGATGGAACCCCCAGCTGCGAATGGAATGGGGTCCGCTTCAGAAGAGAATGGTGGAGGGGTATATAATATAGCACAGAGCAGGAAATCCAAGAAATGTCCGCGTTCGTGCCTGTGGCTAAGGCAGAGAGAGAGCGGCGGTGCTTGGTATGAAGCAAGATATCAGACAACTCGATCCGTACTGAAACTGGTACTCGGAGGCTTCGGGAGGGAGGTGGCTAAGGATGAAACCCAGATTCCGCGATGGACAAGAGATACGAGGATCTAAAGAAAGAAGCCACAAGAAAAAAAATACAATGCCCGGGAATCAGGATCAAGCAAGTAGATAAGTTATGACCGCAGGAGAGACTCCGGGAAACCCGAGAAGGAGAAGAAAAAAGTGGGAGCGAGAATGGGAAACTGAATGAGTGAGCGAATGAATGTGTGGTGGGAGAGTTAAATTATGATGCGAGCTTCTTCATCCCGTCACTTGGCGGTCGCTGTTTCCGGCGGGCGTGCCCACTGCGCCAGCACTGTTGAGCACTGCCAAGTCCGACGTCAGCCCAGTAACACATCCGCTCTCCCTCCCATCCCCATCACAAGTACGCGTAACGCCGTATCGTCCGTCGGCCCCGGTACATTGGCCGACAGCGGGGATACGGCGGATAACCAAGTATCGTTTGTTACCCACGTGTACGAAGTACGAAGTACGCTCTTGTCTTCCACTGCCCAGACAAAAGATCCATCCCACCGCATCCGAGGACGAGACAAGCACCCAACGGCCAGCGGACAAGGCGCATGGCAGCCGCTGGAAGTGGCGGGGGACGATCGCTACTGTCTGCCGGGTCGCCTATCACTAGTCCTTCACTGCTTAGAATGACAGACGGGGTCGGCGTTCATTAGGCCTTATTCGGGGCTCAGAGACTCAGCCAGCCAGTAAAACACCTGGAAATGCCCCTGGCCGGTCCCTGTAGTAATCCTCCGTAGTTGGGCCCTGGAAACCCACTCCCCAGTCCCTTTGAGAAATGGATGGAAATGACCTCACTGACTCCCCCTCTCATTCACCCTCTCTCACCTTTATTTTACCTCTCACGCCCGTTGACAACCAGAAGTCATAGCGTTGGCACACGGGCTACCTCCCAGTAAACTTTCGTTTATTTCTTTCTTACGCTACCTATTGCAAAACAAAACAAAAACCCCCATACAACAACAGAGAGCTAAAGAGCCAAGACACTGCCAACTCACTCACCCTTTGCCAGATTCGATCAAGACAAAAAAGTAAAAACGATACGAAGCCAAGCCCTCCCGTGTCGCGGAAACCCGCCGTTGTTTGTCTTGTTCACCCATCATCAGCCCCCACGGCACGCACGCTCCATCCTTGGCCCCTTGGCCCCTGGGCAAAGTGGACGGGCGTCAGGGCGTCAGGGCGCCAAGACGGCAAGACGGCCTGGTCTGTTCTGTCAGTGCAGCGGGGACCGTTTTGCAGTGGTTCCAATGGGCTTCCCTCTCCGTGATCTATTTTATCGATCTGCAGAGCGTTGTTATGCTAGCAGCTTGAGGTTGGCTAGTAAGAAAAAAAAATTATATTATGTAGAAGTATTCGCAGTGTTTTTCTCACTTTTGAATACACGTCTTCTAGTAAATCTGCCAAACAACGAAGTGATACCTGTAATTAGCACGGAGAGCGCCCGTGGCGGATGATCAAACTCGTCCCTGTCCCTATGGGTCGTGGGCTTGGCAAGGGAAAAACCCTCCCACTCTCTGACCCGTTGGCCGATCACCGAGTCCCTCACGGACACCGAACTCGTTGCACCGCCCAGTCGTCAGCATGCGTCTCACGACATGCGATGCCCTGCCGTCAGCACCTTTCAGCTTCAGCTTCGCCTTTCTAGGCCCATCTTCACTCCTCCGCCTTTTTACCCTTGACAATTATCGTTCACCTCTTCTCTTCCAGCGCTTCAATGACTAAGGCCCGCCAAGTGAACTGCAAAAATAGCCATCCCCGTCCATGCTTACTATCGAGGTGACTACGTACTACAACGTGGTTCTTCATGCGGTCCTAGGATGTTGTTGCTTTTGCGTATTCGTACAGTGCCTGCATAAACCAACGAGGTTGTGTCCACCGCCTAGAGGCCGAAACTTCCGATTCACAGCCACGGAGCTTCGGATCGAGGACGCCTCCGCATCCCGTCTCCCGCCCGCAACCTCCGTTTACAAACTTCGCCGGGCCGCCGGCACCTCAAGTTAATTCCAATGCAGACTAGACCAAATACGTCACAAACCTAACATCGCGGTTCTTTCATCACTGGCATTGCTGTCCTGATGCCGAGTATCCACTACATTCTGCTGCTGTTCATCTTCACTACAAACACTGCCATCATAGACAATAACCAAAACCGATGCTGAAAAAAGGGGACGGGTATCAAAAGTCTAGAGGCATTCGTAAAAGCGCTGGTCCGCCCTCGTCCACTAGTCGGAGTACTCATCACCCGCCGGCTCGCGTCCAAACGGATGGTTGAACTTGAGCAGCCCCGTCAGCCCGCCCACCCACGGGTCGTCGTCCTCGGTCCGGATCATGCACGGCACGCCTCCGTGCCACTCCTCGCCGGGACCCGCTCGCCCCACGAACTCGCCCTCCACCCGGATCTCCGTGCCCGGTGACACCCCCGCGCACCGCTTACCGTCGATGCTCAGGTCCAGCTCCCGGCCGCGGTTCTTGCGACTCATCCGTAGGCTGACCTTGGTGTCCAGCGGCAGCACCAGCGACCGAAAGCTTAGACTGCACGGGCTGATGGGTGTGATGAGCAGCGATTTGACCAGTGGGTGTACAATTGGTCCGCCTGCACTAAGGCTGTATGCCGTCGAGCCTGTCGGCGTGCTGATTAGGATACCGTCGGCCGTTGTCTCCGTCAGGAAGTGGCCGTTCTGGTAGATGTCGATAATGGCGAGGTGCGGGTGAGATCCACGATGCACCGAGATTTCGTTGATTGCCCGCAACGATGGCGAGGGTTCTTTGGTCCCTGCAATCGGCTTCGCTTCTGATTGCGCGTCCCGTGAAAGCGTGTCCGAAAGCCAGTTATTAATGTTGTTTCCCGACGGGTCAAACACGTCGGCCTTGATCCGATGCCGCAACAGTACCTTGGAAGCCCTCTGGGCCCCGAGACTTCTGCCCTTCATCCTCTCCCAGCCCGCATACGACGCCGGCATAATTTGGCCCTCGTCCCTAGTTCCTCGAGGATAGGCAGCGTTCCGCATCGCCACGTCGCTCCCGCTCATGTACATCTCGCGCCATGCCTTCTTATGCTCCCCAAAGTCCCACTCACCCAGAAATCCCAAGGTCCCCATACTGAACGACAGAATAGGCGGCACTGATCCGTGAAGTTTATAGAGGCTAGCCGCCCGTAGTACCGTGCCATCACCGCCAAATGTTGTGATGACGTCAATCTTGTCCGCAATGGTGGTTCGGTCGTCGGATGCGTAGATTGGAAAAGGGAGACGCTCCTTGAGCGTTTCAGCGATCCGAGGCTCGAATACAAGGTTGACTTCGGGGTACTCAATGTGGATGTACTTGGAAAACTTGACAACGGCTTCAACAACATCGGTCGAGTAAAGTTTCTGGATGATGAGGAGGTTTCGAGGGGGTCGCGGCCAGTTCAGCGAGAGGAGAGAAGATCCAGGTTTGTGGCCTCGCAAGTATCGAGGGCTCGTCCTCTCTGGAAGTTCTGCAACACTATGCACTTCTGGTACATCGAGCCCACGAAGCGGACGGGTAGTGGAGAGCAAACGTATTGACGATGAGACGGAGGGCAGCCGAAATAGGAGCCGCGGCGACGGTCGTCGCAATAGGGCTGGCCTGGTGAGAACCAGACCTCTGGTCAAGGTCCGTTTAAACATAGTTGAGCGGCGTGATCATGATGCCGCGTGGAAATGGCCTTGAAGCCGTGGCGATTTTTTGGATGACTCTCAAAGCTAATAAAGAGCTTGAGAAGCTTACGCATGGCAGAATTGGGGTTGCGTCCGGATGTAGATGGGCTGGTTCTAGACCGCCTTCTGTGTTTGGAGCATGGACGATTGCGGGGAATCAAGCTAAGAGGTGCATCGTTCCTTTGAGTGGAGTTTCGTCACAATTGTAGAGGAAGATCTTTCGTTGAGGTCAGAAAGTGGACAGGGAAGTTAGCTGGGAAACGTGTCTAAGGACAAGGTGCCTTGTGAGCATGGCCTGAATGGAAAATGGCACGTGAATGTCATGTTGAGGATATCGTCAAATCCCAGACATTTTTGACAGGAGCTCTAGGGTAAGAGTATGGTCATTCACGTACGCCCTGATTGGACAACCGGCATCGGCATCTGGTAAACCCCGTCCTCGACTCTTTGTGGCGCGTCATAGGACCCGAGGCATCCGCCCGCCTGATGTCACCAGTCAGCTAAGGCTCAAGCAACATCAGTTAGGGCATTCCAACCATCAGGTCACCCAAACGCACCCGCGTCATGTGCGCCATGTCTCGCTCTTTTTGTCTTGTTCAACTTCAACTCCAGGTCCGGCTTTGACTTTGACTCTAGCGCCGACTGTCGGCCTATTGACTGCATCCTGCCACGGGGCTGAGATCCGGTGGCCCTTGTTCGTCAGCCTCATCGGTCGGTACCACGTGCCTGACGCCTTTCGTTACTTCGACTTCAAGTTGCTGCCTGCGGGTCCCTGTATATCAAGCCACCGTCTCCAGTTCTGCCGAGTGTGCGAACTTCCTCACCGAACCCTTCGACTGTCCCTGCGTTTGCCAAAACAAAGAAGCCGAATCTTGACAACACCAGTTAACACCGCCTGTCATGGCCACCGACTTTGTTCCCGGACCGGACCTGTCCGCCGGGCTGCCGGGCATGAACGAGAAGCCCGAGGTTTCGACGAAGGGTCGGAAGGAGTATCATCCTTCTGGAAAAGAAGGCCATGGTCGGTTCATACAGATCGTGCGTGGTGCTACTTTTGGCTTCTACTTCATGACTTGCTGCTTGGTGTATGTTACCACTACATGTTCCTTTGCTGTCGCGCAGCTTAATATGACGGTGCATCGTCTTTCCAGCAGCTGACTCTTGTGCTTCGCAGCATCCATGTCACCCAGCTCATCGGGGCACCGCTGTACATTATCAACCGCGAGTGGTTCTACGTCTACATGGCCATGACGAAGAGGTCATTTGCTATCACAACGGCCGTCATGACACATATCTGGGGTGCAACGACGATTCGCATCAGCGGGGATGAATCTGTGGCGGGGCAGATCAAGGCCACGCCGGATGGTGGGGTGCAATTTAACTTCCCGGAACGTTTGGTGTTGATCGCCAATCATCAGGTACGGGACTGTGATAGCCTATGCCTGGGTGACTGAAGGTGCTAAAGTTGTATCAGATCTATACCGACTGGCTGTACCTCTGGTGGGTTGGTTATGCGAATTCACCCGGGGCCCACGGGCACATTTACATTATCCTTAAGGAGTCCCTTCAGTGGATTCCCCTTATGGGTTGGGCGATGCGCTTGTTTGGCTTCATCTTCATGTCTAGGAAGATGGCTACGGACCAGCCTCGCATGGCGTACCGTTTGAACAAGCTCAGCCAGCGCAAAGTTGACCCTAGGGGAAAAACATACCTTGATCCGATGTGGCTGTTGCTGTTTCCCGAAGGCACTAACCTATCGGGTAATGGACGCAGAAAGTCGGCCGCCTGGGCGGCGAAGACCGGCCTCAAAGATCCCGAGCATGTCATGCTCCCACGTAGCACTGGCATGTTCTTCTGCCTGAATGAACTCAAGTCAACGGTCGAATTTGTCTATGACTGCACAGTCGCGTATGAGGGAATTCCGTAAGTCTGCACTTCATGTTGCACAGCATCGACGCACTCGACTAACAAAGCAAATATAGCCGAGGGAAGTACGGTGAGGATTACTTCAGCCTCTCCAGCACGTATTTTGAGGGTCGGCCCCCGAAGTCGGTCAACTTTTTCTGGCGCCGCTTCCGGGTCTCTGAGATTCCGCTCGACGACCCAAAGGCCTTCGAAGTGTGGCTGCGGGAGCAGTGGTATCAGAAGGATGCTCTGATGGAGGAGTTTATGACCACTGGCCGGTTCCCCGTCATGGCAGGGAGCAAGATCGACTTTATCGAGACTCAGGTTCGGACGCGGCACCCCTGGGAGATCCTCCAAATCTTCAGTGTCGTTGGCACGGTTGGTTTGATTTGGCATAACGTCAAGAAGACGTTTGTCTCTCTGACGTCGGTGTTTGGGGCATGATTCCATGAGACCACAGCATTAGTGAAGATTCATGAGTAAGATGAGGAGTTGTCAGGGTTAGAGATGCATACGCACTGGCCACTCATTGTTGTTTTCGCGGTTGATTTGATACTGGGAATGGGAGTAGCCGCAAGGCAGGGCATGATGGAAACCGATAGATCAGCATTGGGTATGAAGTTCGGGTCTGCTCGGGTCGTTTGAACTGGGGGGTTATCACATGGTAATCGCCGAGGCTTGAGGAAGGAAGCCAAGTAAGCCATAGGAGATTCATTTCGGTCTGCATCTAAAGACAAAGAAGGAAGTGTTTGAGAGGAGGATCGGAAGGAGTCCGAAGACTGGAGTTGAATTGAGCATTTCCATACGATGGATCGTTCGTCTGCCTACGAGCTGGATGAACTGTCAACGCGGCACCTACATAGTAGACTACGTAATACCTTGCAGACCACACTACACCACACAAGGAACATTCCCCGAAGGGCATCTCCATTGCATCTGGGGGGCCCTAGGCCAGAAGTCTAGACTCGCTCCGCACTCCACGCAACCCTATTCTTAGCGCGCGCCGCAAAACGACGATCCGGGGGTGTCACAGCATCAAAACGGGGGGACCTTGATCCAACGGGAAGCCCCCGCTGGACGCTGTGCTGCAGCAATCGACGAAGCCCGGACAGGGTTGTCGCCACCAAGGACGGCGAGCCTCGGCATCCAAGCGCACTCTACGGCGTGTAATTGGTCGAGGCCGGTCGGGAGATGAGTTGAGAGTGCGGGGGCGGGACTTGGGTGAGCGGGCGTTGCGGGAGAGGGTGTCGTCGTGCGGAGGAGGGTCGCGTCTGTGCGAAAGGGGGTGGTTGATGGCTTGGTGCTGTTGGGCTTGTAGTCTAAGTTAAAGTCGTAGATTGGATGAGATGGCGCAGCCTTGGCTTTGCCTGCGGGGCTGTACCCGGCTGAGACCTGTCAGTCCTGTTGCAGAGAGAAAGTACTCGTCCATGTCATGATGAAAACGATCCATGTCAACCGCTGGTGGTGTTGACGCAGCTGGCTCATCCATGCCAATATCGACATACACGCCGAGCACCCACGCGGCACAACCTCGTCCACCACGCCGTCATATCGCAAGCGGTCTGCCCCTAGAGTTCCCGAGATCTCCATCTTGCTCGCTTCCGCATCTGGGCCTGCGTAGCCCGGCGGCCTGGGTACGTACGCAACCATGTCGTAGCGCCGCCTTGGTTGTCCAGCAGATGTGAACTTCTCGCTCCTCGTCGTCGTACGCCAGGGCTGCTTCTTTCTCCGTGCGGGACAGGACCTGGCGTGGCACGCAAGCCCATTGGCAGGAATGAACTATCAATTCGGGGACAAACACCCGTACGGTTTACTAGATGTCATCCTGTCTGCTGACGGAGTGGGAGAAACGCCTTGGCTCTCTTGAGCTAGCTGCCGAGAACGCCATGCATACTCCAAGGGCAGTCAACCCCGAAGAACAACCACCATGTGCAAAGAAAGCTGCAACGCCTCCGGACTCCAACCACGCATCCATCCATCGCTACTCACCCCAAAACAGGCAATTCCCCGACGGTGCCAAGTACCTTAAGCCCCCGTCCTTCCAACTACCCCGCAAGTCGGACGATGACCCCGGATCATCGGGGCTGCCTTTGGCCCGTCAGGGCAGATCTTGCGGGGAGGACGCGGGGGAACCAGTCAAGACGCTGCCCATGGTCATGATGGCGGTGGGCATATCCGCGCAAGCTTAGCTGTTCTTAGTTTCGTTGAGAAAAAAAGAGAAGAACTATGGGTGTTGGAAACTAGGACGGCCGCCACCCGAGGCATCTTTGTGTGTTCTCTCGAGGGTGATTGGATCGTCGGTAAAGTGGACTCGAGTCAACGGCCGACAACGAGTCCTGGCTTTGGGGAATATCGTGATGCTTGTTCTGGGGAAGTCTGGTGGTGTGGGTGGGAGCGAGTGGGATATAAAAGAGATCAGGTTGGCCGCGGCGCAAAGAAGCTGGTTGGAGACAAGGGCGAACTGGGACCAACAGTCCAATACCACCATCGGACGCACGTCTCCTTGCACGATACTACGTACTATTAGATCCATTGTTGCCTTGCTGGGAACCCTGTGTTACCGTTCGAGCTTGTTTCTGCCGATCGTCTCCTCGTCCCCTCTCCAATCCGTTTTTGTATAACTTGGCACCCACCCCCTCGTCCTACGCTGCCGGAGACATAGCACTTCTGTCAAAGAAACACTCAACATACTGAACGGGAGAGACAACTGACCAATTCATCTTCCCATTGTATATTCTCGCCTCGATAGCACCCTATCAAACCATGGACAGGCCTACCGACAAAGATGCCTTGGGCCTCGAGGGCCAGGTCGAGACCAAGCATATCGACTTGGCTCCCAGCAAGCTCAGCTCCGAGCAGGACCACGACTTTGGCTTCACGCCTGAGGAGCAGCGCAAGATCATCCGCCGTATCGACCGCCGGCTCGTCGTCACGGTTGGCGCCATGTACTGCGTGTCCCTCATGGACCGCACCAACATGAGCGCTGCCAACATTGCTGGCATGAGCGTTGAGCTCGTCCTGACGGGTTTCCGATATGTGAGTTCACAGAAGGTTGACGACAGGCTTGGAAGTGCTAATGATTGGGTTGCTAGAACATTGCCAACTTGGTCTTCTTCATCCCGTACATCATCTTCCAGCCGCCGTCTACGATCCTGATCCGCAAGATTGGCCCTCGGTTTCATCTCGCCATCATTACGATGCTCTGGGGCGCCGTCATGATTGGAATGGGGTTTGTCAAGAAGTTTTCGCAGCTTACCGCTCTGCGGGCTGTTCTGGGCGTCTTCGAGGCTGGCTTCTTCCCCAGCTGTGTCTATCTTCTCAGCACTTGGTATACGCGATGTGAGCCTTCCTTCGTTTTTGGGCTTGTGTAAGACAGATACTGACATTGGGATTAGATGAGGTCGGAAAGAGGTATTCTCTCTTCTACCTCCTGGGTTGCGTTGCCTCTGCCTTCTCTGGAATTCTTGCCTATGGTGTAAGTCCCAATTCCTTAGTTCACCTCCCTAGGCTCACACTCAGCTAGCTCATGCAACTTGGTGGCCGCGAGGGCCTCACGGGCTGGCGCTGGATCTTCATCATCGAAGGAACTTTCACCGTGTGCCTCGGCATCGCCGGCTACTGGCTGCTCGTCGACTTCCCCGACTCCAAGCGCGAATCGTGGTCGTTCCTCAACCAGCGCGAGCGCGACTGGATCGTCTCCCGCATCAACCGCGACCGCGGCGACACGCACATCCCGCCGTTCCAGCTCAGCAAGTTCCTGCGCGGCGGCGCCGACTGGAAGATCTGGGCGTACGCCATGATCTTCTTCGACACCACGACCATCTCGTATGCGCTCGCCTACACGCTGCCCCTCATCCTCGTCGGCAACATGGGCTTCACCGTCGCCCAGGCGCAGTGCCTCGTCGCGCCGCCGTACGCCTTCGCCGGCATCATCATGTTCGCCACGGCCTGGGTCGGCGACAAGTACCACATCCGCGGGCCCATCATCCTCTTCAACATGGTGCTCTGCCTCATCGGGCTGCCGATCATGGGCTGGGCTTCCAGCGCCAGCGTGCGGTACTTTGGCGTCTTCCTCGTCACCGCCGGCGCCAACAGCAACATCCCCGCCGTCATGGCGTTCCAGGCCAACAACGTTCGCGGCCAGTGGAAGCGCGCCTTCTGCAGTGCTACGCTCGTGGGATTCGGTGGCTTTGGCGGCATCGCGGGCAGTCTGGTCTTCCGCGAGCAGGACAAGCTGACGGGATACAAGCCCGGCATGTACGCGTGCATCGCGTGCTCGCTGCTGACTATCATCTTGGTGCTTGCGTGCGATTTCACTTTCAAGAGGCAGAATGCCAAGGCCGACCGAGGAGAGAAGATTTTGGAGTCTCATCATGTGAGTTGTCCCTACGGCAGTCATGGCATGACGTCCTTTGCTAATAAGTTTCCAGGAGGATGCTTCTTCGGATTTCCGATACACCTACTAAGTCGTTGGAAGCGTTGGAGAGTTAGGAGCGATAAGGAATCAAAGCCAGTTGCGTTTCTGGATGGTGTATGTAGTTGCTAGGAGCCTGTCTATAACAATGACCTGATGACACTTTAAGAGCCTTTCTCGATTTTCTTGTTCAGCCACGATTGAATGCATTATGTGGTCTATCGTCCTGGCTGCAGTGTGAGTTCGTCGCTAAGCGTTGAGGCTGGTTGGCTGTTCAGCCAGTTCAAAGTTTACGTTTGAACAATGGCCTGAAACGACTTTATTCGCAAGACAGCGGTTCTGACCTCTTACTGTTCCAGCTACAAAGACCTAGGCCCCGACTTAGGATGAAGAACATTCCTTTGTTTCTGGGACTCGAGCGCTTATAAATGTACACACATAGCTCCAGCTCCTCACTCAACCAACCATACCAAATACCAAATAACCTATTAGTTATAATGAGTCACCCGGAGTATGCGGTCCCTGTGTACCTGGGACTTCTTGTATTTCTCTTCGTTATATGGGTGACGCCTCCAATTTTATTCGTAATACTAACCGTCATCAAGAGCTACAAGGCTCGTAGAGAGGCTATGTGGCTGGAGGAGAGTGAATATCTCCTGGGTGCTGACGGGGAAGAGTACTAATTAGACACGGTTCGGGAACTGCGTTGAATATTTGTGAGGAACAGAATGGGTTGTTTGGTTTGTTTGGTATAGAAAGTAATTGGTTATAATGATACTCTTGCAGGTTGGCAATCCACCCTCATTATCGTCTCCATCATGTTCTCATGCTCACATCAAGTACAGTGCTACCGTGGTACCGATGATGGCAGCAAACAGTGAAGCCTTGGCAGTGCTCGCCGCACTACCTCCATTTCCACCCTCTGTAGACTCATCATCACCATCGCTGTCGTCGCTGCTGTCGCCGCTGGTGCTGTTACCAACCGTCGTCTCGTTGGTCTTCACAATTCGATCCTCCAGCTTCACGTCAAGCGGGTTGTTCTCATCCAGGTACTGAATGAGCACCTCGTCCTGGGTATCTAAGCTAACAAAGTCCGTAGTGGCTTCCAGGAAGTTGTCGCCACCGCCAGCCAGGAAATCCAGAGTGATCATGCGGTACTCCTCGTCATCCTCGACTTCTTTGCCATCAACGGTCAGGCTGATCAGCTTGGAGCCGTTCTTGTTGTCGGGGTTGAACGTGACCTTGAGGCTCTTGGAAATCTGGAACCACGACGTGATCTCTTCCTTGTTGGCCAGGTTGACGCCTGTGACAGCGCCCTCGAAGATGTCGTGCAGCTTGGAGCCCTTGTATTTGAGCTCGACAATGGCATTGCCGAAGGGGAACGAAGTCAGGACTTCGCCTCGGGTGATATCGCCCTTTTCGATGGTAGCTCGGACACCGCCGGCGTTGATAAAGGCAAAATCGGGCTTCTCGTCCTTGCCGGCTTGGGCCAGGCGGTAATCGTACATGGCATCAGCCATGACCTGGCCGAGGAGGCAGTCGTCATCTTGGCAGGCGGTCTGGTCAAGCTCGATCTTGGTGCTGCCGACCTTCTCCGCGGCAAACTTCTCAAAGGGAACCCTCCAGGCCTTGATGGTCTTGTTGAGGGCCTTGTCCGCGATGGTGGTGTTGTCCATGTGGATGGGGCCGCCGTGGTACGCCAGGGCCTTGCCATCGTCGTCGAAGGTGACGTCGATGTAGCCGACGTACTCGCCCCATCTGTACGCCGTGACGATGAAGACCTCGTCGCCGTTGACATCTTCGACGATGGTGGGGTAGTCGCCCTCGGCATCCTCCATGTCGCCCAGAAGGGTGTGGCTGTGGCCGCCGATGATGAGCGACAGGCCCTCCGTCTTGGCGGCGAGCTCCTGGTCCACGTCGTAGCCGATGTGCGTGAGGGCGACGATGCGCTTGATGTTGGTCGTGTTGCGGATCTCCCAGACGGACTTCTGGACTTCTTCAATCGGGTCCAGGAAGGTGGTCTTGTCGCCGACGCTGGAGATGCCCGGGGTGGTATCGGTGGTGACACCAATGACAGCCAAGTCATGCTCTTCGAAGATGTGGTAGTTCTTGATGGTCTTGTTCAGACCCGAGTACTCGCTCTTGACATTGCACGACACGACGGGGAAGGTCAGGTTCTGGAGGAACTCGCCCAGCTGCTCGTCGCCACCGTCCCACTCGTGGTTGCCCAGGGTCATGGCATCGAACTCGAGGGCGTTGAGGACATCGGCGATCTTCTTTCCCTTGTAAAACGAGTAGAAAAGGGTGCCTTGGAATTCATCTCCCGCGTTGAGCCACAGGTTGTCCGGGTGCTCCTTGCGCAGCTCGTCGACGGTGGTCTTGATGCGGGCGTAGCCGCCGTAGCAGCCGTCGGCCGGATCGGTGCAGTCGGTGCCGGAGGACCTGAACTCGTCCAGATGGGCGTGGACGTCATTGACGTGGAAGAAGGCTGCGAACAGGCGTGAGCGTCAGTGGCAATTGGAGGATTGAGTGGGCGGCAGCGGCTTCGCGGGCTTACACATGTTGTAATTGCCATCGTCGTTGATGAAGCGCTTGGTCATGCGCTTGCTGAAGAGCACATCTTCAGCGCAGACCGAGGTGGCCAAGGCGAGCGCGGCCAGCGAAAGCGACGATTTCATGATCAGGCCGAATTGGAGGATGTCTTGAGGTTTAAAAACTGTTCCTTGCAAGGCCTCCTCAATTGACCCGTTGCTCGTAGGGATGGAATGCTCCAGGGATAGCTACGGGAAAAAGAAGGGATCATCGGTGCCTTTAATTCTTGCGACAACCCAGCTCGCAGATCATGGTTTATTAATTATCCAGGCACGACCTTTGATAAGTGATCGTCCTTGCACGTTCTGGGTCGTCGGGATGACAGGCAGCCAGATAGAGCTCCCAAGGTGGAGGATTTTGCCAAGACACACGTGGGGATGGTGAATGGCTTATCGCGACTAGGCGTACAAAAGGTCGTGGGACGTGATGGGTGGGATTACCGTATCGCCGGGTTCGTTGGCTGGAGGTTGAGTTTGGGACGGCCGAGAATGAGAGGCATCTCCGCACTCAAGACGGCGCGACAGGCACCGATCAGGAAGGCATTCTTAGGATGTGTTTAGCGATGTGCGTTGGCGTCCGAGATGGCTTGGCAGGGGGGTTTTGGAGGGAGCATCTCTGGGCGTTTGGAAGGGTTTGTTGAGAGAGAGGAGAGAGACATTGCACTGGGTGAGACAGAGAGATGATATGGAGATGGAGACTGCGAGAAGGACACGAGCACGGACACGAGCAACACCAGACGAAAGACTGTAAATGAAGTATTTGAACAGGCTTAAACACAAGCATAACATGGAAGCGACAAGCCAGACCCCAAGCAAGCAATTTCGCCATGAAGCCCACATCGTCAAGCAGTATCTAGACTAATAACTTACCGAATAGACTACTGGGTATCGATCACCCTCACCCAAACAGCACAGGCACAAACCCAATCAATCTCTTCTTGTCTATTTTTCCCGCCCCGTCTTCTGGCTTCGGCTTCCGGCGGCCTCCACATCCCGCAAGCAGACAAAGGTGCGGAGGGCGCCCTTTTCCCTGACCAGGGGCGCCTCAGCAAGCTGGGGTACATACTATAGTAAGGCCGTCCTCACTTCTCACTCGAGCTGCGCCCTGTTGGGATACCGAGCCATGATGTCAAGCAGCATGCCGGCGCCAATCTTGATAGCGGTTGGAGCAAACATGAGTTTGCAGATGCCTGTTCTGGTAAGGCCGGGCCCAGTTTATGTTGTCGCATCGAGTCGTTGGAGCACTTTTGGCGGCTGGGCAGCACCTGAACGATTCCTGGGCCGCCCTTAGTCAGTAAGCAATAGCTGATCGACTACGAGGGATACCTAATAATCTTGGCTTTGTGTAGTATCGTTTCTGCTTGGCTAGCAGGCCGAGATCTTTGTGGTCCGATGGGAGCACCGTTGATCCAGGGGGTTGCACTGCATGGCGCCCCCAGATGCTGACCTATTCAATAGCTCGCGTCCCTGTGTGGAAGCCATGTGTCTGTACTCTGTAGATTCCTACTACTAAATGACTAAGTATGCAGATGTCGACGGACTGTGACGGAGTCCACGGAGAGGGCCTAGAAGCAAGCCGCCAAGAGACCCATACCACTTCGACTGACTCCCTAGGCCCAAGTTGTCGAAAAGGCCGTTCATCAAAAACACGGCCGAGAGCGACGCAATCAACGGAGTACCTACGTAGTACTTCCCGAACAAGAAGTCCCCAGCGCGTCTAACGACTAGCTCCGACTAGTCACGTAATCAATCCGAACCCAAAGCGAAAGAAAAAAAAGAAACGCTTGGCATCGCTTGGCATCTTGTCAAACCATTAGGATCGAAATCCTTGAGGAACGCAACTGGGCGTTTATGTTTGGGGGCTTTGGTAATCGAAGAAATACCTCTTAGGCCGTCTACGTCTCACAAAGTACAGAGTATAAGTCTGCTTCGTAGTTACGCCTCGTTTCTTCATGTCATAATTCCTTCCCCTATACACTCACGGGCTCGGTTTCGGTTTCGTAATTCGAGAGTCATGAATTCGTTCCCGAAAGTGAGCACTTATCCTAGATTGTACTTAGTCATATACACCACGCCTTGCGGCTTCTTCCAGAAAGTGCGTCACGAATCGCTAGCTCAAACACCGGATTCCAGATGGCAAATGCTAAATTTCGCGTCCACACAGATGCGGTTCTGCCCTGTGCATCACTGGGCGACAGCTTGCATGCCCATGACAAGAGGTCTTCTTGTGTCACCAGGGTCTAGACTAGCAACATCAAAATAGCCGCCCTGTTAATGTCCCACTGCAGATCGTTTTGTGTCTCCGACACGGCGATGGCGTCTAAGTTGCGAGTTTAGAGTTCGAGCGAAAACCACCGGCTCAGAGCCCAGGGAGGGAGAGAAAGGAAAAGAATACCCAGCTAAGATCGAGATGCATCATGTCGGTTTGGCAGATCCGAAGCTAGAGAGATCGAAGCTCCACATTCTTGTCCAAAGAAGGAGCAGGTGCTCACGAGTCTGTAAGCAGACAGAAGCAAGTCGTCCTGATGACGAAACGTAAAAGCAATGTGAAGAGGCGATGTATGTGCACCCGCTCAGATTCAGGGAGAGAGGCTCTTGGCAGGATCTCGACAGGTCTTCCGTTACTCGGATTACTGAGTAGGGTATCATTTTGATACTTTGCTACGTACTGTGTTCCTGAACAGTGCAATACGTTTCCCGCATTTCTCGTCCTTGATCCTTGCTCTGGGGTATGTAGACAAAGTATTGGTGTCGCACCAGCTGGTTAACTAACCAACAGTCTGACAGCTGATCTTAGCAGTCCAAGGCGAACCAAACCACTCAGGTGTAAGGCTTTCAAACAGAATTATGGGTTCTCAGGCCGCGTCGACGCAACATCGAGCTGAATACGAGTCTAAATATTGGACAAGGAGTTCATGCCTCCCTTCAAGGGTGGGGAGACGCGGCAACAGTTCGTGGTAGTTCCTCACGTGCTCTCACAGACCCCCGCCTCCTTCGGTAAAAATAGTAGTGTCCTCACGGAAAAAGTTGCCAAACAAATTATCTGAAATACATGGGGTGTTTCGGAAACGCCGATTCTGGCCGTGGCATGCCTGCTAGCGGAAGCCCAGGTGGCATGGGGTTGCGACCGGCACTTCTTCCCGGCGGCTCTAGCGAACTCGATTTTGCATGAGGGGGCTGATGGACAGTTGATAGACATTGCCTTACACCGGGAGTTTGCATGACCTCCTCACGTTGTGACCGCCTCTTTAGTGAGAATACGGTGAGGAGAAGACGGGTGGCGTGCGTCGGGGTTGCACTCAAATTAGGGGGTGTTGTGGCTTGGGATGGGAGGCATAGATGACACTTGGTTGGGTGTCCTTCAAGCAAATCGATGGGCGTAGAGATGCATCTGAACTTTAGACACTTGGTTTATTGGTCCAGCAGCGTATTGAAGGACGCGGGATGAGTGGGGAGATGGTGGGAATCCACTTATTGTCTCTGTTGGTGATGAGGATTGAGGAGGAGGACGAGGAGGAGCTGGAGAGTATGAACAAGTTGATTAATTGACATAAATCGAAGGCGATGAAGTCTTCTTTTAGCAAGTGGGACGCGGCAAGAAGCCTCATGATTTGTATTTGGAATCCTGAGTGCTAGCATCGCAACTCAATAGCCGTTTCCAAGGGGCATCGACGCTCACCTTGGCAGCTCACACGCAGCCGACTCGGTACTACCTACCCCGACGCACAGCTGACAGGGGATGGGGAGTGCAGCTCGAGTGCCGCAACCAACAGCCGACGTCATTCCGTGTAGTCTCGATCAAGCTTTCAGGGTCTGGCCCGCGGTGTGCGTTGGTGGACTGGTGTGGTATCCCCCTTGCCAAGGCGCGGCCGTAACGGGAAGCACCAGCCGCCCGCTCGCTCTTCTGCAACTCCCGAGTCCAAGCTCCTGGGATTCCCGGCAGCGGCAGCAAGGGAAACAAACCGACAAGGGACAGCAAACTTCCCCATTGTCTGGGGGAGAAGGGGGTGGGAACTTGGGAAGGGCCCTTAGTCTACTATAGTAAGAGAAGGGCCCTAAACAAGGACCAGAGCCGCCTTGTGTGACACGGAAAAGAAACCCCTGGAAAACGCCCTAGAACCCCTTGTCCACGGGGGCGTCGCGCTGCGAAAGAGCTCTGTGCGGTGAGGCGAGGCGAGACGAGACGAGGCGTCGGGCGCAAGCCTCGCAAGCCTCCCAAGGGAGACCACATGGGGACCCTCACGCGGAGCCGGCCCAACTCTAACGGCCAGGGATGTGTAGAGACAGGTCAGTCAAGTTCCCGAGGGATGTTTAACTCGTCGACTAAGAATCAAGTGACCCTCAAAAACTGCCGAAGAGGCCACCTAGCCGCGGTACAGGTACATATCTACATGCTACGTACGTAGACTACCCCCATCTACTTGAGCGAGCGAACGAGGATAGGATAGGATGAGACGAGATGAGATGCGCACCAACCTCCAAAGCAACAAGCGCAAGTACACACGCACACGCACACGCACACGCACCCGCACAATCACGCACAAAGCACGTCCCTGAGTCTCAATGAGGCAAAGGAGCCATCGCCCATCGCGCCTCCACCGCCGCCTTCATCCGGCTAAATGACGCGTGCGGGTGCGCCATTGCTCATCTCACGAGAACGGGTGCCCCCCTGGTTGGCAACTCAAAGAGAGTTCGACCCGACAGATGGGGTGTCGAATGCTGGGAACCTGGCCGCGGATCAGCACAGCACGCATAACGGAGTGAGTACTTTAACGTTACGGAGCGGGCTTACGCAAGTACGCAGGCTCAGCACCCAGCCCGAGTACATAGAGTACATATACACACAACCAGGAGGTCAACGACCCTAACGACCCAACGGCCGCCTTGTCAGGAGACTTGAATGGCCCGAGATTCGGAGTGTCCGGCCGTCTTATTCACTGTTGCGTCGGGAGTGGTCAGTCAGTCGTCCCGGTCCGTCGTCACTCGTCCGCCATCACTCGCCCAGGCTTTGAGGAGCTCCTTAAACAAGACCAAGACCAAGACAAGAGAAGACAAGAGAGAGAGAGAGAGAGACACTTGCTTATTAGCCACCACACACACCAACACACTTGAAGCATAGAAACGGATAGGGGATACGGAGCGAGGAAAGGAGACGCCGTGACCGACCCGACCCAGTGAGGCTTCTCGAGAAAACAAAAACACCTACACGGAACTCCCTGAACGGAACAGAACGGGACTCACACATAATAGAGAACTTCGCACGCAGAGATTGAGAGAGAACCCGCACCCACAACGCACCTGCTCCCTCTCCTTACTTACTCACTCACTCACTTACTCATTCACTCACTCACCTCACTCACTCACTTATTACTTATCTCACTCGCTCGCCCCCCTTCCCCCCATCTCACTCTCTCACACCTCGACCTACTACTTACAGCCCGTACCCCCCGAATCTCGGATGGACACGGCCGGGTCCTCCCTCGCGCTCACCATCCGCGACCACCACGACCCCCAATGGAAATCATCACGCCCCAGGACTACCAGAACAACGCCCGCAAGCGCCAGCGCCGCAGCCTCCGGCCCTGCGACGCCTGCCGCAAGCGCAAGACGCGCTGCGTGACCAAGGACGGCGACGGCGACTGCGTCCACTGCCAGCTCCGGGCCACCGCCTGCACCTTCCAGCACGACCCCCCCGAGCGCCAGGCCACCGCCGGCGCCAGCAGCAGCGGCGGCGGCGCCTACAGCGGCGACGAGCGGGCGGGCGGCCTGGACGAGACGAGCTTCCACGGCGGCCAGAGCTCCAGCCGGAGCCTGAGCCGGGGCCGCAAGGAGTCGCGGGATGAGATCCGGACGCTGGTCTCCGAGACGCAGTCGGTCCAGTCGTTCCTGTCGCCCGCCGAGACGCGCGGCTCCGGGGACAGCGTCATCGGCGGCGGCGGCGGCGGCGGCGGCAGGCATCACCTCCACGACAACCTCCACGACAACCTCCACGACCACATCCTCCACCACCAGGCGCCGTCCGTCATCGTGCCGGAGCTCATCGGGCCGGATCCCCTGGAGCGGACGCTGGGCTGCTCGATGATGCGCTTCGCCGAGCTGTACGGCCTGGGCAGCGACATGGAGCCGATCCTGATGCGCCACCGCCCCTACGACATGAGCACGCACGAGTTCAGCTTGGAGACGCACTCGATCCGCCGCGTGCTCGAGCACGACCAGGGCCAGGAGTACCCCGTGACCTTCCACCTAGCCGCCGACGAGAAGGCCATCGACCCAGACCCGACGCACTCGCTGGTCGACGCCGTCGAGGCCTGCGTGCATCCTCACGGGCCGAGCCTCCTGCAGCTGTTCTGGCGCCATGTGCAGCCGTGCTATCCCATCGTGTCCAAGGACGCCTTCATCAGCATCCACAGCCAGTCCTACCGCAACATCCCCCCCGCCCTGCTCGGCGCCATATATCTATCTGCGACCCGCTGGTGGACCTACGACCCGGAGCTCTCCATCCGCACGCCGCCCGACTCGGCCCTCCTCCGCAGGATGCTGCGGTCCGCTCTCCCGGCGTCATATCACCGCCCCAAGCTGTGCTCCATCCAGGCCGCCCTCCTGCTGCTGCAGTGCCAGCCCGAGGATCCCCTCAACCCCGACCACACCTTCCAATGGGGCCTCACCTGCCAGGCGCTCGCCGTCGGCCAGTGTCTCGGGCTTCACCTGGACGCCTCTGACTGGTCCATCCCGCAGTGGGAGCGCAACGTCCGCAAGCGCCTGAGCTGGGCCCTCTTCATGCAGGACCGCTGGACCGCGCTGGCGTACGGCCGCCCGGTACACATCCACGATGATGACTGGACGGTCAAGGACCTCACGACAGCTGACTTCTCCGACTACGAGTGCGACGGATCGGCAGTCTCCCCGGGCCCAGGCCCTGAAGACGATCGCAGATCCATTGCGTCCACGGGCATGGAGCAGTATATGCACATGGTGCGACTGACAAAGATTCTTTCTGCCGTCTACGCGAATTTCTACACCGCGCGGACATCCCGCGAGCAGGACACCGTCATCCTCTTCGCCAAGGCCCGCCCGCTCTTTGACATGCTCACGGCCTGGTATCACAGCATTCCTCCGTCCCTCCAGATGAATATCATTTACCAACGCAAGTTATGCTTCCACGGCTACCTCCACTTCTCCTACTACGGCGTGGCTATGACGCTGCTCCGCCGCCTGATCCGATCCACCGCACTCCCACCGCGCTGCGCCGACGATCGCGTCCTTTCCGAGATCCGCCAGATCGCGCTCCAGACAGCCCAGAGCGCCATCAGCTTTGTCACCAACCTCCGTCCGGACCAGCTCGAGGCGTTCTGGTACTTCACCTCGCCCTACCTCTTCTCCCTGCTCGGCTCCTTCACGACCCTCCTCCTCGTGACGTCTCTATCATCCCAGGAGCGCCACTTCTGGCAAGAAACCCTCAACTCATATCTATGGAACCTGCGAATGATGAGCAAGAGCCACGAGCCCATGCAGTATGCCGTGAACCGCCTTGAAGGCGCCATCCTACGCGGCTTGGAGCACGCGCTGGCGGTCAACCTCAACGAGCCTGTTAACGACAAGGTTAGCCCCTTGATGGGGAACTACGCGACTGACGTCTATGAATATACCGACTTTGGTGACTGGGACCTGGCGGTAGGGGGCAACGGAGCGTACGATCTCCTCAGCGGTTCGGCCGTGCAGCCAAATCCTATGATGCCCCCAGGAGATGAGTTGGGATGATGATACAGTGTCCATCCAGGATGATATGAATAAAAAATGACCATGATCCATCTTTACTCGTGATCTCCGATTAGGTCTTCGTCATCATACGAACCCTCCTTTATTCTGTGCCGCACGGAGATGTCGACAATGTCAACCATGCCGTCCTCCACGAACCAACCGAACCGTCGTATCTCGCCGCAGGGGGCTTCTTGAGACGACAACGGCAACGGAATCCTGAGACTCAGCGACCGTCCACCGCAGAATGCCTCTACGATCTGGCCCCTCAGGAAGAGAAACACCCCTTCCACCAGACTGACGTTATCATGGCGCACGAGCTCGGGGCCGTCGATCGGTCGGGGGAGGTGCAGGTCGTACTGGTCGGCCCAGAAATCGTCGAGGGGCGGGAAGTCGGTCCACATGGCGACGCTGAATAGGCCGTTGCCCGAAGGACTGAATTGGAGGCGATGGCCCTTGCCGGACTCGTCGGTTTGGAACATGACACCGAAGCTGTGTGCGTCGCAGGCTGCAACCTTGAAGTCGATAAAGAGGTCTCGCCTCTGGGCGACGGCTCCGAGTTCGGGATAGTGGGTTGCCGTAGACCCTAGCGAACACATATATAGACTGGGAGCGGCATTGGTCGGGCACACCGTCCTTGACGTTTGCCAGAGAAAGTTCCTTAACCCTCTGTCTGCCTCGATGCGCAAATTCCCGTTGTTGTCCGCGTACATCTCCCGTGGGATCGAGAGGTCGCCGCCCCAGAGCCACTTGCTTTCGTCGTCCGAGTAGTCACCCAGCCAGCCGAAGCAAATCCTCTTGCGAGCGTCGCCGGCCTTGGGACAGGACTTGGCCGCGTACCAGCGCCGTCCATCCAGCCGTCCGTGGGAGCCGTCTCGCGGCACGCGGAACGGACCTCGCGGGTTATCGGCGACACGATACACGGTACCGGCGTTGGGCGCGTGGAACCGCGAGTATACCAGGTACCACCGCCCGTTGGGCAGCGTGAAGAGCTCCGGACATTCGGGGCAGAACATGTCGTTCGGGGCATACAGGGGCTCCGGCGCGACCGTCCAGGTGTCTAGATCCGGGGATGTCAGCAGCGCAATGCACCCGCGGCTCCAGTGCGGACCGGACGCCAGGCGCGTGGCCACGAGCATCCAGTATCGGGATTCGGCGGTGTTGTAGAAGATGAAGGGGTCCCGGAAGTCAATGTCTTCAAACCGGGCGAGGCCGTCGCCGAGGATGGTGATGGGCCTCCCGGGCTTCTCGAACATGGTGCCATAGCGATCGTTCGCTTTCGTGCGCAGGATGACCTGCTTTCCGCCTTGAGAAAGGTTGTATCCCGTGTAGAAGATATTCATGTTCCCGTCCGGGCCGAGCAGGGCAGCGCCGGTCCACGCGCCGTCGGCGTCGGGGTCCGTGGGCTCATCACCCGGCGTGATGACGGGCTTAGCATCACGCGTCCATTCGATCAGGTTGGCCGATCGGATGCGAGACCATGACGAGCGCAGTCGTTCCGGGTGGTGCTTGGTGCCCACGGGCGTGATGAGGTGGAACAGGTGGTAGGTGTCGTCGACGAGCACCGGGATGGCATCGGCGGCGGCTTGGTCTGTGATCGGGCGACGGTACAGACAGGTGTCTAGCGGAGGAGTCGGGACGGAGTGGAATTGTCGTGTAGCTGTAGCTTTAGCTTTGTCGTGATAGAATCGGATCAGGGCGGCCTGATGGTCTGCGAATCTGCTCATCCTGGGTCTGTGAAGGGCGTCCTCGTGGTGGAGGTGACTAAGTTATCGACACAATGTCTGATATCCATCTTGAAAGGGGAGGTCCGAAGCTGGGCAGGGGGACGTGACGCTGGATATTATATATCTGAATTAAACAATCTAACTCACGCTTGCAACACCATGGTTTTTCGCTTTCCTTTATACCGCCTCGCCCGGGGTATCTCATCCGCATCCCCTACGCCAGTCCGGCGCCTCATCCGGTCCCTCGGCACCGCCCAAAACCACGCCGTTCCACGCCGTCGGCATCTCACGTGGGCCTCTTCCTCTTGCGTGTCTCCGAGCGTGTCGGGGGTGCATCCTCTCCCTCTCAGGCCTCGGGGCGCGGCGTTCCCCAAGCGGCAAGGCGTACCCCTTCCGGGATCCTATTGCTCCATCCCCGAAAACCTTACTGTCAAGACCCGCCCGAAACGCAGTTCCGAGATAGGTCCAAGACTCAAGCAAAAGACTCAGTTACCAAGCAAAACTCGCCGTTGATTCTGGGGCCACCGCTGGATCAGACCCGAGCAACGACAGATCCGGGGTTGGGTGGACTCGTCACCGGCGCCTCACTCCGCCGCACCAGTCTAAGTCTCTAAGTCGCCTCGCGCCGGGCCTATCCACGACGCTACGGCTCGGTGGTGGGCACACGCTCGCGTCCTTCCCGGCGCCGTCTCTGGCCAGATTACGACGAACTCGATCGACCGGACGGACTTGATCCCCGGGAGGCCGAGCGTCTCCTTTGCGCCATGTCGGGAATCCGGTATCCATATGTCTGGCTATTCAGCGGCTTCGCGGCACTAGGAGCGTGCTTGTACGGCTACGATGGCGTCTACTTCAATGGCGTGTCAACACTTGGTATGTTATTCATTGGGGTCTGATAGGGACGAAAATAGGGGGCAAGATAAGCAGACGAGGAGCCCCGTGCTCGATTCTGGCCAAGTTGCAGCAAACTATCACCGAAGCTGACGAAACGCCAAAGATGTCTTCCTACGACACTTTGGACACCGCAACGAAGATGGCGAGTACGAGATCTCGCCAGCAACACTCTCCATCATGACCTCCATGATCAACCTAGGCGAGTTGATCGGGTCGCTCTGTGCCGCGCCCTTGAACGACGCTCTCGGTCGCAAGGGTGTCTTCTTGATCGGCACCTTTGCCATCATCGTCGGCGTCATTATGCAGCTGGTGACAACCTCGAGTAGGGCGCTCATCACTGCTGGCCGAGCTGTGCTGGGCTTTGGCGTGGGCAACTTCTCGGCTACCTCGCCCTTATACATCGGAGTAAGCTTCTCCATAATAACTCCCCTTGTCTCAGGTCAAACACTAGTTCCTAACTATACTAACGGCCGCTCGTGACAGGAAATCGCACCGAAATCGCTTCGCAGCCCCCTGCTGATGTGCTGGCAACTCACCCTATCGGTATCTCAGATAATCGCCGCCGCTATAAACCGCGGCGTCGTCTCTAACCAAACTACGTTCGCGTACCGGTTCCCCATCGGCTTCCAGCTGCTGTTCCCACTGGTGATCCTCCTTGGCATCTGGTGGGTGCCAGAGTCGCCGCGCTGGTTGATCCGTCGGGACCGCCCCGACGATGCTACACGGGCTCTGCGTCTCCTGCACCGGGAGGACAAGGAGTACGACCCGACACCTGCGCTGCGCAATATCGAGGCCGATCTTCAGCGGGAACGGGCAAGCGAGGCCGCTGGCGGCTGGATGCAACTTGTGACTGATCCCATTGAGCGCCGCAAGGTTGTCTACAGTGCCGGGGCTCTTATTGCGCAGCAGATCAACGGGATCCAATGGTTCTACTACTTTGGGACTGTCTTCTCAAAGGCCATTGGTCTACATGACCCGTTCCTCATGACCCTCATCGTCTTTATTATCCAGGTATTTGTTGTGCTGGCGGCGGTGCTACTAGCAAACAAGTTGCCCCGACGGCCGCTACTAATGATAACGACCGGAATCATGACTGTATCCATCTTCGTGGTAGGCTGTTTGGGTATCCCCTCTGGAACCCCGACCGAAACGGTCGGAAAGGTCATCATTAGCTTTGTCATTATCGAGATTGTGGCCTTCAACTTTGCCTGGGGACCCCTGGGCTGGACAATTGTAAGCCGTGTCTTGTCTGATTAAGGAGCGATCTGCAGGTTTCAATTACACTAATTTTTCTAACTACCTTAGGCTTCCGAAATGGCGGTCGGACGGAATCGAAACAAAATCTACGCCGTGGCTGTAGCATCTTTCTGGGTCACCGTCTGGGCCACCGTCTTCACGCTGCCTTATCTGTACTACTCGGCCGGTCTCGGACCCAAGACTGGCTTCGTCTACACCGGTTTGTGCTTTGTGACCTGGGCGTATGTGTACTTCTGCGTGGGCGAGGTTACGGGGCGGAGCATCGAGGAGATCAATGGCTTCTTCCGAGATGGGATTCCTGCACGACGCTGGAAGGACCAGCCGCGAATGGAGGAGATTGCGCCGACGGATTCGGGAGAAAGTCACAGCGCGAGTTTGATGAAGAACAGTACGCCGAAGTCTGCGGGCGACTGATTGTCAGACATATAACATACGAGATATCACAGGGATAGGTATAGGGGTAGCACATAACAGACCACCGCGCACACATTTGAAACTACCTTGCTTCATTCGAAAGCAGCAACGCTGGTATTAATCTAATCTTGCAACAGCTCCTTGAATCCACGGCATCCGTATAAACCACCTGCCTAATGCCAAGTCGTTTTGACGTAACTAACGTGATGGATCGGCTTCAACTCGCCAATCTCCCCTTTCACCCAGATTGTAGTCTCGACTCTGCCATGTTCCTCCCGTCTCTTTGACTTAGCCCCAGGGAGTAGCGCCGCATCCACCTGCCGCCAGTTCGGAGGATATCCTATTATCTCCTGCGTTTCCATTGGAACATATCTCATGGAGCTGAAACCGTTGATAATTCTCGGTTCTACCTCTGGCTCGGGCAGTTGTCGAAGATGCTCCTCTCTGCCAAATAACGGCTCCAGCGGCTCTGGTGTATACGCCATTGGTGTTTCCTGAGCCTTTGCCAGCCCACTGCCAAGCTGATTTCTTGCGAACTCGACTGGGTATCCTAGGCTTCCCATCCACACGTCCCGGGGTTCTTCACTCTCGTATGAGCTGTTCTGTTTCCAGGGCGAGGGATCTTGATCTTGTTGCACGGGCGTCCATGAGGGCGTCCCTGGCAAGTGGAGGGATGCTGGGTTTACCGTTTGCGGTGGTGGCGATGGCGGCGACGACTGCGTGGATTCCGGTGTGGCGTAAGCATGTTGACTATTGGCGTCATCGCGATGGCATACTTGGTGATGAAGTTCGAGGGGCTTGAGGAGCTTGAGCGGTTCGTGGAGTTCGGGCGGTTCGTGGAGTTCGTTAAATTCGAGGGGTTTGTGGAGTTTGTGGTGGTGATGGGGGCGTGCTTGATGGCCGTGTACCCGACATTGGTGGTATGCTCCATGATGATGATGATGATGTGAATGATGGTGATGCGAACGATGGTGGTGATGTGAACGATGGTGGTGATGTGAATGACGGTGGTGATGTACTTGATTATACAGCTGTGCTTGACTCTGAGGTTGTGGTTGAGGACAGCATTGCAGCTGATGTTGACTCGGACGAGGATAACGTCGACTCGGATGCGGATAGCCTTGACTCGAACAAGAATACTGTTGACTCGGGTGAAGAGAACGCTGGCTCGGGTGAGGACAATGCTGGCCCGGATGAGGATGAGGACGCAGTTGCATCCGGGATTGAAACTCCGCGAGAGCCATATTGTACAGATCAAGCTCTCGTAAGGATGTTAGGCGTAAGGCGTAACAAATCCCGTCTTCTAGGCAAAGTTTGATGAACGTTAAGTAAATAAGGTCGAGGACTAAAGTGATTTTCCTTCCAGTCGAGGAGTAACTTAGTTCAGGGCAACCGTGACGCCCGCCCAGCACCTGCCCACCTTTCTCTTTAATAAACACAGACCGCAGCTTCACAACGTCAAAGAACTAGAACAATCATGTTGTTGCACAGAATGATAGGCTGCTGTTCCGGGGGAACATAGAGACGTGGCTGCCAAAGTTCTTTGTTAGTCCAGAATGTCGCTGCGTTGTTAGCATCAGCGTTCAAAGGAATTCCGAAATAAATAAAAATCTGTCACTCGTTATTAGGGCATGATAGGGTAATTACTTTCTCTTAATTACTTTTGTTGGAGATACAATGGGTATCATCGACAGTGGCTTTAGTAGCACTTGGTCTCCAACTTCTGGGTCATTTCCAGACGTCGTCACGACATCAGGGAGCCTTTCACTTTCGCTCCACGTTTCCCAGCAACCTCCCTATTATACAACCAAATTCTTATTTGTTGGTTCATACGCGCTCTTCGTTGTGCTCAATGGCCGAAGCTTTGTCGGCAGCCTTGTCGAAAGCGTCGGCATCGCTGGGGGCTCGGTCGTGGACGTAACCACTGGATAAAACCGTTAGAAAATTACAGTGACAGAATTGCATGACAACTTACAACATGACGTCCATTTCCTCGAGGGTCTTGCCCTTGGTCTCTGGTAGGAAGACGAAAGCCCAGACGGACGCGATGATCATCCAGCAGGCGAAGAAGTACCACGTGCCGTAACCGAACGACTTGAAGATGTAAGGGAGAGCCTTGGTGATCGCGAATTGCGTCAACCATTGGCAATCAGCGCTGAAGGTTCCAGTAAGTGTGCGAAGTGCACCGGGGAAGATCTCGGCGGAGACGATCCAGGGGATTCCGTTGAGGCCGAAAGACCAGCTGGTAATGTTAGTCAGGGTTTGGATTTTTGTGCAACCACGGTAGTATGAGAGTACGACCACAGTAATATGAAACTTACAAAACAGAATAGATCATAATCATAGCCGTAGCAGCCTTGCCACCGGCGGCAGTGGAAGGGGAAAGCTCCTCGCCGGCTTCGATGATGCTAGCAGGGTGGCCGATCTTGACGTAGGTACCGACGATCCAGAGGCAGGCAGAACACATGGCAGACGAGATAATAGTAGGGTTTCGTCGTCCCCAAATATCGATAAGAGCACCGTAGAATATGATGGAGGCGACAGCTGGAAGGGTGGTTGTTAGTAAAAGTGGTTCGCAGGGAGATTATTCAAGTGAGCTTACCCTTGACAAGACCGTAAATTCCAGTGTACAGAGCGACATCGCTGATACCAAGCGAGCCGAAGAGAGTAGGGGAGTAGTAGTTGATGGCTGTTCACAAGTCAGTTCCTGTACCCTCGAGGGATTTCCTAGGTTCAAAGACGTACCAGCAGCACCGGACATGTTCTGCAGAGCAAAGGAGCAAAAGACAAGCAGAACACGGTTCCACATGCCCTTGCGAGAGAGCTCGACCAGAGATCCACGGAAGAACGCCCAAGATCCAGATCCGTACTTGGCGGAGATCAGGGCCTCATCAGCAAGACGGCTTCGGATCATCTGGAGATCCTCCTGAAGGTCTAAAGTTTCTTCTATCAGCAAGTGTCGAGTAAGACAGTCCTAGCGCAGAATTCACTTACAAGTATGGTCACGGGGCAGCTTTCGCAGAGCCTCGAGCGCAACGGTCGCCTCCTCCTCGCGGTTCTTGCGCATCAACCAAAGAGGGCTCTCGTGGAGGAAGAAGCCGCCAATGAGGAGAATGCCAGCGGGGATGATCTGGACGGCCATTGGTACACGCCAGCTGGCATCCGACAACGGGTCCATGTTCTGGTTGATGCCGTAGTTGATCCAGAAGCCGACGAGCGAACCGACTTGGTAAGCGACTTCGAAGAGGCCGGTGAGGATGCCGCGGATGGAGACGATGGAGAGCTCGGCGATGTAGCTGGGGACGGTGGCGGTGATGGCACCGCAGGCGATTCCGGTCAGGACACGGCCGGCGTCTGTGATGCGTTAGAGATGATATTTCGCGAGGGAGATGTTGTGCTCACAGATGTAGGAGAGCTGGCCGGTAGTAGCAGTCATGAGGATGGCGCCGATGAGGAAGAGGATGACATTAGCCTGAAGAGCCCACTTGCGGCCGACCTTTTCAGTGACTATTCAAGATCGATCTGGTTAGCGGTTATGATTGTCCTGTGAGATTGGGAACTGGCGACACGACATACTGAGGAAGCAAAAGATGGCGCCGAAGAAGGCACCGGCCTGGAAGGCGGAGGTGATGTTCGAGGAGATGTCGGCTGAGTCGTCTGGATTGATATTGAAGTCATTCTTGAAGCTCTGTCGCGCAATGGTAGTGCCCACAAAGGCCGAGTCGTAACCGAAGCTATCCAGGGGGGTTAAACACCAAACACCAAGGCCTCAACACACCGCATCCACTTACAGCAGAGAACCCGTAGCAATGATGCTAGCCTCAGCGTACAAACGCCAATTGTACACTTCCTTGGGGGTCGGACGGTCCTCAACAGCACGGAAGCCGCCCATGATGACGGTTTAACGTGTTGGTGGTGGATGGAGATGGAGATGGAGATGGGGTATCAACGAGCCCGCCCAGTTTCAGACTTTCCTGCGGAGGATATCCAGAACCTTATAAGTAGACTAAATCAGAGACTGGGTTTCCCTGGGATTGTCGGCGATCCTTGCCGGTTTCTTGAGATGTGTCAGAGTTGATAGCCCAACCCCGGAAGAAGGCGACGAGGGCGCAGATATTTATCCTAACAGTCCGCGTAGGAAAAACCCCATGGGACCGGTAGCCTCTACGCTCTCGCCTGCGGGGATTCCGCATTGGGGGGGGGGGGGGGGGAAANNGGGGGGGGGGGGGGGGGGGGGGGGGGGGAAACCCAGGCCTGAGAATCCGGGGTCTGTGAGTGTGTGTGTGTGTGTGGTCGCTTGAACGACCGGGTCCTGTCGCGTCGGGGCCAACCAAGGATGATCAAGGAAAGCCCTCCAGCTGAACAGAACCCCGGAACTGGGGGTGTGTGGAGAGAACAGTGGGGAGAAAATCTGGGGATGCTTTTATTTACTCTGGAGCGGAGGAGTTGGAGAATGTCGGGCGAAGCTGCACAAGCATGCCCACCCCAGGAAAACGCGCCACTTCGATTCATGGGGGAGGGACACATGATTCAGGAAATAGCGGAAAGTCACTCTGCGACGAACAAGAGCCGACGAACTGGGCCGGGGAGAGATGGATTGTACCTACGTTGCTAGAGACAGTTCGGCGACCCGATACGCGACCCGATGCGAGCGAGAAAGGCGATTGGAGGGAGGCCTAAAGGAAGAGGTGGTGTGGAGATGCAGACCGACGACACGGAAACTTCACCCGCGTACGTAAGAACCGACGACGCGGAAAAAGCAAGGTACGTGCGGTGCGGTATAGCTAAGGGATTCATGACTCTCAAGAATCCACGCGATCGCGAAGAGCAAATTGAGTCGGATCATGGATGAGCATGTTGTTGGTTACTCCAGCCCTTGCCATTCAAAACACAACTAAACCGTTTTCCATACTGTATATGCCATCTATTCTCTCTGCCATCTCAGCCACAGAAAAGTCAATTCATCGGATATAGATTGATAAAGCTGTGTGCTGCATTTATTAACCCGAGCGTCGGAAATGCAGGTGTGCCGCTTTGGGTATCCACATCCCGAATAGGAAATTCTTCAACATCGTCACGATCCAGTCGCAGCGAGTTACAGGACCGCGACGATTCTTTCAGAAAACACATCATGTACGCCATCAGAAGACTGTATTTTTATTCTTACTTTCTAACATACCCCATGGATGAACCTGGTCTGTATGAAGCATCTTCAGTCATCGGTAAACACCTGGGCTGCCAACGTCTGACCGCTCATCTCGTTTTTGGGAAATGGCCAAGTCCAGCCTGCAGGCAAATTCATCATGATATCGCAACGGACATACTTCACACACAGCCAACGTCACAGCATACAGCCTCGTCTTATTTCAGACGCTCCCTATCCTCACAGTTGGACCCGACGTTTCGGTAGAGTTTAACAATGCATGCATATCGTTCATTCCATATACGTTCGTAGCGCCGTTCGTGGGCACTCCCCCGTTTGCCGGGAGCTGTCTATAGGTATAGAAGCATCAAGTCATCCACGTCTCTCTCCATTCTAGGCGTCTACGCCTACACCCCCCGCTTGCCGAGGCCCTGCTCGACGGCTGCCAGAGGCTCCACAGTCTTCAAGATCCACGCCTGCTTGCTCTCGTCGCTGTACGTGGGGTAGGGTCGTCGGCAGTGGCAGCTCTCGAGGGGATAGCCTCGAATCTTGGCCACAACCCACTTAGTTCCGTTGATACCACCATTGGCAAAACCCCATTCCATCTGCGCGAGCTTCAGCTGCGCAGCCTCGGCATCTTTCACCTTGCCAGCCTTGTACAGGTCATAGATCTGCATGCAGACCTTGGGGTACAAGTTGGCGACACCAGTAATTACACCAATGCTACCAACGGATAGCGCAGGGACGAGCCAGTCACTCTGGCCGGCTAAAGCAGCAAAGTCCTCAGGCTTGAACTGAGCAGCCACACGAGCAACCTTGGCGATGCCACCGCAAGTCAGCTTCACGCCGACAATGTTGGGGTGCTGGCCCAGGCGCTCCAGCATCTCCGAGTTGACGTCCAGACCCGCAACGACACCCGGGAAGTTGTAGATGACAATTGGTAGCGGGCTCACGTCGGCCAGCTCCTCGAAGAAGGCCAAGATTGCGTCCTGGGTCATGGCGAAGTGGAAGTAGCTGGGGGTGAGGACGAGGACGAAGTCGGCACCGGCCTCCTTGGCCAGGCGCGTCTCGGCAATGACGTCTCGGGTGCAGTGCCCGGAAGTGCCCAAAGTAATGGTCACATCAGGGCGACCGACTTGTACCGCAATCTCTCGCGTCGTTCGCAGCAGTTGTGACTTCTCGGCCGAAGAAAGGGTAACTGCCTCGCCGTTGGTTCCAGCAATGACAACTAGTAGCAAATGTTAGCAGTTGGCGTGTATACAGGGGAATTGAGTTGCACATACTTCCGTCAAGGCCGGAGCTGATCAAAAACTCAATGTGCTTCTTCTGAAGGTCCCAGTCGATCTCCTGGTTGGCATCACCGGAGAACCAGGTCAAGGAAGGGACATGGATTCCAGGCGGGTAAGCCTTGCCCTTGACAGCTGCGATTGAGCCCATCTTGTCTGTGATTGTTTCTTTTTGGTGGTTTCAGTTTGAACAGAAGTAACGCTAGGCAATGTGATCAACTTCGGAGAATGCAAATGAGGATGAGTTTGGAAGACAGATGGAAAGCAAGAAAGCCAGTCAAGTGGGACAGCAGCCAAGATATTATTCCATTGTTCGCGTGCCGCCCACAAAAAAAAGCCCCCACGGGGTCCATTAAGGTCTCCATCGAAGATTCCCAACGATGTGTTGCCACGTCCTTTGCGCGTCAGAGAACACAGCATCAACGTCCAAGGTACCGCGATTCTTTGGTGGCGTTGGCCTCATGCGGGGAAGTTGGAGATGTCTAAGTCACACCCTTGTGAGGAGACCCGATCGGCACGAAGGGAGTGTTTGTGGGGCGTCGAGCCGACACATACCTAGCAGGGATGCACCAAGCCCTGTCGCAGGGCAGACGCGCTGGGATCTGTATGAGGAGCCGAGTGGGCTCGTCGGCGCCACCAGTTGAGGGGATGACTGGTTGCGTGAACCTGGGGTTGTATCCGCAGGTCAAGTGGCATCATGGCTGCTTTGTTGGATCGGGTGGGTAAGTGCTCGTCGGGACGCAGTGCAACTAGACGATGGCAAAGCACGAGTTGAAGACGGCGTGCATAACTGCCCGGATATCCATCCGAGCCTTGGCAGCTTCTTGCCGGGCCTGGACTTCCTCGAGCACCTGTGCCGTGATGCGAGCGTTTCCAGCAACCTTCTCCATCCTTAGAATTTGCGTCTTGATCCAGACCTTCTCGCTAGGTTCCTGCTCCTCAGCACCCAACATCAGAAGCGGCCAGAGCATGTTGACCGGGAGCGTGTCGTCAGGGTCCAAGTCTGCCACAATCTGCTGTGCCAACTTCCGGATCTGGTCCAAGGCTTCGGTAACCTCCTTGGTCAGCGGCAGGTTCTTGTACGCAACTCGATGCAGGTGGACTTTGCTGGCGTAATAGTTGGACAGGTACGTTCGGAATGCGCGGGTGATGACAAAAGCCAGGTGCTTCGATACGTGCGGTTGTGTTAGCTTTCCTGCCACGGCATAATCCATCAGCGAAGGCCGTTGGTCGTATAGTGTTCGCAAGTCGGCTGTTATGGCAGCCCCAATGTTCATGACCTCGATCTCGTCCTCGACAGTACCCCGTGACCGATGCCAGGGATCGATCTTAGATATGCGCCCCATGAAGCTCTGAACCTTTTGATAGAAGACAACGCCGGGCTGGTACAGGACTTGAAACAAGGCGTCTTCGATATCGCCGTCGGCGGCGTCCTGCTTCGAAATGTCGTCGGCCTCTCCATCGAAACTCGCGGGCGATGCCTCCACCAACATAAGTTCATCATCCTTGGACAAAAATAACCCATCGCCACCGGTGGAGACTGCACGGCCGTCGAGGAGGCGAATCCAGAGCAGCAGTTGCTTCTCAACAACGGATAGGCTACTCTTGTTGCTTCCTTGGAATAAGAGGTAGGCGCGTTTGAGGTTGGTGTGTGCCGCGTCAAGACGACTGTCGAGGATATCGATATAGCTGAGGAAGAAGAGAGTCGCCAGGAGGTATTCTCGGCTGGGGCTATAATCCACCATCAGTTGGCCGTCGTGGCTTGCCACCTCAGCAGCAGCGTGTTCGTAGTAGTTATATTCCCCCATGACCCAGGTTCCATCCTGGCGACACAGCAGGACATTTGAGAAGGCGAGGATAGCGTAGCGCACCATAGAAGAGACATTTGCCATCTCGACCACGGCATGGCGCATGGTAAGCCATTTCTTGTGCGTTTCGATCTCGGCGATGATGGGTGGGTTTACCGAGCTGACGAAGAACTCCATCAGCTTCTCACTGCCCTGGGGCAGTTGTAGGACGGGCCTGTCCTGCTGACTGTCACTGCTCTGGGTAACGGATGGTGCCGGAAATGGATTGGGATAGGCCGTCCTGTCCGGGAATGTGATTTGCGAATGGGCTGCCTGTGTGTGCTGGATTAGTTGGGAGACCTCCTGATCGGCAATAGTACGTAGGTATCCAGCTTCACTAGTAAGACTGTCCAGAAGCAAACATCATGGTACCATTCAGCGTCGTAGAGCTGCATAGCAGTGGAGCATCCAGGGATAAACCTGACGCATGCAGCGGAAGGAGCAGACTGGGTAGTAGACTTACCAGCATGTGTGCCTCGAGTCCCACATTCTGGTTCATGTCAGGGGGCACTTGCTGCCAGAAGTCCCCCGAGTCCCACATGAAGCTGGCGTAGTCGAAGACCTCGTCGACGGCGTGGGCCGGCTGGAAGACGGAGTTGCCAGGTGAGGCTTCTGTGGCCGGCGACATATTCTGCTCCGAGATGACGCCGCTCATGTCGTTGGTGGGCAGCCTCCTTTGGGCGGAGGAGCGAGTCTGCGGGCGCCATTTGCACTCCATGTTGAGCCTCTCGCAGTGGGAACATCTAGGCCTCTGCTCATCACACTTGACCTTTCGACGCCTGAATTTCCCGTTAGGTCAGCTTTCATCCAGGGTTGCTTTACATGCTGCGGCCACGTACTTGCACGTCAGACAGCCCTCCCGCGAGCGGATGTACCTGCGGCCAGAAGTCGATGGACGTCCAGGTGTCGGAGCGCCGACAGACTCGTGAGACGTCATGACACCGCCGACACCAATGCTGCTGGATCGGGGGATGAGAGGCCGTCCGCTGTTGGCGTCGCTGGGCAACATGTCCCTATCCCCGGAGGACATGCTCTGTGAGTCCGGCTCAGAACCCCGTGTTTGCCCGTAGGGGTGAGAGTAAAGAAAGGCAGGCACTTGCACGCGGCTGTCAGATATCCCAATGGCAAATGAACAAACGAGTGACCAAATGAGACACGCTTCAATATTCTGAGCGTCGATACCTTCCCCCTGTTGTTGTGATTGACGATTGTTCATTGACATTGACAGCACGGAGTGACCCGTGAGTGAGCCTGGAGTGTCACCTGATTCACTGGATTGCGGGGCAAGCTCCCCAAGCAACTTGCCTCGAAAAGGTCCTGCAATTTTGACTCACTAGCACTGTAACTAGAGGCCTGTCAAGACTAGCCCGCTGGTTCCCGCAGGGATCTGAATAGTTGTACCACGTAGTCTACATAGTAGTCAGGATAAACGTTGGCGCCTCGCAGCCTCCTCATAAAAAGGCCAGGATTCAATGCCCTTCGTACTCTATGTAATCTGTATTTCCGTAGCTATAAACTACTCACTCATAGAATAAGCCTACACACCAAACTCACAAAGGTCAATGCACCCTGTTGCCCTTTATGGAGATCCTCTCAAATGGCATTCGCCCTTCCCCGCGAAATACGGCCCTACCCCGAGTTTCCCCGCACACATCTCCGCTCAACTTTAGCATCGAAATCCCAAGTAGCTTACCCTAGACACTACGGGGAGACGGGTAAATCTATTTAATTTATTCGCTTAACTAGGAGTTATGCCAGTTGGAATTCTCTAATCTGATATTTTTATTCCCTAGAGACTTTCGTGTTCAAAAAGTTTCCCATTATAGTAGTTCCTCCATGTATAATTAATTGCCTGACCCTTAGTACAAGAACTGTACTTTACTGCCACAAAAACATCATTTGTAGTAAAAGTTTTGCCATTAAGTCACCACCATGCCAACAACATCACACCCCCCCTGCATAAATGACCATACTCAATTTAGGGAACAGTCATAGAGATCAGAGAGTTTCAAGCCCAACCGCAAATTATTCATTAGATAGTATGATTCATCAGAGAATGTGCTGTGAAGTCGATTGGAAGTATCCTGATACGTTCTTAAGTACACCATAAGAAGACCTTCGAATGGTAAGACGATCATAGACCTAGCTCAAAGGGCGGCGCAGAGAGCTGGATTTGGCTCAAGAAGCGATAGGAGAGGCAGGCAGTACACTTTGCGCCTTAAGCGCGATCATCATCAGACTTAGGATGCGATGACATTGGCTGCTATGTCTTTGGGCTTTCGAAATTGGCTCTCTGAGATTTGCATCTTCCAAGAGTGGGCATGAGTGCGGGTAGCGCTTTCTGTGAGTTTACCCAGGGTGGAAGAAGAGGCTGCAATTCGGCGTGGCATGTGTAGATTAAACAAGGGGTCATAATAAGCACCGGGTTTGTGCTTAGATGAAATCATCACTCGGTCTGTGTTGCTTGCAATAGGGACGTACTTGGGCCAGGAAGGCTGTGTGCAGGAAGGTGCCTTTTATTCCTTCCACTAGTAATTAGTAAGGACATTCAATGAGAGACGCGCAAGATGGGGAGACAGAAACTTGATGCAGTTAGAGTAGTCAGTAAGTTATATACTTTTGAAATCAGGACAAGGTATGGAAAACACGTCGCAACAACTCCAATGTAAGCCGCGGTACCATTGATGAGGCTGTAATGCTGCTGCAGCTCTGAGGTCTCTGAAATACCATGTTGTCTTGGAGCTTCACAACGACTCTGCAGAGTACCACATGACTCTGCAGCAAGGCATGGTTTGTTTGGCTGGTTATTGTAGTAGTTTGCGCCGTAAAGGCTCATAAGTCCTGGCGACCCTCTGATGAAGGCAAGTTCTGGTTGAGGTGTAGGATTAAACTTAGAACAGGTAGATGTAGGTCAATTGCTATCTCTACTCTGCACTTCGTTCCTGATTTATGGCTACTTAGAATAACTATACCATACATGATTCCCCAGGCAGGAAGTTTTCCAGGAAGCTGTCTCTTGAAATCAGCGGCTTCTCCTAATGCTTTGCTTCACAACCTTACAACTTCAATGTCCATCGCAGGGCCTAGACTGGCAGCCAAATCAACTACCTGGACATATCTTTCAGGCAAAGGGCCCCATTTCTCATTTTACTGCCTTTATACTTCCTGCTGAACAACCCAATCTACTCTCGGCACCTTCACGTGGTCATCTGCCAATGTTTCCGCGTCCAACACACGTGGGTGCCGGTTGGGACGACACTGACCTTCTCCGCGATGACAGTTACATGGTGGGCAAGTGGAAACGATAATTTTAGAGGATAAGGAATGTAATATGTTCGGAGGACCAACTGTCGCATTCGTTCCTCGCGACTCTACTCCCGGACCCCCAGGGAGAAGTGGTTATGATTGATTCGGGGAGCTTCAAACTGGAAGGTGACACCACCACCCCAGATACACTCATTGAGACACCAAAGACGGCATCTAAAAAAGCCAGCCAATGGTGAGGACACTGGGAAGGACCCCGAGGAGGACCGAGGAGGGCATGGTGGGAGAGGCTGAGGTGCAGCTACTGCCGCAAGTGAACAACTACGCGGATAGACCGGAGGAGTCAAAGACTGCCGGAATGTCTTTCTGTGTGAGCTTTCTTTCATGTGCTTATCGTGGGCAGGCGTGGTTCTTCCATCGTTTCCTGATATTGTTCTTTGCTTCGTGTGTAAGCGCGAATCGTCTTTACTGTATGTGTCGTGGATAGGTACAACCCTTCGTTATTCTCGTCTCTTTCCCCCAATTCGAATTGTATGGCGAGCGTAATGTTTCCTGTATTCATGTTCCCAGCCAATAGAACGCGGGACGGTCCGAAACACTGTCCGAAACACGTCAGCCCCTAATTACAAAAACGTCGACGAACGAGATCCCGTCCGGCGCCTTCATCAGCTGCAGCGTACTCCCACAGAACATCTGGCAGACATCACAGAATAGAAAGGACAATTCAATTATTGGGGAGGTTTTAGAAAAGGTGGGCAAGGTGCGTCAGGCAATTTCTTCTCATGCTGTCGGCCTTTGATGCGTTATGCTGTCTCTGCGGAAAGCCTCTACACTGAATCGCGGTACTTAGTAGGGAACATACCCACTTGGGTTACCTCTCTTGATGTTCCTTTCATCCTTCTGTAGTATTTGATTACTTCTTTGTTGCATCTGTTGAAACATATTAAAAAACTCCACCCAATGTCTGAGAGACCGCTGCCCTCTGGGACGTAGCCACAGCATACGACCCACCACATCTGTTCTGACTGCTTTGTCTATATGTTTTGCGGTAACGCACGATATCTAGCTGTGTAAGGCTCTTCCTCTGACAGTTCAAGATACTACTCTTTAATTCCAGCTGCGATGAAGGACATATGCAGAATTCATCATGAGATGAGCAATCACCTGGTGCCCCAACAATGTGATAGTTGACCACCTTCTACTATCATATTGGCAGGCATCTTGAATAAAGCACTGTTCTTCTTTCTAAAGAGTCAATTCTACTATTGCATTTTATCTTCAAGTTATGAAGCTTCAAAGTGGATCACACTTTCAGCATATAGCTTTTTCCTCATGAAGTCTTAAGTCGTCAGCTACACATATTCGCTGTCACAGCTATTATGCGACTAGTTGGCCAATCAACAGTAGCTAAAAGGCATTAAGAGGGAAATAGGTTCATCAAACATTATCACAATTCAAACGAGGGCGAGTTTGTATGTCAAAGTGGCCTGGATCTTTCTGGTTCATCTGTGCACATATAGTCTCGCCCGACAGCCCACGATTGGCCGACACCTGTTACCTCTAATAAATATGTTCATTTCGCATTAATGGAATTTTCTTTCTGCCTTTTTCCTTTCAACAACCACATATTCGTAGCTTACTCGAGGAGATACATATGCCTATTCAACGCTCATTTTCATCTTCCGCCGAGTACTAGCTCACGTCGTTCCGGAGGTAATCTATACTGACAGACCTTCTCCGAACCACTCGCGAAACGCAATGCCTACATCAAATATGTGCTCTTAAGCTTTTGGCAACGAAGTACAGGTCAAAGTTCTAATAGAGGCTCACCATATCAACTGGACAATGAGCAACCCAATTCTTGGCTACTCTGGCACAGTGGCAAGCGGACCTCCTCGATTCGGCCCGACGCTGGAAGTCGGAGGTGCTGGTGATGACTGCGAAACCGATGTGTTGTACCGTGAGACTGATTTGATAGTGAGTAACCTAAGGTAGTAGCACTCGGTTCATGTTGTACAATGAGTTGGCTCTACACCGAGTGCGCCTTCCACCCGCAAAAAACCCGACACCCAAGCTGCGAACACCTATAAGAACATCCACTCCACCCTTCCCTCCAACTTCATCCTTACAACCACCCACCTAAGTACAAAACACTTCCAAAATGCCCACTCGCGAAGTCGTCTCGCAGTTCGCCCAGGCAGAGTCCCAGGCCCTTGGCGAAGGCCCCGTCCAGGACTCCACGGACCCCACGCCCCAGAGCCTCCTCGACAAGCATCACAACCTCGCCGCTAGGCCGAACAACCCTGCGACACAGAATCCCGCTCCGCCGGACGATGGAATACTACAGGCCAGACAGGTAAATGGGGACACCCGCAGTGAGGAGGTCGATGCTGAGATTATCGGGAATAGGATCGGACCAGAGGGACTGGAGCCAGAACGCCAACCTCGCAGGATCATAAGGCCGGTGAAGAGCAAAAGGAGGCGCGAACCAAGACAGTCGTAGTTGGGAAGATGGACGACAAGAATGCGGGATCCAAGGAACCAAACATAGGCAGAAAATAAGGGCATGGACAGTTGATTCGTTCTCCTTCCGCCAACCCCCCTCGAACAGACTAGTCATTCTTTACAACCAAAGCAAACAACCTAAATCAGTTCCCTCTTGGCGTGCACTTGAAGTATATGTCCTCCTTGGGTTTCATCGCCCCCAGATTGTTCCTATCAATCGGCGGCGGCTTGTCAACCGGACTGCCATTTTTATCGCTGAGTCGAAAGTCAAGGTGCGCCATGAACATGGCCGTTGTGATGGTGATTTCCAGCTTGGCAAACTACTTAACGTCAGCCATTATTTCTTACTTGCCCTGCTCGTCCTTGCTCATATAGCTTCGAAGGCTTACTTTCATGCCCACTAAGACTGTTAGCATATTGTCGGTGCAACACGTCAAGCAACTCACAGCATTGGTGTAGTCCCGCGCCCCAGCCCAGATATCCATGCTGCGTCTTCTTATCCTCTGCCCGGTCAGGCAAATACCGTGCAGGATCCCACTTGAGCGGATTTTTGTACAAGTTCTCGTCCATATGCGTATGATCCAGCAGATACACCTGTCCCAATCAGCATAATTTTTCCAGTACATGTAATCCCAAACCTACCGCGTACGCATCCTTCGGTACGACCTCGCCCGTGTCGCCCACCGGGATATCCTTCCCACTGAGATTCTTGCGCATCGACGTCCCAGTCGTGTTAAGCCGGATGCACTCGCGCAGGCCCAGATCTATCAGCGGGAACTCGGTCTCCCAGTCGTCGAGCGTCAGCCGCCGGAAGACGTCGATAGGACGCTCGTCCTCGTACATGCGGGTTTTCGTGATGACTGTGTCGATTTGTTCTTGTGTGCGCGCGTACCATTGGCGGTCTTGGGCAAGGAAGCAAAGGATCAAGCCCGCGTTGACGCCAGTGTTGAGAACGCCCGCGAAGAGGCTGCCCATGATGAACTACAGATGTCACTATAACCATTTAAAAGATGAGGGAACTGAACTCACGGCAGAAATCTTGATGTCGGACGCCCCTTGATCAATCAACACCTGCATCGCATCGTCTTCTCTCCTCCCGGTCCTCTTCCTCTCCTCCACAATCCGACTGAAGGTCCGATGCAACTGAGCCCCGGCCCATACCTTCCTCACCTTGGTCGGTGTCGGCAGAGATGGAAACATAATCTCGAAGGCCGAGCTGCCCTCCATGGACGAATAGATGGCTAAGGTGCGCTCCAGGGCTTTGGGATTGTCCGCAATGTCTTTCGACCCCAGCGCCCGGTGAGTGAGCTGGTAGACTAGCTGCCACATCTCGTTGATAGGGTGGATGACGCCCTGCGGTGCTGAGGACATATCGAAGAGAGCGGCATGTGTGTCGGATATCAAGAAGGGGATGCTGGCTTCCAGACGATCCTTTTGCATGGCACGCTTGACGCTGGTGAGGAAGAAGGTGACGAGGCTATTGTCGCTATGTAGGAACTTTACACTTGGGCCAGCGTTGGAGAGGCCTTTGAAGCTACACAGATGTCAGAAGAGTCGCTCGGTACAATGCAATCGCCACTCACCCCTCCGTGAAGTCCAGTCCTCGATCTCCATAGAACGTCGCCTTTCCACTTGGTCCAGACAAGGAAACCACAGCATGCGGGCCATAGTGAAAGCTGAAATTGCCGGTCTTGCTCTGCGACGTCCCAGTGTGTAGGAACGTGGCCCTGGAGAGGAAGAAGTCCAACGAGCCCAAGAGCGGAAGTCCTCGATGTAACTGCGGCGCCGTCTTGGGCAACGATGGCCGTGTGACCATGCCCCCGAAGGCGAGCACCAACGCTAATGTTATGACGACGTAGATACTCGTCGGCCACGACTGCGGTGAGACGATTGCGATGAGATTCGCCATGTTGATAGAGCCGACAGTGATGTGAGACGAGCAATTGCAAATAGAACCCAAGGCAAGATAATATCACCGATAATCGGTATACGAAGAGGCCAAGTTCCCTTTATCTCTGTGCACTTCTTAGGCAAGGCGCGTCATTATCTCGTGTGTTGGTGAGACTGAGAGGCTAAGACTAGTCGTGCTGACCGTTATTTTAATCCAACGTCCGTAGCAAGTATTTAATGCGCTTTGGAACGCCATGCATGGGTATCACATCCTCATCCTTGCGCCGTCGAATCAGAGACTCCTTTGCTTGCTTTTCATCTTTCTTGTTGGTCAGCAAGTTGCTAGCGGTTCTGTTGATTTGTTCATCCTCCGTCGGATGGTTGGTTCACTAGACATTTTGTTGAGATGGCCCATCGAGAGGGAACTTTCCCTCAATTTGCTATATCTCTGCCTAACGTTGATATTTCTAGTGTGCATATCTGCAAAGTGAGTGTACGACGAGGTTTGTGTATGTTGGCGGCTTCAGATACCGAGCCTTGCGGCCTTGATTATCGCTGTAAATACGACTAGCCCGGTGCCCCGCAACCCCGTCCCATCCCCATTCCCCACGTTTTCGGAGCTTGGGGTTATTTGCTCGCAATAGTTGTTATGTATTGGTAGAATGCAACAGTCCCTATTTATTTACTATGTAGTGCAATTAAGGAGATTCGAGTGTCATGATCAGCGGGTGCCTTAAGAAATACTTGGCTTCAGGCTACCACGGTCACGACTCCTCGCCTTTGGGTGAGGCCATCGCCATCTGCTGTTCCTCACCCTTCTCATAATCCGAAGGCTCAACACCCGCGTGTCTGTACCGACCCTCCTTCATCTCCTTTGTCATGCGACGAGCTACAGCAACCGGATTTTCACCACTAGAAAAGAACTTATCCATGTCCTCGAGAGAAAAGTTGCTCGTTTCGGGCATATAGAAGTAGATGGCCGGCACAAACACGAAATTCGTCACCATAAAGATGAAATAAGCCTTCCAAGCAAGTCGCCCTATTAAAACAGGCGTTATTTGGACGATCACAAAGTTCCACAACCAGTTGGAGGAGATTCCAATGGCCGTTCCTCGGGCTCGGGCCTTGAGCGGCAGGATCTCGGGGACGTACACCCACGGGACCGAGTTCATAGAGAAGCCGAAGATGAGTTGGTAAAGGAAGAAGAAGGCCACGGCAGCCGTGGCACACTTGTCGCCGTTGGAAACGTTGTTGGCCTGGGATAAGAGCACCGCCACCATCATCATGCAAAGCCCGAGGCCGAAGCTGCCATACATCATGGTCTTGCGACGACCCATGCGGTCCAGGGCGAGGGCTGGGAGGATCGAGCCGAGCATGAACATGATTTGGATGCAACCACCCAGGATCTGCGCCGTCTGCGCCGTCTGACCGACGTTCTGCACGAGCACTGAGGGGACGTAGTAGACGACCAGGTTGATGCCGCCAACTTGGTTCATGAACTGAGCGCCCCACGCCATGAGCACACGGTTACCGGTCTTGACACGATCATTCTTGAAACAATCCAGCAAGCCGACCTGGGCCTCAGACTCAAGCTCAATGGCCTGCTCAATGGCATTGACTTCCTGGGTGATCCAGGGGTCGGTGGGATCTTTGTCGAAGACGAGGCACATGACCTCGATGGCGTCGTCACGCTGGCCGCGGGTGAACAGCCAACGGGGAGAGTCCGGGAGCGCAAAGACAAGCACCACAACGACAAGGGCGAAAATTATCTGGAAGGCAAGAGGAAGACGCCAGGCCATGGAGCCGCCGGCAAAGGAAAGGCCAAAGTCGAACCAGTAGGCGAAGACGATTCCCACGCCGACGAAGAGGGACTCGGAGGCGATGAGGCGGCCACGGTATTTGGCCTCGCAGAGCTCCGATTGGTACCTAGATAGGGGTCAGAACATGGTTGTGAGAAAAGGACATGGGCACTTACATGGGCACCGTCGAGGTCTTCATGCCAGTGCCGAATCCGGTGATGACACGGCCAATGACGAGATGAGGGACGCTGAAAGCTGAGGCCTGGAGGACAGCACCGACGATGACGAAGCCCATGGCCACCCAGATGGTCTTCCGACGGCCGAGGATATCAGCGGTAAAGAAGTTGACTGCACTGCGCGTTAGCCAAAAATCCCACAAGGCAGACCATGATCCGACTGGCAACCGCCGGGGGTAGCACTGCAAGTGGAGGAGCCACAACGAGGAGAAAACTCACTGATACATCCCGCCAGACAGCCCAAGTTGTAGCAAGAGACGATGATGCCCGTCTTGGAGTCGGACGGGTGATCAAACTGGTTGAGCCAGTCCTCGTTCTGGAGGATGCCGCCAAAGACGCCCTGGTCGTAGCCGAAGAGCACAAAGGCAATCAGACAGGTGATGGTAATGCCGAAGCGGACGCCCTTGCCGCGGCCGAGCCAGCTCCGCATCGTGGTTGTTGCGGAGGGGATTGGTGATGGAGAGATACGACGAAGAGGTTGAGACGGGCACAGAGATGAGATGCTCGCAATTGAAGAAGCTGCCTTTGACGATCAACGGACAGAAGAGCTCCCGCTGGCGGGTATTTAAACTCCTTCATCCACCATCAATGCATCCTCCCATCCCATCCCATCCCATTCCGTCCACCAGACCTCCATCAACCAGACATGGTCCAAGTCAACGGGCCCGCACGTCGACAGCTAGACCCGCGTCTCCATCTCCCCCAAGCGAAGCGGAATAGCAAACCCTGGTACAGGTTGGTTGGGCTCTCTTCTTTCCTGAGGCAGGGGGGGCTTGGATGGGGCCACGCTCGTATGGTGAATCCGGGGTGGGATGGGGAAAAGTCGGGGTTCCACTGCGGAGGAGCGAGGGATCGACGCAAGTGCGGGATGGTCAATACTACGGCTCTGTGGTTATATCTACCTCAGGTAAGGTGCGTTCTCATGATGGGAGGCGTACGCCGTGGGTACGAGTCGTCTTTCTTAACGGCAGCTTTGGCGGCAGCACAGCTGGTTTATTCCTCTTTCTTTTGTCCATCCATACCAGAACCATGACGTACAGTCGCAATGGAGATGCTAAATAGGTTAGGTGAGCGAGTTCTGGCTGCCTTTTTCCGCAGCGTCACAGCGGGCCGATCTCTTTCTGCATCCATCATGACACAGGCCCCCGCAGGTGGTGTGTAAGTTCGGCAATGGCAGTTGGCGGGCATCTTCGAGGTGGGATCGTTTCCAATGCATCAGCGAGGTCGGTTTGGGTTTTAATACGCACTGTTAGGCAGCAGTCAAACAGATTCCTTGAATCCTTGTCTCTCTCAGCCCCATCTCCCTTGTCCCTCAGCCCTGTTTTCCGACTACAGGTTCCTCAATGATACACTCTCAACGGCACTTGAACTCGGATAATGGCTCGAGAAAAATAAATTTTGCTTGAAAAATGCTCTGGTTTGTCATGTAATGCTCCTGGGTACGACGTAGGCCATCTTGCCAAGAGTTTTGAATGGTATCAAATGGAACCATGCGAAAAATAAGTCAGTTTTCGGATAACCTCGGTCCACGAGAAACACCACCTCCCTCCCCTGCCAAAATCGACTCAGTAAAGCGCGACAAGCGAAACAGTAGTAGGAAGAAGAGATTTTCAACCGTCATCAGCAGACCTCTCCATCTTGGACAAGACCTAGCTAGCTGGTCCATGTCAGCGTCTCCATCTATGCGACTTGTTTTCGCTCCCAGCATTCCATTCTGATGCCCTTTTAATTACCTAGTGTGACGGTGGTCAGTGCTGGATGGCCGAATGTCTTGTTATGCGCTCCAATCACACTCACACGCTGCTGCTTCAAGACGTTGGAACTGCCTCAAGCTCAACCCCTGTTCGCGGCTCGGGTAAGTGTCTTGGCAGTACGTCGATTGGAGGTCGGTACGAGAACACGGGGGTGTAGTTCTGGAAGACCTATCACACATACGCAGATCTTATAAAACACAAGTCACTACATTAAGATATATAAATAGATCCTAAGGCTTATCATATTCCCAACCTGAGCTGTAGCCCTAATCTGAGCACTAACTCATGCATATTAAGGATAAAGGTGTAACTACTTCGCATATTTCAAGGTATTCGTACATCTATGCTTGGAGGGATAAAGTAAAAATATTCGGGGAATGGGAACTGCATGGGAGTAGCAAATAGCTCCATGGGTTTGCACTAGGCATCTCCAACAAAGGTGGAACAGCGAGATGAAGTCGATCTCGTTCAGCCTCATCACAGCGGAACCAAGAACCCACTAGACAACCAGACTCGAGATGTTCTTTTTGGTTCTTTTCACTCCATGCGAACAGAGTTCCGGGGTGCAGTAGCGAGAACTCGGTCAAGCCTTAACCTCATCATGCCTGCTGAACTTGGCTCAATAACCTATTTACCATGACTGGTATTCGCACTCCCATGTAACCTTTACAATCCATCAGCCAGCCTTTCATCACACTCCATTCTGCCTTACGTAGTGCGTTAACGCCTAGTATCTCATGGCAGTTCCCTGCCCATGTGTCATCCCGGCACCGTCGCCAAGTCCAGCCCAGCCAGACCGTCTTCCACTTACATACCTTACGTATTACTCCAGCAAACGAAGCAACTACGGAGTATAGACGACTCGATAGTTTAATGCCCATCCGCACCAATAACATCACTGCGCTTCTCAACTCCAAAATCCCTCCGTCAGACATCAGACATCAAACATCATGGTGGTCCCCATTCAGACAGACCATCTAACCTAACCTCTAACGAAGTAACCTGACATCTAAGAACCTACCCAACACCAGACCCCAATCCAAAGTATTCAGAATCGTCCAACACCCTGAAAGCCCTGTCAGCCTTCCAAAATTCCTCCTTTAATTTTGACATTGCTCCCGATTGCGCCGCCTCAAGCCGCCTCCCAGTCCATTGGCTCCACCATCCACTCCCACTCATCATCCACCTTGCCACTTGTTTCATGGCTACCATTCCCAGCACTGCTAGCTGCTTGTTCCTGTGTCTGTCGCATCTCCGCCTGCAGAGCTTCCTCGACATGCCGGGCGGCCATCGCATACCCCACCTCCAGGCCGCTCAGGACCATGGTCACGATCCACGTCAGGTCGTACATCTTGAGCGGCGGCGTTTCGAATCCATCGGCCGCGTTTTTCCACCGATTCCGTAACTCCTTGGCCTTCCACAGCGCCTGGTGGACTTCTCCCAAACCCAGAGCCTCATGCACAGGGCACCCTTCGTCTGCGAGTGCCTTGATCACATTGTGATGATATGCGTGCCCACCTCCATACTGCTGGGGGTCTCGCGAGACGCTCACTCCAAAGATGAGTAACAGTAACACAATGGCTTGCTCGATCCAGACGTAAAACTCGTGGAAGTCAACCTTGAAGTTCCGCTCGGCGTCGGCTACCGTAAAGTTGTACTCCTGCGGGTTAGTAGCCCGCTGATACGACGTCTGCAGATCCAAGAACTTCCACCGAAGACGTTGACAGGCCTGCTCAAAGCGGTGGAAGGCTTGGGGCGGAGTCAGGCGGGTGCCGGAGGATGCGGGTGCGGAGACAGAGGCAGGCACGGGGGGCCGAACTCGGGGTCTTGAGGTACTGACGACCGTGGACACTGATGCTGAGACCGAGGATGCCGGGGCCGAGGCGACGCTCGATAGCGAGACGGACGAGGAGGAGTTGGCCCAGGGTCTCGATGGCTGAGGTCTCCCGTCGGCCCACATGGAGGTTGACAGGCCATTCGATGACTTCGTCATGGCGGACAAGGCGGGTATGGCGCAGGTCAGATAAGACAAAGAGGTGGACAAGTATTGCACCGTCCCAGCAGAACAGATGCCGGTAGTGATGGCGTGGGTTGGCGAAACAAGGAGTGAGGATGCAACTCCGCGGGTATCATGAAGGTGTAGCTCTGTCGTATCCAGTACCTGAATCTGGAGACCGGGGGGTATACAAGGTAAGATGAGACGCGCTCTGATGATTCGTTGCTGATGATGGCGATGCCGATGGTCAAAGATATGCTGCGTCGGTTGCTGCAGTCGACGAGGGAACCAGCCCTCAGCAAGACAAGCAGGGAAAAGACACCAAAAATGATCAAAGAAAACGGGACAAAGGCTCTCCTCTCCTGTTCTGTTTCCCTCTGTAACCTAGCGGTGCCCAATGTTCAATGTCAAGTGTATTCGTAATCAATGAAGTGATGTGAAGTTGGAGAATCGCCAGCCGCCAGCCAACAGTCGTCAGCCCTCCCAACGTCTCAGCCAAAGAAGTGGATCTAGCCAAGTCGCAGCTGCCAGCCACAAAGCCCCGCCATTGGCTCGTCTAACCACCTACACTTCCAGCGCCTCCGCTGCCTGGGTTCAGGGCCTCAGCGCCAAGACAACACCAAACAACGTCACTAATCACTCTTATCAACGACTCACACGGTTCGTCTCTACGCCCGTCAGCGCTCATCTTCCCACTCACGTGTCTAGATTCTCCAAAAGGCATCCTCCAGTAACAATAATCAATGATCAATGCCTGGTGCAGGATCCGAGGCGCAAACCGTTGGACAAGATGGAACCACGGGGGTCTGCCACGCAAATGAACCACAAACGCGACTGAAACTAGGAAACCGACCGTCGTACTGTAGGATTCTCGTACTAGAAACAAACAAAGAAACCAAATCCTAGCGTCCGGTCTAAAAAGCAAGCTTAAAAGCTTCCGGTGGAGACAAAGATGGATCGTCTTGATGCTCGGCTGTCATCATACCCAGCAACTAGTGGCATCTCATCAAGCCATACCAGATCGGACATTTCAACCTGACATGATAGGCCGAGGTCCAAGACGTACGCATCCAAGTGACGAGTTGATAGTTTATACCTACGTCATTGTCTCGACGGCATTCAATCCATCATTCTGGTTTGTTCGGTCTGGTGCTCAAATGCACCGAGTTCGCCTGAAGGAATCCAGGGTAAGCTACTTTCAATTTCATCACAATCACGTCACGTCGGGTAACGACATCTGACCAGACACAGCCACTGTATCCGAAGTCTTCTCGTAGCCATTTCCATAGCGATATACAAAACTCCAAAGTGAAAAACAACAATTTGCGGGTTTGTCAACCCAATTCAACCCAGCCTCCTTGATCCTGTCCAGGACCAACCAATTCGCTCGCCTGCTAAAAAGGACGAGTATCAACAACAGCATTCAAGTCACATACACCAACTCCCGCCAGAGAAACATGCCTCATGCTGCCCAGGGCCCTATTAGCCTGGGTAGGTATCCCGATTTTCCACCCTTTCCGTCCCGGTCGCAACCAAATCCGGCTTGCAATTGCAGCGTCATACCATCAGACCCCCCTACTCTGATCTCTGATCTCTTGTCCTGAACCGTCGCCCTCCAGCTTGTGGCGACCTCTTATCAGGGTCCCTTATACTCTAATAAGAGTCGCTTCTGACCTTCTTCGTCGCTTTGGCTGTGCCGATATGCGTGTTGTGCACCTAAATTTGCCATGTTAGCTAGGTTACCTCATCAAATCAAACCAATCCAATCAAACATACCTTGGTCGCGAATCGAAGACTCGTCAACGTCTCCTTCAAGTGCGTCTCCAGAGGCGACACCATCACAAACATTAGGGTCTTGCTGTTTCCTCCCAGGCTATACTGCAGCAGGTGCGTCAACTTGGAGTTGCGGTACGGCACATGGCCCGATCCACGGCCGAGAGCCTCAATCACATCGCCTAGGCAGCTCAGACTTTTGTTGATGTTCTGGGTCTCCTTCATCCGCTCTCCTTCGGCCTGGGAGTGCTTCAAGCGCTCTGATCCAGCCAGATCGACCAGGTTGAGGGTACCCTCGCACCGCTCGCCCGTTGCCGAATTCTCGCCCACAAGCTTGAGGACAAAGACGCTGTGAGATCGAGACGACCTCTCGTTGGCCTTGGTAGCTGCAACCGATCGGTTGTTCTGCGCCTCCTCAAGCATCGTCTCAACGCTGGATGGGCTGTTGAGCCTAACAGACTTGCAGTTCACGATGGTGGTCTGCTTGCGTGCTTCATCATGTCGGATTTCGAGCTTCCGGGACCGACTCTCCGGCGTCCGCTCATTGGGCGTCAGAAGGTCGTTGAGCTCCTCATTGTACACCTCCACAAAGGAACCCTCCATGGTGTATGACCAAGACTTTTCCTTGAGCTTGGTGATGGTGTCGTAGATCATGTGGGTAGCCCGGGGAATCATTCCATCCGGCGAGGACATGGTGTGCGTCTTTCCAGAGCCGGTTTGGCCGTAGCAGAAGATGCACACGTTGTAACCATCCAGGGCGCTCTGTACGAGCTGCGAGATCTCACCGAAGATCTCCTCATTCTGGGTGCCGGGGACGAACACACGGTCAAACTCAAAGGGGTAGTTCTTCCGCGTCACATTGCCCAAGCTGCTTCTCTCCTCAGGCCCAGCCAGAACAATCTCGGAGGACGTCTTTTCGTCAGGGAATGACATGGTGGCCTCCGCACCCTCGCCGTTGCCCAGGGCAGGTCGCACTCGACACATGACTCGGATGTTGCCCTTGAGCTCCTGGTACTTGTTGAAGAGGACTCGTCGTTCCGTCTCCTCCTTGATGAGTTTCTCCTGTGCTAGTTCTGCGGCTCGGAGGGCTTCTTGTAGCCTGGCCTCCATGCTGGAAAATGAGTCTGACTGTGCCTTGCTGTCGGATTCCAGGAACTCGACGTGTGACTTGAGGGAGTTGATCTTGGCCTCGAGTGTGGTGTTGGAGGCAGAGAGCTCAGCAATGTTGGTTTGCAGGCTGCCCTTGAGTGCTCGTTCCCTCTCGAGGTCCCCTCGGAAGCCTTCCAGTTGTGACTTGAACTCCTGGAGTTCCCGGTCCTTTCGTTGAAGGGACACGTCCATATCTTGGTACTCGTTGCCCATTCGGGTTCGCATCTCCTGGATCTCTCGGTCCTTCTTCTGTCGCTCGTCTTCGATCTCCTGCTGGTAGTGTCGAGTGAGGCCTTCCAGTCGCTGCTCGTGCTCTTTCGTTGCCTCAACCTTGAGATGATCTAGTTCCCGGCTCATTTCGTCGACGGTTGATCGGTGTTGTCGAGCTAGGTCATCGACTGTTTCCCGGTGTTTCCGATTTAAGTCATCAATCTGGCGAGTGAAGTCCCACTTTTGCTTCTCAATCTCGTGTCTCATCTGTCGTCCCTCCTCTCTTGCGGTGTCAAGGTCATCTTTAAGGGCTTCGTTTCTCATCTCAAGCCTTTCCCTGTCGGTCTCCAACTCTTTGACTGAACACAAGTAAGTCGGACGCCCTAATGAAAGCCTTGGGAATAGTTACCTCGGGTCTTGGCTAGTTCAACAGCATTCTCGTGACCTTTCCTCTCATTAAGGGTAGTGTTGACCATCTCCTTCAACTCCTTGAACTGTGACTCCATGTCACCAACCCGTCCATCGACATCCCAGGCTACGTAGGCAGTTAAGTTAGAATCTTTGTTCAAATACAATTTGGAAGGGGAAGGGGTTTTGAGCGGGGACTTCTGTCCCTTGATGGGGGATAGTGATAGAGACTCCTCCAACCGGTTAAGCTTGCGCTGCAACTGCCTATCGGTTGGCGTTTTTGGAGGGGCAACCTATGTCCCTTCAGACTCAGCCGAGCAGGCAGTTGTATCGGGCTTCCCGTTTGGCATGTATTTGCCAGGACGTTTGAGCGTAATGTTGGACATAAGAGAAACGATTGAAGACTGTGAGGATTGGCGTGTGGAGGATTGTGAGGTCGCTTGACCCCCATCAACCAAGGTGCCGGCATCCTCGAGACTCAGTTGATTGAATCTTGCGGTGAGAGAACTATCTCTGTGTAGTGACAATGTTGAAGTTGACTGAACGGATCTGACTTTAGGGCGGTGGAGGGGAGCGAGAGCTTGTGCGGTGAGACGTTGACTGAGAGTGGCTGCAGTACCATTACCGGTGGACGTTGCTTCGAATCGATCTTCATCGCGATCACGAAGGCCGTGGGCGGTCCGAGGCCGTGGAGCCTGGCTCTTTGACCTGGCATGACCCGGTCGGCCATTTAGCCTCGAGGTTTGTGGTCGATCGACGGGAGGTTGTCGACCAGGACCGACGCTCTTGGCGAAGCTGCTGGTGGAGGAAGCGGTAGAGGCGTTAGATAGTTGGCGTGACTGAAACGAGGTGGGTTGTTTGAGCTAGAGAAGACGGAGAGTCAGTGTTGGTTCCAGCCGCAGCCATGAATATCAAGTAAGTACAAAGTGCGGCCCGTCCTTGTCGTTCAGCCTGTCGTTGAGCCTGTCGTTGAGCCTGCCTGGCATGGTCGCATGTCGTTGGTTCCGGCCCTGGGGTCCAGTAGCAAAGAGAAAGCGGAAGCCATTGTCGTTGTCGCGGTTCTGGAAACTGAAGCTCAGGTGGAAGTCGTGGAGGCGCCCAAAGAGCGGTCTGACATCGCCGTAGGGATTTGTTTTGAGCAAGGCCGAAGAAGAACTTATTCGGCGTAGCCGAGAGCCCGACGGCGATCGGGTTTGCTCCGAGTTGGCGAATGCTCCCATAACGTGGTGATGTGTCTCAACACCCTCTGGCGTGGAAAATCGAGTTGCGTTGGGTTGAACATGAAGATGTGATGTAGTGCAGTGCATGCAAGGGAGCATCCAAATTGCCCCCGACCAAAAAGTTATAGAGGCGGGCGTGGGTGCGTCGACACTCGACAGTGCAGGCGGCTAGTTGCGACAGGGCTGAAACTGGCACCACGACAATAGTGGGCTGATGCAGGCCGATACCATTGCACAATCGAAACACAGCGCACAGCATGCACCACACAGACAGCAAGGAAATATTGCAACGTACCTGCGATATGCCTGTTATAGTCTGGCCTTTGACTGATGATCGAGCCGCCTGAACGGCAGCCGCGAGCGACGGCTTCGTTGGGTATTCGAGCGCGCGGTCGGCGAGTGGCTTGCGCTTGGCTTCGGACTGAGCTGCTGTTGACGAAGCGGCGACGGCCGGCGGTCAGTCGGAGCACTCGATTGGCACCACGCAGGAAGGAAAGGGAAGGGGAGGGAAGGGGAAGGAAGGAAACCAATGCAGTATGCACCCACCTGGTTGAGGAATCTCGCGCTTGAGGTTCTTCCACGACGTCGGCGCGGGCACTGACGACTGGATCCGGGCGTTGTGTTGCGACTCGCTCCATTCCGTGAGCCCTCCCCCTATCTGCGTCGACGGCGCCGGCAGCCGGCTCCCAATCTTGGACGCCCGGAATGCCTTGATCAACAAAAACGACGTCAGCTCAAACCGATCATCACGAACCGCCCCTCACGACGGGCGATGGAGGAGGGGGAAGGGGAGGGGGAAGGGGAGGGGGAAGAAGCTCCAACCTGGTTCTCTGTAGTGGTATCCATGGTGTGTGTATGTTGTAGCTGCGCGCGCGTTGCAAAAAAAGAACACGGGGGACAAGAATAAGGAGCAATACTCTCCGTCCGCCTCGACGACTCTTGGGGGTTGTAGGCGGCGTGTTGAAGGTCGCAGCGGAAGAGGCACACAGCTTCTCTCAGACACGGCCTGGGCAACTGTTATTTTGGCCGTCGGGTTGGTTGGATGCGGAGCCTGGCTAGCCCCGGAACAGGCCAGGCAAGTCGGTACTTGAGATTGGCGATGCCCGGCGTTTGTTTATCGGGGAACGTGTGGCTGGTGCGAGCGGTTGCCGGGGCAATGCTGGGAGAAAGGTGTGGCTGGTTCACTTGGCCGATCGGGCGATCCATCCTGACGTGGCACGTGGCTGTGGCTGTGCTTGTACATTCCGAACCCCAGCTGAGTCAGCATCCTCAATCTACAGCCAGAAACCCAAGAAACGTCAATGTCAACGTGGGGGCCGCCTGTTGGATGGCGCACTCGCCCTTGCATCCATTCGCATTCACATTCACATGTCATCAACAACCCCCCGACTGCCATGACATGACATGACTCTCAGCACCGCGCAAACAGACTCAAACGTCACTATTCGTCTCCCGTGCGCCCGCTGAAACAATCGCTCTTCCGCGCCGGCACTTCCGTTGGCCTTTGCCTTTTCTCTCCCATGTCTCGGTAGCTCTTAAGCCTGCGTCCTAGCTCTCCCGCCACCTCGACCTCGATCCTCCGCCACTCCCACTTCCCATCTCTGAATAGCCTCCTTGCGCCCGCCGTTTTCCGCCATGGAGAAATACAGCCAGTTCCGCGATAGAGGTACTGCCCAATTGATCTGAGCTCTGCACGCAATGCGCTGACTTTGTTTTTCTCGCAGCCACGGGCATCGCGCCTTTCCTACCCGTCGCAACGCCGCTCTCCATTGTCTCGACCCTCACCCACGGCCTCATCTTCCTCTTCCGCCTGCCCTTTTTCCTCACCTATGCTCTCGGATACTTCCTCTTCTTCCACTTCCTGCCTCTGCCCGTCGTCTTCCGCAAGGTGGCCCTCTGGGGCATGATGGCTATCCCGGGCATATGGTGGGTTGACCTTCAGCTGGACGGTGTCAAGCGCGGCACTCTGGCCAACCAACCCCGTGAGCGCGTCCCGCACCCGGGCTCCGTCATCGCCGTAAACTTCACGAGCCCCATTGACGCCGTCTACCTGGCCGCCATCTTCGATCCCATCTTCACCATCTCGTACCCCGAAACCCGTCAGGTCCAGCGTATTGGCCTGCTTAGCGCCGTCATCATGGCGCTTTCACCAGTGCGCATCGCTGCCCCTCGCAATGCTAAACTTGTCGAGGTCAAGGACCTGTTGGCCGAATATCCGAACCGTGTCATCGCCGTATTCCCCGAGTGCGGCACCACCAATGGCAAGGCCATCCTGCCCTTCAGCCCCAGCGTCCTCCAATGCCCCCCCGACGTCCACGTTTTCCCGGTTAGCATCCGATACACGCCTCCCGACGTCACTACTCCCGTCCCCGGCAGATGGCTTACGTTCTTCTGGAACTTGCTATCCCGTCCCACGACCTGTATCCGCGTCCGCATCGCAGAGGGCCAGATGAACTCGGCTGCCGCGCTGACCAACGGGATCTCAACAAGCGACCACTCCGAGCTTAGATATCGCAATGACACCGGCGCCACCGTCTCGGGAGACGAGCAGAGGGTCTTGGATCGCATAGGGGAGGCGCTCGCCAGGCTCGGCCGAGTCAAACGGGTTGGGCTCACGATGAAGGATAAGGCCGCCTTCGTAGACGCTCTCCGAGGAAAGAAGGCCTGATTAGCGCAAGCCTGGTCGGCTCGGTGGTGGAAAACTCCTTTCGTTTGGTTGTGTTCGCGACGGCCGTTTTTTTTTAGATTGTGCTCCAGGATGAGAGGGTCACACTCGTTTCCCCGGGGCTGGATTGGGATTTGCATTGCCAGGAGCCATTTATGAGGTTGACTTTTTGTAATGCCCGCTGAGATAGCCATGACCGCTCGTGGAATCGGGAATCCGTGTATGATCGTCTTCGTTCTAACCTGACCTCAAGACTTCCTGTGTATATCTCCCCCTGTTGTTGATTTACTGGTTTCAGTGACCCTTGGGATTGCAACTTGAGCTAGTTCGACACAGCACAGGGGTAATCAATGTTCTAAGACAGAAAAAAAGATGTATTCAAAATCGCCTTTTCCGAACCGGGTAAAATACCAGAAATAGTTACAGTAGTCAAGGAAACGGGTCGCGCACCCTTTATAAAGCACCGTCGGTGACACAGCCCTGGCTGGCGTTGCTCACGAGGGCGGCATACTTCTTCAGCGTACCCCTGGTGTAGCGAGGGGCAGGGGCCTTCCAGGCTTCCCGGCGGCGGGCCACCTCCTCGTCAGGGACCATGAGGTCGATGACAGACTTCTCAGCATCGATGATGATGGTGTCGCCATCCTCGACGAGGGCAATGGGGCCACCCTCCATAGCCTCAGGAACGACGTGGCCAATGATGAAGCCGTGAGAACCACCAGAGAATCGGCCATCAGTGAGAAGAGCGACGTCCTTGCCGAGGCCGGCACCCATAATAGCTGAAGAGGGCTTGAGCATCTCGGGCATACCGGGGCCACCCTTGGGACCATCGTATCGGATAATGACGACAGTCTTCTCGCCCTTCTTGATCTCGCCAGCCTCGAGGCTGGCAATGAAGTCGTTCTCAGCATTGAAAACGCGCGCCTTACCCTCGAACCGCAGACCCTCCTTGCCGGTAATCTTGCCGACACTGCCACCGGGAGCCAGGGATCCACGCATGATCTGGATGTGGCCAGTAGACTTGATGGGGTTGCTGAAGGGTCGGATAATGGTCTGGTCTTCAGGGAAACCAGGGGCGTTCTCGACGTTCTCCTTCATGGTCTTGCCGGTAACAGTCATGCCGGAGCCGTCCAGGAGACCCTCCTTGAGGAGGAACTTGAGAAGGGCAGGGGTGCCACCAATCTTGTGCATATCGGCCATGACCCACTTGCCAGAAGGCTTCAGGTCAGCAAGGAAGGGAGTACGGTCGGAGACCCTCTGGAAATCCTCAATGTCGAGCTTGATACCGACGGAGTGGGCAATGGCGATAAGATGAAGGACGGCGTTGGTGCTTCCTCCGAGGATGGTGGTGACGATCATGGCATTCTCAAAGGCCTGGCGAGTCATGATATCACGGGGGCGGATATCCTCCTTCAGGATGTTCCTGATGGCAGGGCCAACAAGCTCACACTCGGCGATCTTGGAGGGGTCCTCGGCAGGGCTGCTGCTGCTGCCGGGGAGAGTCAGACCCAGAGTCTCAATAGCCGTGGCCATGGTGTTGGCGGTGTACATGCCACCACAAGCGCCACCTCCGGGGCAAGCATGTCGAATGATATCGAAGCGCTCCTCCTCGGTGATCTCGCCAGTAATGTACTGTCCGTAAGCTTGGAAAGCAGAGACGATGTCAATGGATTCACCAGCCTTGGTGCAGCCGGGCTTGATAGTACCACCGTAGACCATGATGCTGGGTCGGTTCACACGGCCCATGGCAATGGCAACACCAGGCATGTTCTTGTCGCAGCCGGGCAAGCTGATGTTGCCATCGTACCATTGGCCGTTCATGACAGTCTCGATACTGTCGGCGATGATCTCTCTGCTCTGGAGGGAGTATCGCATACCGGTGGTACCCATGGAGATACCATCACTGACACCAATGGTGTTGAAGCGGTAGGGAATGAGGCCCGCCTTGGCAACGGACTCCTTGACGACCTTGGAGAGGTCCATCAAGTGCATGTTGCAGGGGTTGCCCTCGTACCAGACAGACGAGATACCGACCTGAGCCTTGTTCATGTCGGACTCGCTCAGGCCGGTGGCGTAGAGCATGGCCTGGGAAGCGCCCTGGGACTTGGGCTGGGTGATGTTGGCTGAGATCTTGTTGAGCTGGTCATCGGCGGCGCGAACGGCCGAGGTGGAGAGAAGGCGACTGTGGGGAGACGAGTCAGTATGGTAATTGTCGAGCATGCATTGGTGGTTGCAGAGAGGAGGATGCTGATTAAAAAGGAGAGAACATACCCATAACTTCTTGCGGGAGAGAGAGTGGCGGTGCCCAGAGCTCCAAGGGCTCTTGACCGCAGATGCAGTGACCTGGCGAGCATGGCGACGGTGTGGTGAAAGAGTGGTGAGGATGTGGGGAGGTGACGATGACGCCAGGAAGAGCAGAAGCCAAATCAAAGCCAATTGAAGCTAAGAGGAGTTCAATTTACTAGATAAGAGTCGCCTCGTGACCAGTTCCCGGTGGTCGACGTGGGAACGCTGCTGAACTCGTTGAATGACTCTTTGGCGGAGGGTAGAAGTGGTAAAATTGTTTCGGTGCTGGCAGCGAGCGATGTCGGCTGGTGGTTTTGGCCAAAATTTCCCACTTTCCCTGTGATCTCCCCTGTGACCTGGGTTGCACCTCCCCGCTGAGAGCTCCCCGCATGACAATCCGACGCCCTTGATTGGTGGCTGCGTGGAGCCAAGCCTCAGCCAAGGTGCAGAAGCCACCGAACGCCGCCCGGAAATAAGCTGTGATCACCCCGTCTCCGGATTGTCCTCTCCAGTTTATTGAGTACTGCTATCAGCACGATAATCTTTATCGGAACAAAATGTTCGTCTCCTTGAAGCCGGAAAGTCAGAGAAGGCGACTGCCGGGATTATTTTCTTGCTAATTGAGGAAGTTAGGTGCGTCGTGGTGTCGTTGCTTGCGATAAGAGCGGCTGTTCAAAACACCATAGGAATTGCTTTCTCGAACCGAGATTCGAATTGTGTTTGACCTCGACTAGTTCACTAAATTCGTTCGTTTCCCTCTCAACCTATATTCATCTCATCGAGGTATCTCTGCAAGATTTTACACTATTTGATACCTGCCGTCGAGCCCGCGCCTTGTCACAAGTCACAAGCCTCTTTACTGCGAAGAGAGGCGTCTACCTACACTGAGCCATCAACAAACAATGCCGACACAATGATTTACTGAATACTGCCAGGACCAAAATTGTATACCTAGTGTCTGATACTCTCTTCTATACGCGCGAAACCCGAAACCCTTTTTCAAATTAGGAAACCCGATTATCTGATGCTATCCCGTTCAATCTCTAGCGGCCATTCTATGTTCAATTTCAATCCCAAATCGCCTCTCAATGAGACGAACCCGACGCTCGCTTTTCGAGCGCATCTAAGCTCTCCTTTATCGTCTTCGTAATCCCCGGGATGCGATTAAACGCAAAGATGTCGAAATGGTGGCCCTCTATATCCACAACCTCCGTTAACATGCCCTCCTCATACCTATCCCATCCCAAGTTCTGGTCGAGACGGTAAGTGTCCACCAGGCTGACCCCCTCGCCCTCCGTAGGGACAAAATCCTTGGCACGCAGCAACGCCGTGGGCGGTCGTCGTCCTGCTAGGCTACCATCCCAGACCGGAAGATCCCAGGTCTTGATCATCCGCCGCGCCTCCGTCATGGCGCGCTGCGAGAGGATCTGGTTCTTAGACTTGCCCTCCTCGGAGGTATTCACCGGCGCGACATGGGGACCGCTCGGAGATCGGATGGGATATACGCTGTCGATCATGAGGATACCGATGATTCTCACGCTGCAATCCTCCGCTAGCTGCCTTGCGACCTCGAGGCTCAGCAGCCCGCCCATACTCCACCCACCGAGGAGGATGTCCACGCTGCCATCGGGATTGCGCTTGGATGGGAAGTCGGGTTCGGCGATGGCGGTCTTGATGAAGCCGGCGTACAGGCTGCCCATCTGGGGAATGCCGCCTTCGAAGACGGCCCCGTTGCGGAAGTGCGGATTGTGGATGCCATACACTGGCCGCGAGAGAGGGTCCAGGCAGTGGTAGGAGAAGGTGGTGCCGCCGCCATCGTGGATGAGGAAGACGGGCACGGCGCGGCCCTTCGCATTAGGCCGGAGCCAGTCTTCCGGCTGGATTAGCTCTGGATTCACTTCCATGGCTCAAAACCACGTTGGATGCTGTGTGAAATGCGCTTGTTGCTGTTGCTGGCAAACTGGCCAGATTGGCGCACGCCGCCCAGGAACACAGCCACGTGTGACGGTCGAGGAACAGGCTCTTGTCGTTGCTTGTGTCCAGTACTGATGATTCGCTGCTGAAGTTACTCCGTTTTTGGCGAGACTACGCCTTTCATACAACTGAGGAATGCACCAAGGGGCTAATAAGGCAAGTGACTCAAAGTCGAGGGTTGAGGTACTTCGCTGGCGAGTGGGTCTTAAACTTTCCTAGAGCCCAAATCCCGCCGAAAATCGACGGTGCCAATCGGACCACCCCATCACTGTCGGCTCCCGACATGGGCCACACTCGGAGGTCGACCGGATTTCATCGGCGACTATTCGGTGCTGTGGAGTCGGAGCAATCGCCGACGAGAGGTGAGTAGATTCTTGAGAATAGACCTGATTCAGTCTTGTTCGAGTATTGGTATTGTTTGTTTATTCATCTTCGTCGAAGTCTTCATCTTCATCTCTGCGCTGCATCTGAGCCTGATACCCTTGCAGTCGCCAGAGGAGTAGATGCAACTTTCTCATGCTCTCGCTCCTCCAGAGCTTCAGCACTACATGTTTGCTGTTGCGAAATATCTCAGAGGAGTCCCGTAGCCTCTGGACTTCCTCTTCGCCCAATAGCCAGGTCAAGTTGTGCACGGGCAACTTGCTCCAATAGTTGGCGCCCTCCACATCGAGCGTCGCGAACGAGTCTGCCACGGGATCAACCTTGTCCGCCAGCCAAAGCACACATCCTGCCTTCTTGATATCCTTCACTGCATCCCAACCGGCAGCTGACTGTAGAAACCTGAAATCTGGACTGGTGCTACGTTCGGCACGGTAGATGAGAGCGTCCGCCGCAGTTCGTCGTTGCTGTTTGAGGAGAAAGTCGGCCATATCGGATCGATAAATAGTAGTGCCAAAACTGACAGTGGATGCAGCCATGCCGTTTCGGAGAGCGAGGAGTCGGTTCACATAAACGCGGTTTTGCTTTTTCTTGGTACCCGTGGGTCGTCCAGACATGGCATCAACCACGGCCATGCGCGAAAGGCAATAGCTCGTCAGTGGTGCTTGTCTGCGTCGATCTGTCTGCGCCGATGCCTTATTTGCACCTTCGGGTGTTGCGATCGATGCGTCGGTCGCTGGGGTATTGAGTTCATTTGCCTGTTCGTTCGATGCCCTTTGTGGGTTCGGTGTGTTGTCATCGTCATCTGACTTGGGTTTTGTTTGACCGGTAGGTGACCATGGCCCAGGCGTGTACACTGGGACAACAGAATCGAATGCAAAAGGGCCGGGTGCCCACCAGGCTTGCTCTGGTTTCTCGGGATGACGGATGAGTTCGAAGTCCTGGAGGAAGTATCTTGGTAGGTAGGACTCAGTGTTGGAGCACTTTCGTAGTGGCGACATCATTGCCTGCGCTGCTCGATGTGTTAGCGAGGCCACCGGGTATGTGCTATTCGTTCATGTCCTACCGAATGGATTGTTGGAGAGTTTCTTGCGGAATTGGCCTGAGATCTTCCCAGGGTCGCTTTTCCTCTGTTTGCGCCTGGCCTTCATCCACGCAGGGTCCATGATGGGTGAGATTGGCAGCGACCCGACGGCTGTGGTGACTGTTTTTGCATCCGGGTCAATCCGAAGGGGATTGCCTTCGACATCGTGGCCGAGCTGCGACTCAACCTGCTGGATGAGCGCGTCTTTGGTGAGGGCAGATTTATCGTAGGAGCCCCATCGTCGGGGTTGGACGGCGACTCGAAGACGGCCCGAGCAGACCGCGGTGCATCGCTTCATCGCCTTTCGAATTGGTGCAGCCAAGTCATCGTCTGAGGGATCGGTTGGCGTGCTGTCGTCGAAGTTCGCTTGCTGCGTTGATGGGCTTAAAATTGCGGTGCATGGATTTATGGATTGGTTTGGACGACGCCTGGAAATTCTGGTGGCACGCGCCCGCTAGCTTCCGCGGAACATGCAAGCTCCCCCACCCTTTCCGGTCGCATAACTGATCCCTTCTTTGCGTTTTCAACACCACGTCCCGCCTCCGAGAATGATGAGACTACGACCCAGATCAATCCTCGTATTGCGCGGCGTGTCGCAGCAGCATGTGAGGGCGTTTGGATTCGCCAGCTCCGGTGCGCCGGCATCGGCACCCACGGCCAACATTCCGATGCCCTACATCGAGGAGACATCGGTCAGCTTCGTCGCACCCTTCGCGGTGATCTCTTGAGCTAACAATTGCAGGCTGCTGGACGGAAAACATGTTTGAGGCCTCCCCTGGTTATGCGTGAGTTGAAATGCTAATTGGTAACAGGGGACATCTTTTCCAAGCTGTTGCAGGTACTGTGCCTGCAGTCTTCTCATGCTGCCGCATGCTGACACCATCAGGAACGCATCATCTGCCTCAATGGCGAGGTAAACGACTACATGTCCGCCTCGATCGTCTCTCAGCTTCTCTGGCTTGAGTCCGATACTCCCGATAAGCCCATCACGATGTACATCAACTCCCCAGGTGGCTCCATCACCTCAGGTGCGCTCCCCATCCGCCTTGTTCAACGGGCTGAGCTCACGCAGCCCTAGGAATGGCAATTTACGATACGATGACCTATATCAAATCCCCTGTGTCAACAGTCTGTGTTGGCGGCGCCGCGTCCATGGCCGCCATTCTCCTCGCTGGAGGCGAAGCCGGAAAGCGATTTTCTCTCCCTCATAGCTCCATTATGATCCACCAACCGCTGGGAGGCACCCGGGGCCAAGCATCAGATATTCTCATTTACGCGAACCAAATCCAGAAGATACGGGCACAATCCAACGAGATTATGCAATATCACCTCAACAAGGCGAAGGGACACAACAGGTACACCCTGGAAGAGATTAACGATTTGATGGAACGAGACAAGTACTTGACTCCAGAGGAGGCATTGGAGCTGGGTGTTATCGATGAAGTTCTCACGAAGCGACCTGATGCAGAAAGTCAGCAAAAGAAGGATGGCGAGGCTGAAGCCCCGAAGACGACTTAGGACGGTCAAAGGGCCATTCCACGGCGTCGACGATGAAAGATAAGCACAACGTCTTTAAGGCGCTTGTGGATGCTAGATTTAGACAGGAGAACGGTCGGTTGTTTATCCTGGAGGCCGACTACAACGGACCATGTACGACTAAGAGAATTGAGCCCCGTTTCTCCGATACGAGGACTTTATCAACCAACATTGTTTTCTGGCATAGATCACCAGCAAGGATCTTCGATGAGAACTCCTCCGTCGATCGGGTATCAGTCGAGTTCTGCCCATCCAACTGCCCATCCAACCGCCCAAGCCTTGGCGTTTTCCGCGTCTATGAGTTATCGTGGTGATCTGGAGCGCTGTGCATTTTGGTTGGCTACATGAATCTTCAAAGCCACGTTCGGTAGGAGAAAAGCACTTATGTTACGCGGTAGGAGCTGGAGTTGTACAATCTCTTGAATTTCTCTTAACAGCTCAAATGGCTTCTCTGAAACTGGCAAGACATGCCGCTATCCAGATGAACACATTAACGGGGCTTGACGTCATGCCTTTATCCACAAACGCCCCACTAATCGCTCATCATGCCCCGCGATGCCCCTCTACGAATTTCCCTAGGTGTGCCTCAAGTCATTGACTTGAACGTGTCCCAAGGAGATCTGCGAAGGATTTTGTTTGATCGAACTGTCCCTCACTACAATAAATCCAGGATGGAGTACGACACTAAGACACGTATGTGACACTGGGATCCTTGAAGAGCCGTAGACTGACAGCGCATCAACAGCCCAGTCCGTCACCAGCGACCCGAAGTCGTTCGCCAGCGACTCTGTCCGCAAGCGGTGGCCTGTGATTCTGGTAGGTAAGACCGAAACAATTGTGTTTATCATTTGCTGAATGTTCAACAGACCGGCGCCATTGACGATGTCTACCGAGCTGTTTCACGCACCACAGACCCCGAGGCGCAAGCTGAGGGCAAGAGGATCGTCGAGCAGATCGGAGCCCTCAAGTACGAGGTTGAACACGATCGCAAGCTCACGTACGAAAGTCCACACCCTAGGAGTAATGCCAGACTAACCAGTATAGCCCTATCCCGGACGATGGCTTCAGTGACGAGATCAAGGCCTACAACAAGGAGCTCGAGGACCTTGGCACCCCTAATTGGTTCGACGTCCCTTGGCTTTTCTCTGAGTGCTACATGTACAGGTAAGACCTCTCACGAACCGTGCACTGGATGGAAAGTTGCTAAGGCTGTGAAACCAGACGAATCAGCACCTTCTTCGCTCTTACCAAGCACTGGAAGAACTACGACATCTTTGCCCGCCAAAAGCTGGACACCTTTCGATCCTCGCGACCGGCCGTGCTCGAGCTCGCCAGCAAGTACAAGGGGCTCGTCGAGCAGCTTCGTGCGGATAAGGACGCCACCCACAACCCCGAGGCCGAGAGGCTCCTGTTCGCCGAGATGTTCGAGATCTGTTTGTGGGGCAACGCGACGGACCTGTCCCTCCTCACGAACCTGACATATGAGGACATCCAGAAGCTCCAGGGTGCTGAAGCCCGAAAGGCCGCCGAGAAGAATATCCTGATCAACGACCTTCCCCGTGCCTACGATATTCTGAAGAAAGCCCAGGCCGAGGGCAAGAAGGAGCGTGTGGTCGATATTGTCCTTGACAACGCTGGCTTCGAGCTATACGTCGACCTCATCCTGGCTGGCTACCTGCTCTCAGCTGGCCTCGCCACGCAGGTTGTCTTGCGGCCCAAGTCTATTCCCTGGTTCGTCTCCGACGTTCTCCCTAGTGACTTTGCTGCCCTCCTCAGCGCCATTGCCAACCCTCGCGGTCTGTACGAGAATGCCTCAGACGACGAGAAGCTCCAGGACAAGACGCCCGAACCTCTGTCTAAGAGCGCCGAGCAGGACCTCCAATTCCTATTCCAGGAGTGGGCCGGGTTCCATGCCGAGGGTCAGCTGATCCTCCGTCCCAACCGGTACTGGACTGCTGCTGGCAGCTTCTGGCGACTGCCCCACGAAAACCCCGACCTGCTTGAAGAGCTCAAGCCAGCAGAGTTAGTCATCTTCAAGGGTGACTTGAACTACCGAAAGCTCACTGGTGATGTAAGTCATGCTGCCCTACCAAACCCCTACTTCACTAAACCCCAAATACTAATTGAGCGACAGGCATGGTGGGATCCTACTACCCCTTTCAGCGAGGCCCTCGGCCCCATGGGTCCCTCCTCTGGTGTCAACGTATTGTCGCTGCGAACTTGTAAGGCTGACGTTGTCGTCGGTCTTCCTGCTGGCAAGGACGAGGAGCTTAGGGCCACCGAGGGCGGCGGGGGCGACAGCGGTTCGCGACGATGGGCGTGGCACGGTAAATGGGCTGTGGTTTGCCTGTCTGAGGGATACTAAAATGTAGGCTCATATCTGGATGACTCAATGCTTGGTTGATGGTGTAATGGACTCATGATAGACGGACCTCGGAATAGAAGGATAGAAACGAAGCTTCGCTATTTGAACGTGCATCAATGTTGTAAAGTACCCTGTATAAGGGGGGTTCTGTGGTCCCGTAAGGGACGTTCGTCTTTTGCGACAATCAATCATCTCGGAAATGCCCCACCATAGGATTCGCATCCATGTCACCATTGTCAGCGCCAAGCAATAGACTACAGCTTTTGATTTGTCTGCCTTACGGGGGCTGAGAGACATTCGATGCCAAACTGTGCAGCCACAGGCACTTTTGGAGCACCTAGTAAGCTTGCAATTTGCCTAAATATGGATGAAGCCCAAGGATGAAGGTAGTTTATATGAAGGCCAAGGACCAACAATTTTCTCCTTTACATTTTTAACCACAACCTTTTGATGCCATCCCGCGATGGGAATTCTATTCTCCCGCCCAGGAAAAGATACCTTACCGCCAGGGGCATATGCCGCCGGCGCAACGGCGTCTATTAATGGGTCGACCATTGCCCCGTATCTGGGCGTCAACTCTGGCCTTTATGGAGACATCCCGACAAACGACCTGCCGCCGATCCCGTTTGAGTGGATCATTTCGCCGTCCGAGATCAAGGACGCTTGCCCGAATCAATCGCAGATTATCACCGTGTTTGCCGTCACCGAAACAATCATCGTATTACTCACGACCATCGTCGCATACCGACCTGTTGTCCATTTCCTGTCCCGCGGGTGGCTCGGAAATCGAGGCAAGGACTCGGTCGCACTGACTTGGACGATTGCCTTTGCGTGTCAGCTCCTGGCCAATGCCACAATTGCCGGCATGGTTGGGAACACGCCGGGTTACGGGCGTCTCAACATGCTGCGCATCTTCACGGTGTACATCGCACGACCGCGCTTCCACGTTGTGATTCTCGGCCTGCTGCGCAGTCTCGTGGGCGTCCAGCGCACCCGAGACATGGACAAGACAAGGATCATCGACAAGAGAATCGACGACCGCGTCGAGTTCCCGTATACCGACGCCTTCATCGCCACGGCCGTCTCGGAGATGCTGCTGCTGCTCATCGCCGCCATCTTCACCGGCGCGACGTGGCACCGAATGCCGTCAGCGTCGACATCCCGCGACTACGCCGACGACATGGTCAGCTTCGTGTCCAGCGCCCCGGCCGTCATGTTGCTGTGCATCGTGGCATTTGTGCCCGTGTACAAGCGCTACGGCGATGCCTTCCCGGTTGAGGGTCGGCGGTACGAGACGGCGAGGCGCTGGGGCGTCACGGTTGGTGCCGACGGACAGGCGTCGTTGCAGGTTCGTGAGACGAGGCGCAAGAGGTCCATGATGAAGAAGGTCGCGAGCGCGGTGGCGGCGGCGGCGTTCATGGGGTTTGTGTCATTGGTGCAGTGGTCTTACTGGACGAGGTTTCTGACCATGTCCGGAGTGCTGTAAGTGTGATGCGGACGGTGATGACTGCTTGCTGACATGTTGCAGCTTCTGTCCCCCGAAGTTGATCGAGTCGGGAGCCGTCTGGACTATCTTCACCCTGGTTGGTCCGTCACTCGTCAACACTCGGGATTCTCCTTCACGCTGCTGACCTGTTGATAGGAACCTTGGCCGGCGCTGCGTCGTGAAACAAAAACAACTGTTCGGAACCCAATCCCCGACGCATGATAGGGCTTTTTTGGAGGAATGGTGGTTGGATTGCATCCAGATAAGCTTGACACAAAGCCGATCTCGGCTCATGTAAAGCCGGCGATCAAGGCTGCGCGAACTCGGCGGTCTGTGCCAACTTGCATATGACCGCAGAGTAAGCCTTATCGCCGTAGATATCCAGAAGTCCGTCGTCCATTCAAGTGTTCCGATCCATCGATGAAGGGTAATGCGCATATGCCGTGGATGCGGGTGAAGCTGTCGTCATCAGCCACCGCACAGATTATCGGCTCGGTCAGATACCAACAAGCAGAAGATCGAATCTACCTCAAACTGCTGTACGATAGAAACACAACCATACGGGTCAAAGGCTAGAGTTATGCAGTGTATTGAGGTTATCTGTGTGCGTGTCACGGCCCGATGGCACGTCATACCATGCTGATATCTCGATTCTCGAGTCCGAGTCCGAGTCCAAGATGCCTATATAGAGGGGCACGGCGATGAGTTGTTCGAATTGGACATCGTTGTCTCTCATCGTAGCACATTCTGTCTCGCCTTGAATCTTATAGCATTTCCGTCTAAAGCGCCATGGCTATCAACAAAGCCCAACTTCAGACTCTGTCTGCGCGTCTGTCCACCGCAGTCAACGGCCTTTCCCCTCTCGACGATGGGAAAAGTGTGGACAAACGCCAGGGCGTCATTGCCGTCGCGCGGGAGATCCTGCACGAAGTCACCCTTCCTGAGGAAGAATGGCTCGCAGAAGTTTCTCTGATGTGCATAATGACAGCCTCCCGCTTGTTCCTTAGATGGGGAGCCTTTGATGGGATTCCTGTCAAGGGGACTGTGGCCTACGACGACCTGGCTGAGAAGCTGGATATCGACGCGAGTCTGTTCCGTGAGTTACCCTAGATAAACATGCTGAAGAGGCGGTATGTAATTGATCCGACTAGGACGGGTTGGCAAGGTGCTTGTGACTGCAAAGGTGCTCGACGAGGTTGGCGATGATCACCTCGCCCACACGCCCAAGTCTGTGGTCTACGCAAACTCCGGCCCGTACAGTTTCCTGGCGCGCATGACGTAAGTTCAATGCCTTTAAGACGTGTTGCAGCGCGCTCACTAGACCTTGAAGCTTTGACGAGACTCTCAAGTCCTGTGCTTTCCTGCCTGAGTACTTTGACAAGTACCGTGACGAGCCTCAGGGGCCAGTCGGCTGTCCATACAGTTTCGCCCACGGACAGCCCGACACATCGCTCTGGGACATCATGAACAAGAACCCAGAGCGCATGCGGATTTTCATGCAGGCCATGAAGACGGCCGAGTCTCAGATGCCTGCAACGGTGCTGTACGACTTTGGATGGGTCAAGGAGGAGCTGGCGGCGCAACCTGAGAGGATGCTGTTCGTCGATGTTGGCGGTGGGAAAGGTCATGTCGTGCAGGGAATTTGCGAGGAGAATCCGTGGCTGCCCAAGGAGAAGTGTGCCGTCCAGGATAGAGACGATGTCATCCAGGAGGCAATCATGATGGACAACCCTGCACTCAAAGGGGTCAAGATGACGGCCCACGACTTCAACCTCGAGCAGCCCATCAAAGGTACGGACTGATCCTTCTCATCACTGATGCCAGCTCACATTCTATAGGCGCCTTGATGTACCACCTCCGCCGCTGCCTTCACAACTACGGCGACGGGATCAGCATCGGCATCCTCCGGCACATCGCTGACGCCATGGCCCCGGATAGTCGCCTGCTCATCGTGGAGCAAGTCATCGAAAGCCCGCCGTTGCCAATGGAGGCCCAGTTCGACTTTGTGATGATGACCATCGGGGGCAAGGAGCGGACTGCGAGACAGTTTGAGGACTTGGTGAAGCAGGCTGGGCTGGATATTTTGGAGATTCACAGAAAGCCCAACACGCCTATTTCTGTCGTTGAGTGTGTCAAGTCTTGATGGCTTGCTTATTTAGTACCTGTTCAAGCTCAGCACTAAGTCTTTCAACATGCTTAGTGCTTCTCATGATATCAAATTGAATTATCTTTTCCTAAGACAACACAGAAATCATAAAATGCCTAGTCGGCGCTGCTTGTTCATGTTCTATTTTCATCCAACTCACAAAAGATGTCAAGTATTTTAAAATACAAAGGAGTGTAGAGAATGAAAGCGCGCCAAAGCGCGTCCGTCCTATCTAGCCAGATCATCTACCTGATTACCAAAAGAGACCCCGGCGCTTGCGTCCGTAGGAAGGAGGCTCGTACGGCGGGGGCTCGTAAGAAGGAGGTCCGTAAGTCGAAGCTGCGCTGGAGCTCGTGGCCGAGTTGCCGTTGGACTTGCTCGTGGTCACGAACGTGGTGGGCTGAGAGGACGGAATGGAAGAGGGGCTGGCTGCGTCGGCGCTGGATGCGAAGGTGAGTGACGACGTGGGCCAGTCGTTGGTGGCCGTCGCAGTTGCGGTTGAGCTTCCGAAGCTGTAGCCGCCTCCGGTGCTTGATTGGGCATCACCTGAGGAAACCGTGATGTTGGAACCTGGGATGCTCGAGATCGGAGTGCTCGAGATGGTAGAGTACTGATTGCTTGAAGAGGAACCACCAGAGTTTGTAGTCTCAGCACTGTTTGATCCTGTTGTCTCAATACTCGAGGTTGACTGCTGAGAGCTGATCTGAGATCCTGTTTCAGAGGAGACTGCAGAGGCGGACGTGGTAGTTGCGCTGCTGTAAGTTGACGACCCGAGAGTGGTAACGTCAGACGTGCTTGTCGCCGTAGCTAGTGTGGAGGGGCCTTGACTACTGAGTCCAGTATCGTCAGACGACGTCCGGGTGAAGGTACCTGGCTTAGCTGAAGACGCCGTGGTCTGGCCGAGTGTGTTGGAGGTCACAGTCGAGTTGGAGAAGCTGTACGATTGAGAACCAGATGATGGTGAGATGGGCGTGTTGGCAGACAGGGTTGTATCGGCAGTCTGAGCGTCAGATGTGACTGGCGTGGAAGATCCAATGCTCTCGCTGGATGTGGTCGGCCCATTGGGAAGCTGGGACGAGTCCGTGGTAGCAGATGATGAGGGACTTTCGGTGCCAGTTGTGTCATATGACAGAGAAGTCTCGGTCACTGCGGATGAAGTTCCAGATGAAGGTCCAAACGAAATTTCTGTTGCAGTTGGCCGGGGTCCCCTGGAGAATTGCTGAGTGTTTGTCTCGTAGAAGGAACTACTTGTCTCTGTTTCTGCAGTCGAGACAGTCTCAGTGAGGGATCCAGCAGTGGCAGTCTCCGTCTCAGTGGAAGCAATTTCCGTGCCCGTGAAAGTAGTTTCCATCGCAGTGGAAACAGTTTCCGTCAAAGACCCAGTATTGGTCGTCCCTAGCTGGGTAGACGGGGTGCTCTCCGGCGCCGAAACCGCCTCAGCAGACGATGTGTTCCAGAACTGAGTCAAGCTGCTAGTAATGAAGCTGACGGACGCCGAAACCGTGGTCTCGGAGGCCGTCACAGTTCTGGTGGACGTGCGCACCGAAATGGAGGAGTTTGCGAAGCCGGTTGAAATACTATCCGAGATGGTTACCTCGTTGGTGAGAATCGAGCTGAGAGTCACTCTGGTGATGCTTTCGCGCTCGGACTGGGATTGCGTGGAGCAGTACTGCTCGGTGCAAGTAGATCCTGTTCCGCTCGTGATCGCCGAGGTGGATCCCGGTGCTCCGGTTGATGTAATAGTTCCATTCTGAGACGCAGATGTGGTCGGGTACCGAGTCTCAATCGACTGGGATGACGAGGTTGTAGCTCCTGTGACAACGGAGGATCCACTACCATTCGGCCGCGAGGCTGGCAAGGTGGAGGAGTCTGAGTCCGACGGACCAGTGGTAACGGTCTCGGAAGCAGTGCTCGTGGTAAGCCCAGAAACACGGGTGGACAGTGTCTCCGAGCCAGTGTAGGACACACCAGGAGACGATGTGTTTACAGGAAGAGCGCTAGAGCCGAAAGAGGGAACAACTGTGGGCATTGTCTCCATGTCCGTCACAGTTTGAAAGGACTTTGTGCTCTCCGAGGTGATACTCGAGGTACAGCCGTAGAGGCTTGTGCAAGTGGAGTTGGAGATAGGGTAAGAAGTAGTGCCGGGGAGAGCACTGGAGTTTGCCGAGAGGGTGACAGAAGATGAGATGTAAGAGCTTCCCGAGGATCCTGGGCCAGTTGAGAGCGCGGATGGCTGCTCTGTGCCCGGGGTCGAGTTGTTCCCAAAGGTCTGTGTGATGCCAGTCGAGAGTGAAGCAGAGACGGAAGTCTGGGTCGTCGAGACTCCAGAGCCAGTGCTGATCCCCTCAGAGGTAGTGATCGTGATTCGAGGGATCGTCATGGAAGAGCCATTATCTCCTTCGGAAGTAGACGCGGCCGAACCGCTGCTCAGGACAGAAGTCTCAGTCGCCGTGCACTGCGAGACGACGTAGTAGCAAGAAGACGCGCACTCCGTGACCGTCTCCGTGACAGTGACAGTGTAGTTCTGAGCACGAACGTGCACCGCCCTGAGTTCATGGTTAGCCATATCCCCAAGACATTCTCAAACAGGGGAAACCTACCCAAGCCCGAGAAGGGCGAAGCGAGTGAGATTGGACACCATGGTCGTGAAGTGGGATCTTAGCGAAGGCAGGAGAATGTAACGAAAAGCTGGGAGAAAACGAAAGATACAACGAGCGACAAGTGAACCAACCTTCTCGGGTGTCTAGTCTCACTGGCTGACAGCGCTCATCCACCAGCTCAGCTCGTCCTCTTTATACCACCATTTGAAGGCCCCCCCTTCGTCTCATCGTCGTACAACCTTAAGCCAGTGTGCGTATCTCTGTATCGCTTCTCCCATACTGCATGCTACCGTCGTACCAACGGCCGCAGGCGAGAGGAGGCCGGGGGTCAAGATGGGCCGATCCCAGCTCGTATATCAAACGAGGTTGATTGCTGCCGTGTTGCTCAAGATCGTCGAATCGTACCTGCGGAGTCTCGTTTGAACGGGCTGAAGCGGGCCGCCACAACGGCACGACCGGGACGAGCTGACGGGCGGCATGACCGCCTGTAGCTCAGCTATCCGATGCCAGTGCGGATGCTGGAGCAGAAACTGGGTCTATTTATGGTACCTACAACCCATTCCGAGAGGACCAACCCACCGTAAAGCTCTCTTCTAACATCCTCACTGGCTTCGGCAACTCCTTGTAGTTATTGTGGCTTGCACCAAGTCTCCTGAATGATATCTCGGTCGGAACCTCCGCAGTCTTATCACAGGAGTGGGCGTCTGAGCACCAGAAACCCGAACGATGCAGGTTGCCGTCGGTCAAAAAGAAGCCGCAGTTGCGGTCAGCAATGTTCAGCTCTAAACCAAGGATCTTTGTTTTCATATTTGTTTGGTCCACAAGACATACATAAGTCCTGTAATATAGAAGCTTAAGTCCAGGCACAGTGTGTCGTGTCCCACAGCTTCAGTCCACTTAAACCATGGTTGTGGGAAGAGTCTCGCAACCACGAGATGACAGTGTACGAAGGCCCTTTTGCCACGCATTCAAGTAACGGTGCTCCCGCAACAACTCATTAAAACTTGGACACTGTATGGGCATTCAACTACTGTTGCACGGCGGTCAGGGCACTATGCATATTCCCGTTCTGGTCTTTCAGCTCCCACGACACCGTTCCACAACGGCCCAGCCCATCGCGTTGCGGACATAGTGCTCAGCACCCCTCGTAAACAGCATCGAGGTTGCACAGGATCTATCGCCTAGCCCAACACAGTATAGGAGGACAGAGCGTTGACCACTGGCCGGTCTGGCTCACTCGGCCGCACGCAATCTCGCATCTAGATGGCTTGGCAGCCTTGGGTACCCGTTCGGGACGAATCGTGCCGGTGCCGTATCTCGTAAAACTTTCATTTCCGACGACGGCTAGACAGGTTCCGTCGGAAGATTTGAACACGGTCGGGAAGGAAACGGGAAGACGGGTGCGGGAGGGCAAGTTTCACCGCTCGGCAAGAGAAGTAACGGGCACATGAAAAGGAGATCAAAGGGTAAAGTGGGAATAACTGGAATTATGATCGAGTGGTACTCTATCTGCTGTAAACAGATGACGCCGCAGGAAACAGGACGGAACTGATTACGGTGGTCACTCGGCCCTGACGATCTCTGTTGCGCAAGTCAAACGCTGGCCGCCACCGTGGTAGCCAGCCGAGACGTAGTCTCAGACTGGAAATGACAATGGTAGCTTCTGGTGGACCTTGTACTATGTTACACAGTGTTGTAAGTTTCTTTGCATCAAATCGGTCCTCTTATCACAGCATCGTGGTTAAGAAACCTGCTATTGAGATCCATGCGTTGTTCATTTCGTCGTCTATTTTACTGAATTGTCAACGATGATTAGATCGAGGCTCTGAGGATCTTGAAGGCATCCTCGCGGCTTCCAACAAAGCGAGCCTCGCACGTCTTCCAGTTGATGACCTTCCAGATGTTCTCGATGTAGGCAGCCTTCCCGTTGAGGTACTGCAGATAATAGGCATGCTCCCACATGTCGATGCCGAAAACTGGAACTTCCCCCCCCACAACGGGATCCTGGTCCTTGGTCGTCACGATGCGTAGTCCCTGGGAGTCCTTGACCAACCAGCCCCAGCCACTACCCTGCAACCCAAGGAGTGTCTTGGCCATGGCGGCCTGGAAGCCCTCGAGGTCGCCCCAAGTCTTGGCGATCTCAGCCATCAAGGTTGGTGCGCTGTCGGTCTGCGCGTCGGGGGAGCTAGCAGGGGTCAAGTTCTCCCAGAAGAGGGAGTGGTTGATGTGGCCGCCTCCGTTGAACTTGATGGCGCTCTGGAGGGCGATCTGGCCGGCGATGTCGCCAGAGGAGGTAGCAGCGGCGTAGGTCTTGAGGGCGTTGTTGAGGTTGGAGACGTAGGCCTGGTGATGTTTGCCGTGATGGAGCTCCATGATCTGGCCGGAGATGCTGGGCTCCAAAGCCTGCGGGGGTGTCAGCTCTGAAATGGATACTCGTGACTCTTCTGCATTGCTAGAGGGCAAAGCAAATCGGGGTTCTTACGTTGTAGGCATACGGCAGCGCCGGGAGAGAGTAGGTTCTAACAGACATGACGATTCGTGGTAGTTCTGTGAGGTAGAAGTTTTAGGCGAGATGGGTGGATAAGGAGAATCAAAGTAGGGCAATAGGTTCAAGAAAACGAAACATAAATGCAGACGAGACGAGAGATGAGGGGGAGGGGTAGCTTCACGAAGATATGTAATCGGCCAAAGGATGGAGCCGGAATCATGGCTAACCGGAGGAACTGCCGATGCTCCGATTCCGCGGCAGTAATTGCGTCAGAGGACCTATTCATCAGAAACGCAAGACTCAGTTAGGGTTGTAGAACAATGCAAGCTATCTCGATGAATGCGCTGAATGGATTCGGTACGTATTCTAACGAGCGCCTTTCTTGAGCATTCCCCCTCAAACTTGCTCATCACAAGTTTCCCGATCGGGACGCGGCGCCAGGGAATGCGGCGTTGTGATTGGACCACTGCCACTGCGCAAGTTTGCGCGAAGCTACGAACAGCACCGGGAAACTCTAGACGATTCAGGAGTAGGGACGCGTGATGGAGGTCGTGACTAGTTCTTGGTCTGTGATGCTCGTGCTATAAGACAAGAGCCCCAGCAACTTTCAAGGTACTCTGTTCTCCTCTTACCTTGTTCCTCTCTCATTGCGATCCACCACCAAGATCACCAACACGCCTTCATCAATATGTGCGGCCCTGAAAACACAAATAGACCTCGAGGAGGAGCCCTGGCGGCCCTCAATCCTCCCATCGCCAGCCCGAGCCTCCAAGGAAACGTATGCGGCGACCTGGCTTTCCACACGCCCGGCAGCCCAGGCAGCACCACGGCGACTCACGCCAGACTCACACCCAACGAAGCGTGTGACATGACAGAGCTCTCAAATCTCCACGTGGTGATTCAGTGAGTTTTCTCTTACTGCGATAGATCAATCACGTCGATACTGACCCTTGTGCGAAGCTCTAGCGGCGATCTCACGAGGAGCGCGTACGATTGCGGGCTCTTCCGCCGGTTTGCGTTCCCGTCTGCAATGGCGACTTGTGACGACGACTTTGTGGAGCTTCCTCTCGACAAGCCTCTCTCGCTTGAAGTCGGAAACGAGGGTATCATTGGCAGACGAGTGTCGCTGTACTCGCGTCCATCGACTGGACATGAGGTAGTTGTGGCCGAAGGCATCGTGGGCTTCAACTTCATGAGTCAAGCGCCATCATTACCGTCAGTATGAAGGGCGGTCCACACTCCATGAACCAATGGCGGTCATAAGTAGACCATCAAGGTGCCCAAGGTGACTCGCGGGTGCGTGAACTAGAGAACGCCTAGCGTATTAGCACCGACCACGATGCCTACGGGCAATGCACTTGCAAGGGCCGGTGTCGTCGTCGTTGATGGCGGAGCCGCTAATTGAGAGACAAATGTCGTTGAAACCGCGGTTGCAAGGGAGCGATTATTTAGTTCGGGAAGAGTTGCGCATTGAGTCTCGACAACCGCAATGAAGAGGACAAGCCACAATAAGAAATGGCATATTGAACAGACATTTTTATCCTGACGGCGTGTCATCACCAGCTACAGACTTATGACATCTCATGTACCCGAGGTGACGATAAAATATACTACGAAACCCACAAGTGACGTTCATGCTCGCCGTACCTGCAAGGAGGACAGCAAGGTCGAGCACCCTGATGGCCGACTGCTCTTGTTGAGAGGTTGTGAGTTAATGAAAGTATGCGCCTGAGACACTCATGAGTACATCCAGACCTTTCTTAGTAAGGAACAAGTTTTATTAATCCGTGAAGGACGCCTCGACTTGGTACATGAACGGAGGATGTCACGAACCAGGAGGCGCGGAGGTGGTCCTTGGAAAGAACCGGCGTCTTGCTGGCTCGCTCCAACTTGACGATGCGATCAATCTCATTACACAGCTAAAGCTGAACTTGAGAGGACTAGAAGCTCTTTTAGGATCGGGGAGTGAGGCTCGCTCCTACATCTACGCATGAGACCTCCAGACTATAAAAATCTATCGCAATGCTTCAAACTAAGATACATCTATGACCAGAGACTTAAGTAACTCTACCACATCTCGTGCATTAGATGTTGTTCTACTCACGTCATTAGCCAAAGCTGTTCATGCATAGCGAGACTCTTGATCAATTGATTACAGTCCTCAGATCTTACGGCCGTTACCTCCGGGAATTGTGGAGAACCTCGAGCGGCGCCGCTAGCGGTCCGTCGCCGACGCTAGCGGGCTTGGTGGGGCGGCGCCGACACCGTGGAGTTGTCGCCGCAATGTGTATCAAGGAGCCCGACTTCATTGCGGCGACGGGATGTTTATAAGAGACAAGCATCCCCAATTGAGGTCGACATTAATTACAAAACAGATCTCCCAGACATCTGCATTCTTCTCTTCTGGACCTACCACTCTTCGAGCATCAATACTTTGACTTGAGTCTCAGTCATGGCTCTCAAGTTCATCAACAAGCTGTACAACCAGCGCGTCCTCATCCTCGGCGGCTCAACCGGAATCGGCTTCGCTGTCGCAGAGGGAGCCCTCGAGCACGGCGCCGACGTCATTATCAGTAGCTCCAACCAGACTAAGCTGGACGCCGCTGTGGACCGCCTCACGAAACACGTACAGGCCACCAACCTCCCGCCGCGCCAGATTTCAGGAAAGACGTGCGATCTTTCAAACCCTGATACCATTGAGGAAAGCATCAAGAGTCTTCTGGAGTTCGCGGTCCAGGGTGGCAAGATCGATCATGTTGTTTTCACGGCCGGTGATGCCGTCAAGACCTACGGCCTAGATAAAGTCGCCGTGGAGGACCTTCCAAAAATTGGCATGGTGCGCATGACGGGCGTTATCATCTTAGCCAAGCACCTTCCCGGCTACATCAACCCGAGCTCCCGTAGCTCACTCACACTCACCAGCGGGACAATGAGTTGGCGTCCAAGCCCCGGGTGGTCTGTCCTCGCCGGCCTCGCTGGAGGTACGGAGCCTCTGGCCCGAGGTCTGGCCATCGATTTGAAGCCCGTGCGAGTGAACTGCGCTATCCCCGGAGCCATTCACACGGAGCTCTTCGATAGTATTCCCAAGGAGAGGATTGAAGGTGTGCTAGAGTCAATGAGGCGAGACACCATCACGCGGACTGTCGGAACGCCGGAGCAGATGGCTGAGGTGTATCTCTACTTCATGAAAAGTACGTACGCGACTGGCACAACTGTGACGGCGGATGGAGGAAGAATGGTCGGAGACAGCAAGGATGCTGACCTAACCATCTGATGGTGTTTTTTTCTTTTTTCTTCCAGACTTAGTCCAGCGTCAGTGTAGATAGATTCGCTCAGATCGGAAATACAACGTCTTCATCGTTGTCAACTCGAGGCCAATTGACACATTTTTTGAGCAACTCGCTGGATCCACGAGCCTTGGATTCAAGGACATGTACCTCATCCTCCTGTAAACAGTATACTAGACCGTTGCGGAATTTTCTGCCGACGCCTTTGAGTGCCTCCTTCATGCGTTCGAACGCAAGAAGTAGGATCTCAAGGTCGTCTCGCAATGCGGGATCTTTCGAAGTTACGGGATCGGAAGATGAGGTAGTTCCTGGCTTGCGTGTAGTAGAGGGGCATAGATACTCCATTGCCAGGATACGACCACATGCGAATAGCTGCGACGAGAGATGTGGATTGACGACGTAATTTGCTGACGTTCTGGATGCATCTCGAATTATCGAAACAGTACTCCGGGCTGCGGCGACGCAGTGCGGCCAGTTGGTCGCGAGTTCGCTCTGCCCCTCGAGAGTCTCGCCGTCGCACAGAGGTTTGTGATGCAGCAGGATGGTGCTCACGCTCATAACGGCATTGAGCCAGACAACGTAGCCAAAGTCGCGATAGTCTGCCGCCGAGAGGTCAGTGGCAGAGCGAGGTAACATGAGACGAATTCGCAGTAGATGCGATGTCAATGCATCAAGGTGGGGTTTCTGCTCTTCCAAGTCGAAATCTAATGTGTAGATGCGTTCCGAGACACGTCCCAAGAAGATATACGCGAGGATGATCAACTGCATCAACGTTACTTTCTTCTTTCGAGCTCTCTCCTGTACGGATGTGATAAGCCGATCCAGGTTCGAGGTATACTGAACGTCACTCTCCACTGGTGGTGGAGTTGTACCATGGAAAGCATCATCGTTCATTGGGAAATTGATCCTTAGTTGTCGATCGTCGATTGTGTGCGTGAGTCCGATTGGGAAACACAGTCCTCGGTCGAAGATGAAAAGCATCCATACAGCCCTTCGGCCTTCCTCTTTGTCAATCCAGTTGAGACCAAATTTTGCCCAGGGAAGACCTGGTACCACCTGGGTTCCGCCGTCCTGCACGTTGTAGCCAACTGATACTGCTTTCCGCCACCCCTCGCCAAGGACCACCCAGGCGCTTGAATACTCGGTCAGGAGCATTGACTGAAGGATTATGAAGTTCGCAGCTTGAATAGTCTGCAATGCGTTATCCGCAGAATGTATCGCTTTTGAGAAGAGATTCTTCGCCTCGTTGTACCAGTCCACTTGCATTTGTTGGATCTCACGGTTCGGATGAGCACTTGCCGATATCGCAATAACGGAGAAAAGAAGGAGAGAGTCATGGTAGTTAAAGGACTCTATTTTTGAAGTGAGTGTAGGCTTGTGAAGGATTGGCAGATATTGATAAAACTTTTCGAAGTAGAGGTCCACCAGTTGTTTTAATTGCTCTGGTGGTGGGAGACTGATTGAGGGAGAAGGCGTGGATGAGCCTTGAGGTGTTGGGAGACCAGTAGGATCAGAGGGTGACTCAAGTTGGGGTTCTTGGGCAGGATGAACAGATTCTGGCCAAGCCTCGGGTCCTTGGTCTAGATGATCGTGTGTGAGAGACGACCACTCAACAGGCTGTGTACCAGTGACGTAGGTACCACCATGCGCCCAAATATCAGCATCGTGCTGACTGTGTAGATCAGATGCGAAAGGCCATTCTGTCGGTACAGACGCAGAAACCGCTTGAGACGGAGCCCCTGCGTAGAAGCAAAGGTCGGCGCGCTTGAGACATGAGGAGCAGCTTGGACGTCCACCCTAGCGAAGGTTAGCACTTGTTGGGAGGTGGCAGGCAAGAGCCTTACATCACACTTTTTTTTTCTTGACCGACATCCTGTGCAGACGTTATGCGACTTTGCCAGGGTTGTCATGATGATTCGCGGGACACATGTCTGATGGACGAGTTGCGGATGGAACCTTGAGTTTCAATCCGGAGGCGGACGGCATGCTGTCACGTGACCGCCATGTGAATATCACTCGACCGAAATATCGCAGGCTCATTCGATCACGCAAATTAGGTCATTAAGAGTTCCATGACTCCTTAAGTACATGTAGCACTGAGTAAATGCATTTTTGGACTGAAGCGCTTGGGCAACCTTTTGGGCAACTTTTGGTGCTACTCATCCATCGTGGGCATCCACTGGAAGCGTAATGTGGATGTCTATACGGAGTATGAGATGGCAGGAAACACTACGAGCACAGGTCAACCACAGCGAGATAATGGCAAGCATCCAATCAATGCACCTCCATTCCTTCAATTTCTCAATTCTGCCTTGTGTCCTTGATTGACGGAGACTCCTGGCCAGACTGTATTTCGCTCAGCCACAGGGCACAGCCACACCATCACACTCAGGCGAGAAGCGTCATTACCCAGCCTCTCTCGCTCACGCGCTTCGCCAACCAACCAGACAGGCTCTTTGTAAAGTGAATCAAGGCCGGCGGCCCCAGCAGCGGGCCTCCACCTTCTGCCTGCTCCTTTGAATCAAGTTTCCTTCAAGGGGGAACTCGTCAGCTGCGTATAAAAAGGCGACAGAGCTTTGAGCGGTCTGGCTCTGTCGAGAAATGCCGCTGTAACGACCGCAAGTCTCCCAGCCACTCTCCGCCTTTTGGGGACTCGACGACGACCGAGACGACCACGATGCCCTTTGTCGCCAACACGCCCGAATCTTTCCTCGGCCGGAACGACTCCCTGAATCCGAGTGCGACATGTCGCGGCATCACCTCCAACGGCCGTCCCTGTCGGCGCCCGATTGCCGCGAAATCGGCTTCCCTCAAGCCCCGCGGGCGACCCTCGACACCCGACCCCAGCGATGAGAGCCTGTACTGCTGGCAGCATAAGGAGCAGGCCAGCTTGTCTGCGAAGTCGAGTCCGGGGCCAAGAGGGACAGCGACGCCCATTCTCGAAGGCCGGACCAGTATCGACACGCTGGCCGATCGTCTTGGGCTGGTGGACCTGCAAGAAAAGTCCAAGAGGAAGACCGGTCAGGGGAGGCCGGTGAATGGAAACGGTGGCGGAGGATACAAGCCGGTCAAGACGACACGACCGAAGCCCGCAAAGAAGCTCCATTTCTGCTTCTGTTTCTCGATCCCGCTGGAGGAGGTAGGTGCTGACAGTCGTCCACCAAGACCACAACCCCGACCGGTGCAACGGACTTCAATGCCGGTACCGCCTTCAAGACGGAGTTCTATGCCGCAATCCAACTCCAAAGCATCCCGTCAGCGTCTAGATGCGTCGGTAGCGTCGCCAGGGAAGAACTCGAACCGGAGTCGAAAGTCTACCACCTCCCAAACCGCGCAGGTCAAGAATCTGATCCCTGACACCCTGGATCCACCCACCGCCTCGGCGTTGATGACGGAGCTCTCTCGTCCGTACGGTAACTCGGAAGAAGCGGGCTTCATATACATGTTCTGGCTCACACCGGTGTCTGACGCTGCCCCGCCCGTGGACGCGGCACGATCTCTCCTCACACCACCATCGCCCGCGGGTGGCACCCGCTCACGGCGTCCGAGCGACGTGATGTCACGCTTCGCAGACCAGAGCACCGCAACCAAGGACAAGAAGATGGTGCTCAAGATCGGGCGCGCAGCCAACGTCCAGCGACGCATGAACCAGTGGCAGCGCCAGTGCGGGTACGACATCGAGATGTTACGCTACTACCCGTATCTGCCTGGGTCCAGCGAGTCGTCGGGTGTGGTTCCGCATATGACGCCGCATTGCCACCGCGTTGAGCGGCTGGTACACATCGAGCTTGCAGGCCTGGGACTACGTGCTAACAAGGACAACTGCGATGCCTGCGGGAGAGACCACCGGGAGTGGTTTGAAGTGGAGGCGACCCGAGAAGGCGTCCGGAAGGTGGATGAAGTGATACGACGGTGGGTGGACTGGGATGAAGCGAATTCTTGAGATGCACGCGGATTATTGGGGTTATTTCGATTGTCCAACCCATATTGCCAGCAGTTACTGCAGCTTAATTTGACTGAACACAGTACTGAATGTCTACTTAGAGCCCAGCAATGTTCATGCCCCAATTTATTCCGTCTTTCCTCTTTGATCCTCATGGCCAAATTACCTCGGGGGCGACGATGTCGACGAGCCAGTCCAGTGGTCTAGAGGGTAGCGTATCATGGCGTCCTTAAGGATGACGCTCAAAAAAGTCGACCGCGTTTCGTAGCCTTCCACCTCGGTATATCGATACAATATATTCACGTCCGATCATGGCATTGATTGGCTTCGCATACGGCGTTCCAGCGTGACCTCTGCAGATTCGACCATGTCTAGTACGAAGACTGACAACAACACGTTACTTGGAATGGCTGACTGCAACCATTTTCCCATGTCGCTAACCAAAGGTTTAGGCAGTGAATTGACGATGATTTTCGCCATTATTTAGCTTGTTCGCGCCCAGTCTACCGTTGTTCCGCAGGCTCGATGATTTGGACTGCCGCCGTCAACTTCGTGCACAGAATACTGGGATCAATCAAGAGGGCGCGTCTGGTCCATCTTTGACGGTCAGTACATGCAGGCCAAATATAATTAAAAGAACATATAGTGGAGGCCAGACAAAGCGGCTAGGGATGGGACGAGGAAAAGACCAGTGACAAACTTGCTATTCTCGATCGCGGGGGTCCTAGCTATAGCGTAGCAGCATGAGGCTGAGAGGGCCCTAGCATATCGTCTAAGTAGAAGGCATGGAAGAGGGTGCCAACTTGGGACTGATTTGAGACACAAGTCGTGAGTATGCGATTGTTTGCTGGTTCCGGGTGCGCGGCAGCTCTGGGATGCGCGATTGTTGACCGAGTTTGGCTATGTATTCTTGTTGATCAGAGTCGCACGATTAGAAATTTTCCAGCACTTCGGTTATCCATCGTTGGACATCATGAATGGGCTTCGTGGTGGGTTCCTGTCGGCCTTTGTGGTACTTGCTTTCAACGCCCTACGGTGTCGATAGGAGCCGGCCGACCCACCACTTACTTTCTTGCAAATATCAATAGGAATATCCTTGTTGAGGTCTCTAGGCTCAAGCCTTCCAGTAGATTGTGATGTCTTCTTGAGGCCGGTGTGCTGAGAAGCCATTGGGCTGGACTTCCATGCGGTAACAGAATACAGACACACTTTCTTTCCAAAGATAATCTTGAGAGAAGTGGCTGCACCTAGGCTATTAATCATTTATGAAACAAGTAGTAATTGTAGATTTTAATGGCCGATTTCCTCTTCAGTGCGTGAGGCACTCAAACCAGCTGTGAGAGAGTATGTCTCCACTGCTCACTACGCTCGGAAGACGTCATAGAGAGGCCAGAATCCCTTGCCAAGTTTGAGTTGGAACTATGCCTCAGTGGTCCAGAAGCCCTGCTTGGGCATTGGTTGAAACATGGTCGATAGGTGGTATGTTGGAGTAGTAGTGGGTTGGGATGTGCAATGACGATGTGCAGGTGCTTGAAGGAGAAAGCGAATAGGTACAATGGCTTCTCTGAGACGTAAGAGGGGTAGGGGGAGAAGAATAAACGCAACAGGATAAAGGGACTCGCATTTTTAAGCCTGCAAGACAGCAAGAAAACAGTGATAGCTATTGAGTGTCATTGGGTTGTAGGGAAGAGATAGCGATGGTTGGTGGGTTGTCGCCTTGGTGGACTTTGAGAGGTGACGGTTCCAGGTGAAGATGTAAGAAAATTTAAGAGGCATTTCATAGTTTTCATGTACTTGTTTGTGTCTTAATTTGTGAGTTTGTACATTTGTTTGTTGTGGGCCCAGCCCTCTGAGTTGTTGACAACTGCCCTTCACGTCAGTCATCAGTTTATGCCCAGTTGGACTCGTTTTTTTAACATTTGGGTTAATGGCGTAATAAACAATGACGCAGCCCTGAACTTGATGTTCTGTTTATAGAAGCACTGTAGGCATCCAGGACTCTAAGAGAGTTTTATAGTTAAGTGATAAAGATAGGAGTCAGGCACTGAGAGTAAGAGTCAAGTGTTGAAAATGAGGGTTAAGGGAAAGAAATTTCAGACTACTATGTTCAAACTTCTATATGTATTCTAACTATAATCTCTTCTTTTCACTTTCTTTCTTACTGTCCTGGATGTGGAGGATCTATATTATTGTCGTAAAGTCTTACAGCAAATCCTTACATATATGGCTTGAGCCAGCTGTTTCCTAGCTATTGTTTGAGGTCGTGGTCACTGGTGACGACGCCTATGAATTAGACGGAAGAGAAATTTACCTTGTTCTGATCCGGAGAGGCCGAGTGTTAATTCTCGTGAGCGCAGGTGTTGTTTAGGTGGCAGAGTGTACTCGTTTCGTGACTGCACACATCTTCTAGGCAAGATAGCAGGAACGCTTTTGGCGATTGATGTATGATGTATTACCATTTGGGTATAGTACTTGAGGCTCTCACCTTCTTCAATGTTTGGAACAGCCTACTAAGTTTCAAATAAACTCCCTTACGAACCCCAGCTCCGCTCTGAGGGAAGACATCTGTGGTAGATGAGAGATCTATACCTAAGGTAGACTGCATTTTGGAGATGATCGAAACTCATTCGCGTGGCAGCGTGCTCAAAGTGACCGTCCGATGATCCATGATCAGTCATAGTCTGTACAAGAGTATATCCGCCTTGGAAGCGAGTGACACCGTCGGTACTGGCTGACGTCCTGAGCAAGGTGAACACAATCATGACGGAAGCCGCGGGCCTTCGTGTTCTCGTGCAAATAAAAACGACTCGCGCAATGGTCGGAGTGGGTTTCTGCACATGCCTTTACTTGATGGCAAAGTAAGGCGGCAAGTCTGACCTCTGCCTGGGCCTCATCCATGCAACCCATTATGGTCGGGAATAGCCTAGCAGCGGCGCCGTTCGAGGTTCTACATGATGGTTGGACACGATCACGGAAGAAATATAATTGATGCGCAGGGTCCCAGAGATTAATTGTGCTACTGCTACTGCTGGAGCAGTACCTAGACGGGACAATCGTTGGCCTTTTGGCCACGTATGTCCCACTCTCTCGGGAACCTGGCAAGCTGGTAAGCTTCGTTGCGTCAATTCTGACTTTTTCTTTCTTATTCCTAGACTCTCTGGGCATTGCAACGTTGCTTGCTTTCTGGGTATTTTTATGTGCAAGCGGATGTGCATCCGACGGAAATGGCCAGACTGGCGATCAGCAGACCCCGGACTCCCCATGCACCAGGCCTAGGAATTTTATGCACTCAGGTTACTCTTTAGGCTAATCGCAGGCTAAGGCATGGGCAACCAGGGCCTTGGCATAAGGTTGTGGCGTGAGCCGCCTTACGCCTTAGCATCGCCAAGGTTGATCAAGATCGCCAAGGCGGCGAGATTTTTTTTATTTTACATGGACAGGGGCACTTGGGCTTAGCTCGCAACGGATGTTAATGTTAGCCGAAGGAGTAACGTAGTAGTCTGGAATGGAAACCGGCTTGAGACCTTGACACTGGAACCTTGGGATTAGGATGCTCATGCTGGGCGTCCTGTGATGAACCTTCCATGTCTCGTGCCATGCATGGCGGTTGGAACACCACGAGGGACCTCGTTAATGATGCTTTCCTGGCTGAGACTCACGGAATTATTTTCCCTATTTCCGGGACTGATTCCCCATACTCTCCACCGAGTGGGCGCCGACGAGGACTGGGGGAAGCACGTTCAGGGTATAGCAAAAAGTCGTGGAGAAGTCCCACGGATGGGGATTTTAGAGCACGGGGTAAGGGTCGCTAACGGAGTCCGGGCCGAATGCGAAATTGTTTGGATCCACGGAGTTGGGTTGGGGTTGGTTACAATTGAGATCAGGTTGTGGCCGTGAGATTGACTTGAAGGCCTGAGGCCGTGGTTCCGGGATTCGGTTTTGGGAGTCGTACCAAGTGGTTGGTTCTTTGTGGAGGCAAATGACCTTGGTCCCTGGATTAATTTGCTGTGTATTTTCTGTGCGGATCTTTGCATGTCACGCACGAGTGGCTAAACGGTGGTCATGGTGAGACGGAGCTTGGTTGCGAGGCTCGGTTGTGAAGCTGTGATTCGATTCCCAGCCACATGAACATGTTGACTCAATCCCTCCCGGAATCTTCATTACAGCCTGAATGCGCTTCGTGATCCACTTACGGACATGGCAGAGCGCGCGACGACGGCGGGAACCTCATTGTGGAAGCACCATACACGATGGGATGTCTTACCACGAGCATCGAGATGAACCGTGGAAGCAAGCTTAAAGGTTGCCCCGGGAATTCTCGACAACAACTTGAACGAGTGTCACGCAATGGAGGTTCGCAGCTGATTGAAAGAGAGAAGAGACAACCAAGTCTCCACAACTGATACTCCTGTTACGACACAGGTAAGGATGCTTGATCAGGAAGGCTGGGCAAGTTATGATCTGACGTTGTCTTTCAAGACTTCAACGGTCAATGATGGTCTTTCAAGTTATTCAAACTGAGATGGCTTGCAGTCCAATGCCCGTGCTAGAGTAAATGAAGCATATAGTGTTAATCATACCCGAATAAATATCGTCAACCTTGAATTCCAAGTTTTGAAGATGGGAAATTCACGTTGCCCTACCCCAGCATGATCCATGGCAATTATCCACACAATACTCCACCCCCAAACGCACGCAGCGCTTCCTTCAATTCAACCTTAAGCATTTGCGGCTCCCCATCGGACCGTCTGTGGAGCAGACAGGTCCTCGTTGTCGCGCACCTCTCACGCATCGCGACTGACCGCCCGGCACCGGCTCACCATCCGCAACGCCACTCCCGCAGCCGCCCCGGGGGAATTTAAATGGCCTGTCGTCATCTCGTTGCGGCTCTCGCAACCCGCCGCTCGGCAAGCCGGTGCCGAAACAAGCCCCGATTTTCTTCGCGGCGTAATGCTCGGCGCCTTGTCCGCTTCGGAAATGTCACGGGCTTTGGGAGGATTGTTCCCCTTGCTGTTTCCCGCGCCTTGTCACGAGCCGAGGCCACGGGGTGCTCTGCGTTCTTCTCTCCGCTTGCTCCAGGTTGGAGCGCTTGGAGAGCCCGTGGGGTGATGTGTGGGGAGGACGTGAGCGGGCTGTCGGACCTGGGGAGGAAGGCGCTGGTGGTTTGCTGAGTCAATCAGCCCAGGTGAGGTTGACGATATTGATGGGAGGAGTGTATAAGAGGTGACAAGATATTGAAGGAATATCGCACCAGAACAGTATCAAGTCACACATTACTATACCATGCCCATTGGCAACAATTGTGCCATCACAGACGTTGCTGTCTAGACCACATCCTCCAACATGCCTATTGGCAATATCTACGTTATTGCCGGCGTCGCTGTCGTCGGCGGTGCGCTCTTCGGTTTCGATATCTCGTCCGTCAGCGCGCAACTCTCAGAGAACAGCTACAAGTGCTACTTCAATCAAGGTCCTCATGGGCCTCCTTATTCGGATACGGAGTACTGCAGTGGGCCGCGTTCGCTCGTCCAGGGCGGTATCACGGCGTCCATGGCTGCGGGCTCGTGGTTGGGTGCGTTGTGTTCCGGGCCATTGTCCGACCGCCTGGGGAGAAAGTGGTCAATCATGTCCGGATGCATTGTCTGGTAAGCCTAAGGAACTACTGGGATTGAGGCTTTAGTTCACAGTGGTCATATCCCGAGATGATTGCCCTCTCGGTAACCCTCAGTCCGGCCAATAGCTAATTATTCTTTAGGATGATCGGCTCTATTCTGAGCTGCGCCTCTCAGAACATCGGCATGCTTATTGTAGGCAGAATTATCAACGGCTTATCGGTGGGCGTTGAGTCAGCTCAAGTGCCTGTTTACATCGCAGAAATCTCTCCTCCGTCCAAGAGAGGTCGCTTCATCGGTCTGCAACAATTTGCAGTTACGTGGGGGATATTAATCATGCAATTCTCCCTTTCTAGCACGATATCAGGCGCTATCTAACATGATTCAGGTACTATATATCGTACGGCTGTTCTTTTATCGGCCAGCAAACGGCCAGTGGGTACAACACGGCTTCGTTCAGAGTGCCATGGGGATTGCAGATGATTCCTGCAGTCTTCTTATTCTTCATGATGATGCTCCTGCCAGAATCACCCCGTTGGCTGGCTCGCAAGGACCGCTGGGAGGAAGCCCACGCCGTGTTGACGCTGGTCCATGGTCAAGGCGACCCCAACCATCCGTTTGTCGCTGCCGAGCTGCAGGATATCAAGGACATGTGCGAATTCGAACGCCAGCACGCCAACCTTACCTACCTCGACTTGTTCAAGCCTAATATGCTCCTCCGTACCATCACTGCGATATTCACACAAATCTGGGCCCAGTTGACTGGCATGAACGTAATGAGTAAGTCAGCTCTGAATCTCGATCTTGAAACAATTTCACAACTCAATCCCATATCCCATACACACTATCCATCCTCGATTCAGCAGGTCTTTTTTTAACAAAATATCCAGTGTACTATATCTCATACATCTTCTCTATGGCTGGATACAAGGGAAACGCCAACCTCCTTGCTTCGTCAATCCAGTACATCATTAATGTTATCATGACCGTCCCCGCGCTCATCTGGATGGATAAATGGGGCCGCCGCCCAACGCTCCTCATCGGCGCCACTCTCATGGGCACGTTTATGTTCGCCAACGCCGGCATTCTTGCTGTCCACGGCACTGTGGTTCCCGGAGGAGTGGACGGTATTGCCGAGGCCTCCATGAGTGTTTCCGGCGCGGCCGCCAAGGGCCTCATCGCCTGCACATACCTCTTCGTTGCCTCCTACGCCCCAACCTGGGGCCCGGTGTCATGGACCTACCCACCAGAGCTTTTCCCTCTGCGCCTTCGTGGAAAGGGTGTTGCTCTGGCTACTTCAGCGAATTGGGCATTCAACACGGCCCTGGGACTCTTCACTCCGGTTGCTTTCGTTAACATCCGCTGGCAAGTCTACATCATCTTCGGCGTTTTTAACGTAGCCATGTTTACCCACGTCTTCTTTCTCTTCAAGGAAACTGCTGGTCATTCTCTGGAAGCCATTGAGAGCTTCTTCGAAGACCCTGATGGCATGCGCTATATTGGCACGCCGGCGTGGAAGACCAAGGTTGCAACTAGCGATGCTGTCCGCTTCGAGCGGGGCGACGTGGAGACCAAGCTCAGCGAACATGAACATGAGGAGAAGACAGCTTTGCCTTCCAATGAAACCGAGAACGGCGCGGTCAACGCTTAATTAATGGGTTATGTGGGGAAGAAACTGGTGGATTCGTTAAATTCTAAGAGAAGGTTGATGCTTGATGGGTGCATGGCGCGACAGAGAAACGGGAGGATTTGTTGAATTAAGTAAGATATCTAGACTACCAGATGTGAAAGTACAAAATTGTGTCCGAGAAATGTTCCTCCCTCACCAGTGAAATCCTTGCACCTGCCTTGAGCTGTTCCATGTGAAGAAGAGCTGGCCCATCGGATCTTATGGATTGACCCGAGATTAGGATTCGGCTGTTCCGGAGGTTCGACTGGGGGACATGCATAGGACATGCAGTCTAATAAGTGCAAATGGGTCGGTGGCGTTGAAGTGGGTACGTGAGGCTGAACGACGCCATGTGCTCTGATTAAGCCTCATTATTACACTTTTAACCTTAACCTTAAGGACATCTTGGATCACCCAAGACGAGGTGAGACCTAACAGATTACCTTGCTTAGGTTGGTACTTCGGCTTGCAGCTGTCGCCGAGACCTCGCCAAGATGATGTAGAAAGATACATCACACATCAAGTGACTATACACGAGTCGTTCTTGAACTTGGCGTACAAGCACGTCCTGACTCAATGATTGACATACTACCCGAGGCATGAGACAACGTGATGAGAATCAAGCAAGATAATTGAGATGCGCCAATCGGTGAGAGTACAGACCAAGAGCCTTGTAAACTAGTAGCGCTGTAATTCCTTTTAAGGAAGTGCCCGAGCAAGTGCCACGTCTAGTTAGTTAGTGCCTCAGTCCAATAGCCAGGCCACATGAGGACGAAAGAAACCGTACTGAAAGCTCCTTCCTCGGTTCCTTCCTCCTTTGAATGGAACCAGCAGAGACCTTGAGGCTTTAATATTTGGACAACCAAAGCACACGAGATCCTATCTACACTTCCACTGGTGCACAGCTGCTATCTCCACTTTCCAACTAGGTATCTACCTACGCATCACTCCAGCACCACAACCCACACCGCAAGATCACGATCATAGGTTCATCCATTCATTCTCTTCGACCCGCACGTTCAAGATAACAACATTTCCACCAGGTTCTCGTCATGTCACCCTCTTCCTCCTCAACTTTTCAGTGTACACTCAGCGCATATTACTTAAAACATTCAGTGTCTTACTCTAATCCGCATTCCTAACATCTAAATCCTGTCCCAAATACCGAACCTCTATCATAATACCTAAGTACTAACCCTTACACCTAATTCAATGTCTAAGTCCTAACCTTCTATCACCTTTAAATCCCTCAATCTTTACAGTTCTCCCCACAAAACATCCTCAAGACAGCGGTTTGTCAATTAATCTGTTTCGACTCTGCAGTTTTTTCGTCCGCGTTCAGTGGTTCTCCGCCGGCCCAAATGCCGGACCCATCCAGGTGCTGCTTCGGCAACAGAAAGCCGACGCCGACACCACCGACGCCGCAGCAGCAGAAGCAGAAGCAGAAGCAGAAGCAGCACGGGTACAACCAACGCCACCAACGCCACCACCAGCAACAGAAGGAACAGAGCAACAGCAGGAGTAGGAGCGCATCAACGCGCTCTTTGCCGACCTTGCCGAGCTGCAGGAAGACGAGGAGGGTGAGAACGAGGACAAGGACGACGACCACCACCACCACCACCCCATTAGGAGAGATGACGTGAGATTACCTATAGATTGGTGGCGGCACGTGGAGCATCGAGTAGATGAAGAAGGGGAGAGTGGTGGTATAGGACTTCCGGTTGTAATAAGAGAAAAGAGGAGGGTGTTGCGAAGGAATCAGAGCAGGGATGGGAATCTCTTCGTAACTGCTAGTTAATTATCTTCGAAGCTCTGCACTCAGAAATCATGTTCTGCGCCTCACGAGTTCTAAAAACCATGCATTACTGTGCCCCTCAATCTTCTTTCATTCATAATTAGGGTGCATTAAATTCAATCGTCTCGCTCAAGCTCCCAGAGCCTTGATCATCTATCTCTGCACCACCTAAGAACAGACACCAGACACAGTACGAACCACTGTTTTTTCCTTTCTCTAAAAGTAACCACCGCTAATATGAAGAGTCCCCAGTACAAGAAAGGCGAGTGATACCAGAATTATTTGAAGGATGGCGTGCGCCCGGACGAGGGTGTCCCCCCATTGAAAACGAACATGGTAAGAACTGTTACTAAATCATCAATAACGTAGATACTGAAGATTTAAAATGGTATCAATAAGGGCAACTAGATCCGAGTGGAGGAAGTCGGTGGAGGGCGATGACAGCAGTTCCTTGGGGCATCAAGAGCAGCGGTCTCTTGGGAGTCCGGCAGAGGATGAGAGTTCCTTGATGACAGCGGTCACTTAAAGTTCACGAATAGAAGTTTCTCTGGCTTTGGGAGCAGCCATCTCCTTAGGCTATGTGGCAGTGATCTCTTAAGAGTTCGGTGGAGGATGGAGTTCGAAAGCTCATTTAATATCTGCAACAACTAACTACCTACAAAGGAGATATCTCGACACCAGGCAATGAGCCGTGAGTAATGTGCCACGTCTAGCTAGTTCATCCTCACGTTCTCTGCCATGTAACCAACGTAGTTCTCATTTCATTCTGCCCATCAGTCTCCCGTACACTGCTGTCCTACAATGTCAACCCTAGGCCGTACACCATCACCAGTGCCTGGAAATTTGAGTCACCCGGCAGGGCTAGAGCTTTGACCACGACTTCATCCTCGGAGCTCCAATCCCTTGGAGATATCATGCCACTGGGCTCCCCAGATATCCAGAGGGTAGTTCCGCCTTCGGTGGAATGGACCCTCACCTCCCTTGGGGAACACCTTGTCCGCGGCCTGGACATACGTTGATGTCAGGTTGAACAACGACTGCTGCTTCATGGTCTCGGGATTCTTGACCCGTGGGATGGCCGCCGTCACTCCCCTCTGCTTCATGACGCTCAACAACCGCACAAGGAGCGTGGAGGTGACCTCGGCGCCCAGTGTCCAGGCAGCGTTGACATACCCAAAGATAAACATAAGATTGGGCACGTCCTGGACCATGGAGTTTTGCCACGAGAACTTGCTAGAGGGATCGATGGTCTGGCCATCCACCGATATCTTGATGCCACCCCCAAACTGCAGCTTCAGCCCCGTGGCGGCCACAATGATGTCAGGTCGCAGGATCTTTCCCGAACTCAAATGGATCTCATCCTTAGTCACATTCTTGATGGTGTCGGTGACGACACTGGCCTTGCCGGAACGGATGGAGGCGTAGAAGTCGCCGTCCAGGGACATACAGACCCGCTGCTGGAAGGGGATATAGTTGGGGGTGAAGTGAGGATCGGCGGGAGTGGTGGGTGGCAGCTGCTTCGCTGCGGATGCTATGAGCGATTTCTTGGCTGACTTGGGGAAGTAAAGCGAGTAGTAGTAGGCCGTGTAGAGATCGATCATGAACTTGAGGCGGAGGAATCGCCGGGCGTAGAATTCCGGGAGCGCAAACTTGACAAATCTCGTCAAGAGGTCGGGCTTGGGGAGGCCCGTGATGTAACCCGGACTGCGCTGCAACATGGTGACATGCTTCACCTTGTCGGCAACATTGGGTACGATGGTGATGGAAGTTGCGCCGCTTCCAATGACAACCATGTCCTTGTTGGTATAGTCAAGGTCCTCGGGCCACCACTGGGGTCGGATGACGGTACCGGCGAATGTCTCCAGCCCCGGGATATCAGCATGCATGGGCTCCTTGTGGTCGTAGTACCCGGTTCCGAAGACTATGAAGCGGGCCCAAACGGTCGAGATCACATCGCCGACCTGAATAGTCATTTTCCATGCCGAGCGCTTGGACGACCAGTCGATAGCCAGGACGCTGTGGCCATATTTGACATGCTTGTCGATGCCATACTTCTCTGCCGAGCTGTTGAGATAGGACAGAATCTCGGTTGCTGGAGCCAGGGGGTTCTCTTTTCCCCAAGGGTTCCATGAGAAGCCGTAGCTGTAGACGTCCGAGTCGGTTCGGATCCCAGGAAACTTCCAAAGACTCCACGTTCCGCCCATGGCATTTGTAGACTCAAAGATGGAGTACGAAAGCCCTTTCGGTGCTTTGGTCTGAACGTAGTACGCTGTGTTGATACCGGAGATGCCGGCTCCGATGATAGCGACGTCGAGGTCTACTCCTCCAGCTGCGGAGTTATACTCCGCAGTTGCATCCGGTCCAATCGTCATGTTTGCTTGTGGGAGTTGCAAGAATGTCGAATTGTGTGAGTTTCAGAATGCTGATTTGTATGAGTTTGGGAGTGTTGACTTGTATAAGCTGAGGAACACTGACTTAGAAGAGTTGGATTGAGATATGTCTGTGACGAAGCAATTCCTTGGAGTAAGGGGAGCTGCACTTATATGCTGCTCCTGGCGTCATCAGGGCCTCGAACTCCATAGTCATTAGCGAAGTATCAATCGAAGAGTTTACCCCATCGAACCAACCGATGTGTACGGGGAGTCTGAAGAGCCCGAGAACGCGTAGTCTTGCAAGCCACCGGCAATTTACCCCGGAACTACTCCACCGCAAAACTCCACCCCCGCATCTGCTTGATCTAGCGGCTAGTTGACAAGCAATAGTACGAATGAAAAGGCGAATCATTCTTAATTAGGAAGCGCATGACTAAGTGGGCTGCCCTTCGGACCCGGCCTAGTGTGGTCATGCGATGATCCTGGGTGGGTTGATTAGTGATATACCGAGGAAAGCTATGCACACAGATGAGAAACCCGAGTCACTACTGGTTTTCAACGCTGAGAACTTGTAACAGCATCTGGACGCCCCTTCTACACCTCCTAAGCTACCTCGGCTATTGGGAGGGGACTTCTCGGTTACCGGAAGCTGCCCGAAGTCTGTACGGTTTCAGACGGGTTGACGCGTGACGCCCAGGCCGTTTGCATCGGAGTACGATGACGACACGGGGACTATTACGTAGGTTTAGAATTAAGGGTTTTTATCCTAGTTCAAGTTCTGTCTGCAGAGAGGTCGAAGCTTCTGCGCGTCCTTTATATGCCACTTTGCCCGGTACCCCCGTGTCCGTTTAACATCTCCTTCAATCAGTTCTGTTCATCAAGTACACACCTTGTCTGGTCAACCTTGTTGAAAACACCATGGCACCAAATGCGCTTCAGAAAGCGCTCCATCTTCTTTTCGTAACTCCCTTCGATCTTAGCTTCTCTTTGGCACTGGCAATTGTGCAAGGCCTCATCCCGGGGAGCCGACCAGACAAAGCATGGACGTTCCGCCAGACATTTTCCATCGCCATGGCCAAGGCCGTGATCCGGCAACTGTCATCTTTGCAGAGTCCGGCGAAGCTGCACCTAAACCCCGGAAGCGAAGGAGACCGGTTCGTGGTGATGCCTCCCGGCCGCCAGGATCTGTATAGGGGGCCGTTGAAGGATCCTGTTGTTAAGCCGGGCCAGGTCGGGGCTACCTGGACGCCAAGCCCGCTGAAGAAGCCAACGGTACAGAAGCAGAAATGGGGAAGCGACTTGCTCGTGGTGTTGCATTTACACGGCGGAGCCTACGTTGCGGGCGATGGACGAGATAACGATGCGGGCTTCGCGGCGCAGCAATTCCTGACGCACATGGGCTGTTCGCACGTCTTCGCGCCGCAGTACAGACTCGCCAGCAATCCTGACGGCCGTTTCCCTGCGGCACTGCAAGACGCGGTCACGTCGTATGTTTATTTGCTCCACCATCTGCAGATCCCGCCGTCGCAGATCGTACTAAGCGGTGACTCTGCCGGCGGGAACCTTGCCCTTGCCCTCCTCCGATACATTGGCGAATTCGGCCCAGAGCTCGGCCTACCATGGCCTGAGGCTGTGACGCTGTGGTCTCCATGGAGCGATGTTTCCACAGTTCTGGATACCAAGAAGATGACGCAGTCTCCCAACTATCGGTCCGACTTCCTAGACATTTCGTTCGCCAACTGGGGTGCGTACGCGTTGATTGGCAATGGACCAGCCGGTCTGAAGGACCCTTACATCTCGCCACTGTACAAGCCCTTCAAGATCGAGGCGCCGGTATGGGTCCATACAGGAGGCAAAGAGTTCTTGTTCAACGACAACTCCCAACTGGTCGAGAAGTTTCGGAAGACGGGGACGACTATTGATTGGGTCATCGAGGAGCACTGCCCACACGACATAATTATGCTGGGAAAGGCTCTAGGGTTTGAGGGGGAGGCGGCGGAAGGCTCGCGGAAGGCTGGCGAGTTTGTGAGGCGTAATCGACAGAACAGAAGCTCTCTGGCGAGTCAGTAAGAGTAAGAGGGCGTGATAATTCCTCTTTCAGCCTCTACTGAGGCCTGGGCAACTAGCTATCCTATCCTGGTACATGATTTTACAGTTTCTATCTGCTTGTTGACTGCAGCACCTTAACCGCCGGTCAGAGGTGGCCCCTCAAGACGCCAAGACGCCAAGACGGTTGCAATCTATATAGCCCACAATTATCTCAGACAACTCATGACTAGGTATCAATCCAACCCCTGGTATCCCAGTGCATGTAACAGAAACGGACTTCAAGCGAAATTGCAGAAGCCGGGAATCAAAAAGACTGAGCGGGTTGCCAAGACCCTGATAAAGGCCCTCCCCTCAGGATGTCTTCCGGACGGCTCACACCCCCTTCCATACAAACCCCCTGCCTCTCCCCCGCCCCCCCCATAAAAAAACACCCCCAACACATCTACCAGGCTTTACCAGGTACGTGGAACCTCATAATTATGCAGTCGTAATGAACGTTAAGGAATGCGTCGGGTCACATCGCGTCATGCACCGACTCGTGTGCCCTTCTCAAGGAGGGGGTAGGAATAGTGGGTCTAGCTTAGCCGAGACATAGACTAGCAAAGTCCCAATAAACTGGTATACCTTAGCGTCTCGCTTCTCCGGAGCCCTTACATAAATACTCCGTACTCTGTAGAGAGACGGCGGATAAAGTATTCGCTGCATGCATGAAAGGTGGAGGCACCAATATGTGCCAATTTATTGGGATTTTACAGTACTAAGGTAAGTAAGTATATTGCGGCCGATCTTGCTTATCCAACCCCTCCAGTGGTAGATAATTCACTCCTCCGTTCTTGGCAAATTATCCTTGATGAGCTCCTGCACCCAGTTGGGCCACCCCCTCACCGAAGCTAGAAACGACATACTAGACGGCACAATGATCTGACCTCCCCGCCGGCTAAGAATTTGCTTGACAACTGGGGTTGAAATAGCCTCCGGGCTCATCATCCCTCCCAACTGTCTGGTCATTGAAGAAGCTATCTGGTCGGTCATGCCAGTGCGCACAAAGAAAGGGTGCACCACGGTTGCGAGAACTCCGGGGGATTTATATAAGACCCTGATTTCAGTGCACAAGGCCTCGTGGAACGATAGAGCTCCGGCCTTTGACGCTGCGTAGTCTGCCGTTAGAGGCATCCCATTGAATGAGGCATTGCTCGCAACTGTAACGACGTGGCCCTTGTTCTTAATGATCATGTTGGGTAGGAACTCCTTGGTGGTTATCCAAAGCGCCATGAGATTGACGCCCATGATCTTTTTGAGAAAGCTTTCAGGTGTTTCGACAATTGAATGGACTTTGGCAATTCCAGCGTTGTTGACGAGAATAGATGGATGGCCGAGAGTTTTACGGATGGCCGTGGCAACCTCGGCCACAGCGGCCGCAGATGTGATGTCGCACTTCCAGAAGGTGATGTAACGTTCCTGCTCCATGTCGGGGGGGAGCGGGTTGACGTCAAGAACGGCGACTCTCACTCCTTTCTGGACGAGGCCAAGAACGATGGCCTTTCCGATGCCACTGCATCCGCCGGTGACAACGGCGATTTCCGTGTTCCATTGCCAGCTGCGCGCCGGGGTTATATGCCAGTTGGTCATTGCCCACGCATTCAGCATTTTGTTGACCGTCTTGACGAGTCCCAGCCCGAAAAGGACTCGCAGTACGGTGGTGGTGCCATGCTCCGGGAGGGTGTGTCCCAGCACTTGAAAACGGAGAAAGCGCTCGACGAGATCGGGAGGGCCGTACGCCAGAAAGGCGAGCAGAGAGCCAGGGAGTATGGGATGAGTGGCCGCACTGATAACGCCTGCGGCCAGCTTGACGAGAGGGATGAAAACGCTGCTCATTTTGATCCAGGGTGGCTTGGGATTTCTAGAAAGCTGGCTGGAGAGACAACGGGACAAATATCAGGCAGGTTGGTTTAGTAGATGGTTTGTAGGAATGGTTTTTGACTTGATGAGGCAGTTGGAGATGGCAACAGCTCATTGATGTACTTATATAGCCACGATGTATGCTTCGGATTGCGCAGTGCAAGCCGCTCCCTGACCTCCAATTCCAAAGCTTCTTCCATCCTCCTCCGCCATCACAAGCAGCTAGACTGGACGAACTGACTAGATTGATTTCATGCCTCGGTTGTTCCGGCAGCTAACAGTGACCCGGCTTCGAGCGCGGGGAAGACGACTTGATTTCTAACCGCCCCCGCGATCTAGCTTCTTCGTCGGTTCGACTACGAGCGTGCTAGTCGGGCTGGCGGGCGGAGATGTTGAAATATAGGCGAGGTGTGGATCACCCACCCAAACTGCCATGCGCTAAGAACCCTGGTTATGCAATGTAACTGTCTGTAAACACGGGGTGCAGAGAAGGAAAGGAGGCGTCGACGCCAACCCCGCAAAATCCCACCGCAGATCTCATCCCCACAATATAGTACTAAAAGCTCAGGTGACCAAGGGCATTATTTGTGGTCCTTTTCGGCATCCTCGGTGAGACGCGGCTCTGCTTGCCGATCAGTTTCTTAGCGTGGCACTGTTAACCGCCAAGGCGCACAGGCTCTGTTGCCAGGGACGCGGGAGCTGGCCACCGGCCGTTGGCTGGACGCCGAGTCCCCGGCGCACTGTTCTCAATAAGGTAGCTATCTCATTGCTTCTACTAGGGACGATCCCATTCAGTGTATGGAGGCTCATGTTTAGTAGCACCCAAGCCGGCTTATTAGTGATTGGATGGGCCAGGTGACATCCACGTGGAAGAGGGCGGCAACCACAACACTCCGTGGGCATGCATCACCGTAGCTCTCGGTGGAATTTTGCGATTAATACGAAGTAGGTTAGTGACAACTGTAACACACCGAATCGGGAGAGAGTGGAGGAAGCCGCTGGTTCAAGGCGACTCCGCAGCACTCGCGCTGCGACTGCACTAGAACCCATAGGTGGGTGCATAATGATGCATCGATTAATCTCTGGCCTTCCTTAGAAGAAGGGCCAGTCTGCAAATATATAGTTAACCGACAGGCGAACGTCTCGATAGCTGTGACCGGTAGCTGACCGGCGGCTTCCAAGCCACTACGCCTCTCACGCCAGTTTGGCTCGTCACAACAACTTTACTATTTACCTTATTGAAGTAAAAAATACATAAACTGTTTATCTATTTATTTTTATTAGCTAATGTTTAAATCTATAGCCTCGTATAAGCCTTTTTATGCTTGAAGATTATATAATAATATTATTAACATTGGAAAAAGTTAAAAATAATTTAAAAGTAATTAAACTTAAATAACTTTAACTTGCTTCAATTTTAATATTTAAGTAATATTACTTTATTTTTCCCGGCTCAATCCTTCACTACCTAGTAATGTTAAATCTACCTTGAACGGCAACAATAACCAAGGTGAGAACTCTTGATGTTGATCTCGCTTTGACATCTGGTGGACAATACCTGCAGTTGAGTTGTCCACTCAAGCTGAATACAATATCATCCTATGAGTATTCCCATCGGTAGCGCTCTTAGGGTGATGGGGTGTAGTGTCTGGGAACTCAAAGTAGAGGTGTAACTTGTTCATACTCACCACCGTATCCGCCAGACTTGGATCCGATTATAGAACCATTTTCCAAATGGCAGGCATACATCAAATAGCGCTAAAGGAAACATGAGGACATTGTTAGGGACTCACCTTGGGGCTGTGCGTCGACACTGCTGTCCCTAGTTCACATCAGGTCATTCTCACACTTAATAATTTCCTTTAAAGTGCCAGCAAGTAAACCACTTTCAGGTTCAGGAAAATGAGGAAGAGCGAGCGGGCACTACCAGTCCTCAGTCATCGTCAGCATCTAGGTGACTTAAACGAACATATCGCGAAAGTCTTTCTTTGGTGGCAGATGATGGATTGCGTCATGAAGACGGAAGTTGAGAGGCGATTGTAGGTCATGCAGGAGAAGTGGAGGTTGAGCGCTCTGTAAATTGTTGCTCTCTTCGCGATTGAAAACATACAAGACCAAATATTATTAACTATACCGCCATGCAGGATGAAATTCCTCGCAGTACATGAAAGATACCTCACCGAGCAGTAAAGAACATTCACAATAATAGCCAATAGCTAATGTAGTAAGGTATAGAGAGTGTGCCACTTGAGTTGTCCCTGAACACAAACAAGTCCATTTTCTTTCCAGGGCACAAGAACCAGATTTTCCGTATCTGACACGAGCACACTGTCCTCTTAGTAATCGTCAAGTTTTCTGAATATCCTCACAGCGCTCTCTCTTGTTTGATTTAAATTCATGAAGTCAGAGCTAGGCTAGGGCAAAGGAATGGGCGAGGTCGTAGATGGTTGGCTTATGAGTTGATGTGTGCAATCGCTGATGGATCAGTTCTCGCCATCGTTGCGGTGTAATGCACAGGGTTGCTGTGCTGTACGTGCTGGCAGAGTAGCTTGTCTCACCAGGATTGACGAGACATTCCACTCTGTCTAAGTTGAAGAAAGAGCTCTGCACTACCAAGGAGAAGAATGGGCTATACTGGAGTTCAGCTATGGAGCCTTTGAGTGAAGAAGAAGAAAGGAATTATGGTCCTGACCATGTCAAATGAAAGTATGTCGTGATCAGGTGTGCATACCCGATCCCCGTCAGCAAATGAATACGAGTCTCGCAAGCTGATGTTGCCAAAATGTTCTCGAAGCTGATGCTAATTGTTTCTCTTGTCTCTTCCTACTTGTAGTTTGTTACTCAAGCCAGACGCAATGCATGCGCCTCAAAGATGGGAAACAGGGACAGGCCAGGCTATGCCAAACGTTCCAAGGAAAAGTCGGCACCGGGATGGAAGAGTTATGGTTGGTGGCCGAACCTATGCACTCGTTCAGTGAGTCTATGTTACCAGACTTGGCGTCGCGTGTAGAGAATACAGGAGAACGTGTGAGGAGTATATAGCTTTTTGGTAAGTTGGGTTGCTGATCATGCTAATCTTGATACATCTGCCGCGTCCTCCAGTTGTTCTCCATTCTACTATGTGATGGGGTGATGATCCCAGTACCAACTTGTAGGAAATTAAATAGGCCAAGCTCCGACCTTCCCGGGTAGTCCTGCTTCTATGAAGCTCCGGGGATGGAGCCGGTATTTAGGAATTCTGAAATCGGTTGTCAATCCAGCAGATTTCCTATCACCATCGCGTTTGACAGCGACCAAGGTGCAGGCTGGTGTGGGCTGCTTGAGTCTCCACGAGTTATAGCACGGCCCGGAGGTCCTATATTCTCTGACCGGGACTCCAAGTAGGGGTTGGGATTAGCTGGTACATCCGTTTGAATGTCCCTGACACCAAGCACGGACACCCAAGTGAGGCATTGCCCAACTGTGTCTCATTATTGGAGATGCCTGGAGGAAGAGTTTCCGAAATCGATTCTGAAGCGTAACTTGAAGTATGCCTCAAAGCCAGGATGATCGAAGAGGGAATTTCGGCGTGGTTTGCACAATTGGAGGAGATTCAAGAGTTCATGACTCAGAATCGTTGATGATCCCACTCGCCAGTTTGTTAACAACCAGATCTGCCTTTTGTAGACGTGATGTGTTGTGAGATACTGGGACAAATCAAGTCATCACGTACAGGATGATTCAAACAGTAGTCTCCTTTAGCTCTCGAATATCTTGCCTAGGATGTTGTTGTTGCCATATTCTGGACTAAGCTTGTCAATGTTGGACACTTCTTAACCTCTAACCCGTTGGACTAATAGTTGAAAATGTCCCAAGTCAATGAAACCATAAGAACACCGGCACCTTACCCGAGCCTCGGGTCAGTCTGCCTCGACACATGGCCAGAAGCTCAGCAACACCCTGTTCATCTTTTCTGACAGAACACGATCTGGATCAGCCTGGCCCAAATATCCCGTTATCTAATCTGAAGGAGCCGGACATCCCCCGATCCGCAATTTTCACAGATGCCATTTCGACGAACACTCAGAGCCCACCTTGGCTCCCAATCTTCCCCAAAAGGATCTGAATCTGGCTCCGTATCCCGTTACCAATACTACGAGTAACAATGACAGCAGTAAAGAAAACAGCCCCGGTGGTACCAGCAAGAAGTGGTTGCGGGGCATGCATGAGAATATAACAGCCAGTAGCCTATACATGTGTACTAGAAGACTGCGCAGCATATATCATGTCAAATCGGGGACAATCATTATGTACAAGTCAAGCCTGGTTTGAAAAGGACAGCCTTACTAAGAAACTACATATCCTCAGACTCACAAGGCATGCGTCCTGTTGTGTAATGAAAACCATCAATAGACACTGCATTTACACAAGACCCGCGTTGATCAGTTATAAAGCTATGTTCTAACTTACCATAAAATCTCAATAAATTCGATTCAGACAGCTTAGCGTGAGACAAAATACGCCAACCCTACAGCGCAGATCACTTCTTCATACATTTAGCGTAGATTATGAATAAAGGGGCAGGATATCAAAATGCCAAGGTGGTTTTTAACTGACATTTTTTTCATTTAAGTCATTAAAAACTATTCCAAGTGAGGTTATCATCAACTCTGGTTTCTTTCCCATGGCCCCCCTGCAGGAAGTTAAGCGCGATGTTCGTACGCCGGCCACTCGACCTGGACCAAAGCGCAAAGCATATATCGACCGTCAATTCACACCAAAGCCGCCAATTCAACGTATTGAGAGGACCTATTCGAAGGCCAAGAAGGAGGAGGTCATCATCTGGATAACTCACCATCGTATTGAGCGCAACGGCGGGTTCCAGCTGCCATCCTTCCGCAACGCCGAGGCGCACTTTCAAATCCCTTTCAAGACTATTTCCAACTGGTGGAAGCTTCAGGATAAGCTTGCACCACATCGTCAAACTAGTCAGCAGGTAGTCTAGGAGTACATGGCGCCAATTGCTTGGCTCAGCGCATCGAGTATGATCCTAGACGAAGTGCCTGTATTGCGTTCTTCTACACCCTTGAGTCGAACGGCCCGAGGGCGGGTAGTCACCACGGCAATCCAAACCGAAGTAATCAAGAACAAGGCAGAACCTCGATCACGAGCCCACCATAAGTCCATTACGACTTAGTGGCATCAAGTAAGTCCTTCAAGGGACGCGTTAATTCAATGTTGTGGTTTAAGCGAGCCTTGACAGCTTCAAACAAAGGGGGAAAGTGATGAGAGCTATCAGGGTCGATACGTGAAGCTGGAGCAGCGTGACTGCGACGAAGATGGCACAGTAGTTGCTTGAAGTGATCTCGGAGCAGGCGGCTGAGATATCTGTCGCGACTTCTCGTGCAACAACAAACGCCTTGGAGAGTCTGCTAGTGCAACAGCCCAGCATCAAAACAACATTACAGTGCATAACGAGTTCAGGAACAAGGAACAAAGTTGGGAATTGAAAGCTATCCGCCCAGGCGCCGATCTACGAAAACACCCGTCTACTACAAAAATGTTCATCAATCGTAACATTGTTTCCGCCCGAATCCTGCCAGCTCTCATACCTGCCGTTTGCTCGTTCACCGCTCACTTCGCGTACTGACCACTTTACACAAACCTGACCTCATCGAACAGGCCTGCTCGGACTTGTACCAAACTCGCCAGTTCGAACATGAATGATTGCAGGATTATGACATTTGTGACAACGTGTGAGACGGAGACTGTCCCCGGCTCCTTTTCATCCTTCTTGCTCTCCTCCTTGGTCTCTTCGCTGTCTTCCTTGGTCTCACTGTTTTCGGGCGTTACCTCTTCAGCCAATGGAGAAACTGGTTCGGTCTCGTTCTCTTGGTCGACGTCGGCGTCGGCAGGCTCCGGCATAGGCTTTTTGTCAAACTTGAGAGGGATCGGATCAACCTTGATAGCGGGAAGCCCAACTCTCTTAGATAGAATAGTCTGATCAATTGCCGCAAACGCCGCCATTTGACTAGCAATGCTGTGATCCATAGCTCCGTGAGACCCTGTCTCCTCTTGAACTCGGCTCCGAGATTGGCTTCGGCCGGTGCTAACTCCTCGCTCGCTATGGATCTCCTTGGGCGGAGCGAGGCCTGGCTTGGAACCCGGGGTCGCGTTCCCGCTGCCGGAACTCCTGTTTTGCTCCTTGCGACCTCGAGGGGCTCCTGAACGACTTGGAGTTCCTAGTTCCGACAGTAGGCGATGAGCCAGACCTTCCAACGTAGACGGTCTCGAGGGGGATCCACTCTGTGACACCTCGTCGATGCTTCTGCGATCTGGTGTTTCCTGTTGCGCAGGAGTCGCCTTTTGCGTGGGAGCCGCGCTGGTCAACATGGCATCAGCGGTCTGGAAAGCCTCGCGTCGTTGCTGAACCAAGTCATCGAACCGCGGGATCGTCTTCCTGTACAACGCAACGTGCTCCTCCAGATGCTTGAGAACATTTAGCACGCGAGGCACAGACGTCTGGCTCCACTGTGGTCGCTGTCGACACCTCTCCATCGCCTTGATTTGCTCCTGCTCTGCTGATTGGGGCATGTCCAGGTCGGCATCGTCAGCTTCAGTGGCTTCGTCCTCTGTCATGTCCTCCGTTGCCTCTTTGTCGTCCCCGTCGTATGTGTAAGAGCTTGGGCTTCGAGCCAACCATCCCTCAATCTTCATGTAGCCGCAAATAGCCAGGTTCACCAATGTCTCCGTCACAGACAGGTTTGTTTCCACAGGGTTGATGAAGAAGGTCTCGAGCAGATCCAACAAAGCATTCAGAAGAGGATCATCGGGGCGGAGAGTATGGTCCCCAACGTCTCTGGGAGCCCCGGGCAGACTGTCAGCAACAGCTGGAGTCCTCTGGTTACTTGCGGACACCCTCGGCGCGACCAGCTTAATTGAACACGGGTGACTCTCAAGTCGGGACGTGGTGTCTCGGAGAACGCCCTGGTAGACCTCGTCGAAGTTGTCCTGCCCGCCAATGATTCCAGCCAGTGACATGATGTACTCGACCTCCTGCTCATGAGCGCCGACAGTCCGGCGGGGGTTGCTGATGGGCAGAATATCGGTTCGAAGAAGAGTGATGATGGCATATCGATGGTGTCGTTTCAAGATGGCCGACACCAATTGAAGTGTAACATAAATGGTCTGCTGGTTTCGCGACCTTAGACAGGCGAGAATGAGATCCACCAAGTTGAACAGCAAAGGCGTAACCGTAGTGTCAGACTTCTCTGCCATCATGGTAGCAAGATCCATCGACTTTCGCTTTCGGGCAAGGCTGACCGATGATCTTGAGCCAGTCCTGTTCGAGGGAAGCGAGTCAGGTAGTGCTAAGAGATAGTGGAGGATAAGGTTGATCATGTCAGGGTGGTCTAGGGATTCAAGGATGCGACGAAGATAGGTCAAAACAGCCACTGATGATCCTCCATCGATATCGGAGGACTCGAGCAGGGACGGGTATCTGAGCGTGTCAGTACAAGTCGCTCGTGAGATAAAGAGAAACCTACAGTAATTGCTGCAGGAAAATGACTTGGAAGTGCTCCAGCAAGGTCGACTTGACCTCCACCGAGCGACAGTGGTTCAAGACGTCCTGCCAGAACAGGAGGTGCGATAAAAAGGTTTCAAGGTGGGACTGGAACTCGGGCGAGCAGGAGCTGATAACCTCGTAGTTGGATGTCGGGTGTTCGTAGTCGGAAAAGGCGAGGATGGGCGGCAGGTCGTGGGGAAGGTGATCGATGACCAGCTTGCGACTCAGCTGGCTGTACAATGCGCCCAATCCCGTGGCCATGAGCGTCGACAGGTCGCTCTCCACAATCCATTGCTCCAACGGCCCCGAGCTTGAGGCTGCCTCGATGATGTATAGCAGTCCCGTTCGCGCAAAGTCGCCCACCTTACCCTCATGGTGAATATAGTCCATCAGGATGTAGAACAAGGGAAAGTCGGCCCTCTGGGTGCGACCGACGAAGGTGTCGCGGCTGTCTCTGTCCTTCTCGTCGCGGTGCGGTCCGCCGCGCTGCGTCTTAAACCATGCGGGGAGGATCTCGGGGTCGAGGCGGATCTTGGTGGTGATGTTGAAGGCGAGTTCGACGACGCGGGACTCGGTGTCGAGGCCCAGGCGCACACTGTTGACGCCGGTGATGCGCACGAGGAGATTCGTCAGGCTGGCGGAGAAGGTCGAGTTCTCGACAAAGGCCTCCTCCTCGCTCTCGATGAGGGTCGCGAAGAACAGCACGGCTTCCTTGATGATCCACTCATTGTACGAGGTCGTGGCAATCTTGCCTATGGGAACGTAGATCTGCTTCATGGAGGCGTACTGGATGCACGGGTGGGGTAGCGGACGGCGGCTCTCGTCGCTAAGGATGTTGGTGAGCTCCTGGAGGCGGATCTCGAGGTTCTCGGCGGCATCGCTGTCTCGGGACAGGTTTCCAGAGGTCCTCCATGTTGACTGCGGTGATGACGATGTCAGTCCAAGTGTCGCACAGCATGGTTACGGCTCGGCTCGGCACGGTACGACGGCACAGCACAGAGCGTCTGGGGAGGCCTTCTCACGAGCAACTGGCCATATTCCTTCTCGAAGCGATGCAGGCGCTTGGCAGGATCCTTTGCCTGGTCTTTTCGGGAGCTCCCGGAGGAGAGGGGGCTTAACAGGCGCGACCACTGCATGGCGCGGGGGCGTGGTTAGCTGATGGATCGTGGATTGAAGACTCGGGGTTCTCCCAACTCACAAAGTCCATGGCGCTCTTGGAGTCATCTCCGAGACGACGAGGGCGAGATATAGAGTGGTCTTTGTCGCATTACTCCGCGGGGAGTCGGGACGTGTTGGCGTTGCAGCACAGTTGCAGGTGCAGTGCAGGGAGTTGTGGATGTGATAGAATGCTGGCGTCGTCGCGAGTTGTCCATCAGTCCACGGGCCACTGGACAGCGTTCCCTGTCGAGTCATTCAATGCATTGCCTTACGCCACGCGATGGTGGCTCCCTAGTCAGGGACGAAGTGGCTGTGTGGCTGAGGTGGCTGAGATTCTCCCGGGGTAACTTGGGCGTTCAGCGCTCAAACATGGTAGACTATCACTAATGAGTTTACATGGTCTTTAAAAAAAAATGTTTGGTATATCCTGAAATTTAGGAGATCGTAAGTTTCCTAGTCTTGGTCATCGTTGAGATTTGTATGGCGTCTTTGTTTTTAATTTAAATAATCTCAGGCTTCACAGACGATGTGTAAACCCGTCGCTCCGGTGCTTCTACAGCCTGACTAGCAATGACCCTTCTAGCGAAACAAAACGCAGGACCTTACGAGTAAACTAGGGATGCTTGACGGTTCTGCATTGATTATCAGTGCACGCCGCGCTGTAGCCTGTAGGAAAATGGTTTCATGTGTCGTCATTCTGTAACAATTGCCGATAACAGGGACGTATGGTAAAGGCAACAAACTACACAGTCCCGGCTGTTTGATCAGAAGAGCATCGTTGCAACCCATCATTACTACTACCATACTATACGAATACTTTCTAGGTACTGTCTGAACCACGTCTTCAGCAATCGTGATCTCGTCTTCCCATCTCAGTGACAAGGACTGGGGCATGAGGTGTGCACTTTCAGGGTTACCCGTCGGTTCATGCAGCGAAGTACACTCTATATTCTGTCGTGATTGGTGTTATAATCCGGGCCAGGCATCACTGCCTATGCCGGGACCTTGATAATCCCAATCACCACCAGAACGACGACACCATCTCAAATATGAGGCCCTCAATGAAGGCGGTCACAAGACAGGCAAAGTGCAGTTCACAATGTGCCACCGTGAGAAATACAAATAACGGGCGGGGGAGAGATGAATGTCGGCAGATTTAGGTCGTCAGTCCCTTCTTCAAACCCCTCGCTTCTCAATTGAAGCTCTCTCCGCCGAATCCATCTGGGTCCTCGTTCTCTAGCCTCCATTGCTTCCGTTGGCCGCAAGTTACAAATCATCATGAGCCCCGGTCTATTCTCATGGCTACCCGGCAAAAAGAAGACGGCGAAGAAGGCTTTAAAGGTGATCGCCCAGGGAAGTGCCAAAGCTGCGCCGGTGGTGAAGATTGTCCAAGGAGTACATGGAATATCCAAAGTGGGCAATATGGTCCACAATGTGAATGAAGCGACTCACAACTTCAACGGCTTCATATCCAAAGCGACAGACCAATTCATCCCCGAAATGCAGGTCATGGGCCAATCCCTATGCGACAGCGTCAAAATTTTCACTTATTTCAGTGTCGCTGCAACAACGATTGGGATCGGCGCCAATCTGGTGCTGACCTACCAGGGAAACCAAGTTCTGGAGCTCATCGCCGAGAGACTCAAGGATATCTCGATGGCCGTAACCGCCCAGATGGTCCTCAATGCGCAGATGAACTTCCCGCGATATGTACACGACATGATCGGGGAGCAGCTGGGTAAAACCTCTGATGACCCGGACTGCGAGCACTGGTTCTTCGTCTACCATCCAGACAACGACTGGTATCCTAAGTTCTACCATATTGTCGTGAAAGAGCCTCTCGGAGAAAGGTTCTGCGGCTACACCAATCAGATTGACACTGTTTTTCTTTTCATGCTGGCGGCGCGGCGACGTATCCAGCAGGCAGAGTACCGGGCCAAAAGGAAACAACAGCCAATTCGCCCTGTCAAACTACATCTCCTCATCCCAGCCTACCAGCCTATCCTCATTACCGAAGCGCTCAAGATCCCAGAAGAAATCGGGGACTTTGTCATAGAGGGTCGAATCAATAACGCTGTGGAGTTGGTCTGGTTGAACCTTTTAGAGGAACAAAGGCATTATGTCGCAGGGATTGGCCGATGGGTTCCTCCGATTCCTGGATGGTGTGACTGGTTTAGGTCAAAACTAGGCATAAGAAACGAGTTGCCTATTTTGAAAGAGGCCAGAGTCTTGGGGACCAGACAGCAACTGCCGGAGGATGGCCACGAGCAAGAAATTGAGGACAACCTCGGCGGCGATTCAGACGACGACAATCGTTCATCAGTGGTCGGTCAGTACGGATCCGACGACAACAGGCATCGTCATGATGCCACGCCTTTACACCAGCGTCGTCGACGGCAGCACGGAAAGCATCGTCATCGGAGGTCTGACGAAGACAGGATACATCGCCGCAGAAGTAACCCGACTGACTCCCAGCGATGGGGTCAAGGGCGAGACGGAGCAAGTCAACGTGGAAGTGAGTCAACTCTGGCCGAATCCTCTCATGGTCAATGGCATAGACGACGAAGTCGGGCCTCATGAGAAAAACAAGGGTACTGGAGTTGAAGCAGCGACGAGAGTAGCGATGGAATGAGAATGGAAAAAATGAAAGGGAGAGCCGAACAAAGGAATCTTGACACTGGGCATATCCCCGAGCTGTTGGTAATGCAATAAAACAGGTAAACAAGAGTGACTAATGGCTGACCTGCTTGTGGGAGAATGTGACGATGGCTAAGAGCTCTTGAGACAAACTATTGGCCTCACCCGCAGAAAGCCTAGGAATCACCTTGGCCCTCTTTACGCCTACTGGAGACTGGGCTGTGGGATTTGTTTGTTATTTATGAGGACGAGTCCTAGGGCACACCTGGGTTCCGACAAGATTGACTTTGGCGATGAGTGGGAGTGTATGGATAGCAACGGTAGACAACTTAGCGTGAGATATATTAAAAATACACAGTAATCCTTCTGCTTGTTTTTCTACACCTACGGTAAACTACTGATAGTTTCAAGATTCTTCTCCGAGACATCCATCTAGTAAAATCCTTCAGCGAAGTGAACGAACGCTCACCTCCTTCTGGCTCATTCCTGCGCGGGAGTTCTTTCTCGTCTAATAGCCTCGCTGATCTCAGGATACAACCGAACAAGCATTTTCCGGACTGCGGTGTTGTCACTTTGGGCCTCGCTCTCCACCTTCAATAGCTTCTTCTCCAGCATCGTGAACTTGTCCAAGAGCTCCTTTGTGCTATACTCCAGGGCATCAACCCTCACTAGTAGCTCCCACCGCTCCTGTTTCGCGTACTTGTCCGTCCCGCGTTCCAGCTCCATCAGGGTCTTCTCGATTTTGCCCTTCCACCTGGCTACCTCTCTGGTCCCCTCGTTGATCTTTTTGTTCAGCAGCTCCTGGACGCGTCGGTGGAAGGCGAGATAGCGATAGTCGAGTTTCTCTACGCGATGGTAGTAGTTGCGGTCCTGCGGGTTCGGCGTTAGTGAATGTTTCCAGAGAAGAGAGGAGGATGGAAATGAGTACAGGAAGACGACGGTGTCTGCAAGGGTGTGGCTTCCTGTGCCTTGGGAGTCTTGGTTGGAACGGAGTGGCAGGCTCGTTTCTCTCGTGAGGTCTCTTTGAAACCTCAGTCGGGGGAGCCATGAGTCCTTGTGTTGTCGTAGCATCTGTGGTATCATCGGGCACCGGAGGACTTCGATCCTCGACGTCGATGCAGGCATCATAAAGAGCGTTTCGAAGACGGCGGGCCTTCTTACGTCGACGAGAGCTGAGCCGGCATTGAGGCATGGCGGGCGAGTGTTGTCGTTATGTGAAGTGCTAAGTTTGGCAGATGATATCGCAAGACTGGATGGATAGAGGCAACACGAAGGATACCAACTCGCAAGTTTCATGAACAAACAGCATCTCTTTTGCCTTCAGACTTTTCTTCACACCCACTCCCTCTTTTTAGCCGGGGTACTTCTTTCAAGCCGTACCGAGGCCGTATTTGCCGGGCGTTTGCTGTGCAGACGGCATTGCCGCCCTTTTCATCTCATCCTCACTTCACCGTCACCACGCCTTTTATCTGCATAAACAGTCAATGAAGCACGGTTTGTCTCGCGCCCCAACAAGACTGAAGACCCACCGTCAACACGAGTTCTACCTATTGAACAAGCGAAGACAATAGAAATGCACCGTAACTGTTGCAATGAATCAACGCCGACCTCAAGCCGTCAACCAGCTCCACCGCCAGCTGTCAGCAGTTCTGGCTGCCCTATATAAATCTCGTCTTCTTCCCTCTCGGATCTCTCTTCCTTCTTTCTTCATCACCACACACACCCAGCTCACAGGGTTTCGAGAATACTGGTATTATCCTTCTTTCCTTCTGCACACTCACACTTCTCTTCTTCCTTCTTTCACCATATCATCATCCCTTGACTGGCAAGTCTCTTCCCTCCGCTATATATTTTGGCGTCGACTTGCTTGAGTTTCTTGTTGCCCACTTCACCCTTCACGCTCGTCTTCATCTTTCACTTCCCTCTTCTTGACACCTTCTGTCTCTCTACTTCGCTCTTCATTCACCATCTCTTCCGTCCAGGACCATGGCCAGAAGAAAGTCAAGACGCTAGGTTTGCGCGAGCGCCGTGCCATGCGAGCGGCTGGCATCCTCGAGGCCACCGTTGAGAACGAATGTGAAGAGGTTTGAATTCCCTCTGCCTTTGTCTTCTTTGCCTAGACTGACTACGTAACTGCAGGACATTGAAATGAACAGTCATCATTCCCCACCAACGGTATGTCTGCATTTCTTCTCTCATCCACCTCGACTGCACTCCTCGTCAGAAACTCTTCTTCCCTGTTGTGAGACCGAAGCATAAAGTTACCTTTGCATGGCGACTGGGCTTCAGTGTCTGGTTCCAGACGGTGTTGTCTAGATGCAAGGTCCTGGGCTGTACTTTTAGGTGTTCTCAAACATCTCCAAGCTTAGCTTGGCTTCACAGCTCAGGTCGCTTCAAGGGCTCTTGAAGTCAGCCTCAAGACATCCTGTTCGGGGGTGCGTTAATCAGCTACACTCTGGGTACCTTGTGGTGACCCCGGACGGACCAGGTGTCTTCCAGGCTTTGCTCTGGACCCTTTGACTTCAAGGTCCTGCGGGCTCATGCCAGTTTACCCGAGACGTACAGCCCAACTGAGCCTCGAAGCGCCTTGGCTCTTTCAGGTCTGTGTTGAACGACCGTGTGGGGACTGTCCAGATGTCACTTGGTGTGTTCTGGGACTGGAAATCGGGGTTCAGAAGTTTCCCGGGGTCACATAGTGCAGCTCGAGTGGCAGACATACTCAGCTAGGATTCCCTTGGCTGACAGGATGTGAACACTAGGAAATCGACGAAGAGACGGAACGCCTTGTACGCCAGCTCAAAGAAACCTCCGAAACGCTTGCCAACCACACCGAGCTCATCAAAGAAAACGACAGTATGATCAACTACTGTGGAAACACCCTCTTCCACCTCGAACAAGAGTGCAAGTGTCACGAAAACACGCTGGAGGAGTTCAAGGACGAGTGGCAAAAGAAGTGGAAGGAGTTGCAAGACTGGAGCTACGAGGTCGCCGGCTGGGCCATAGAAGCCAAACAGGAGGTTCAAACTGCACGCGCCGACAATCTCGCCAAGTTTGGAGATTTCGAGAAGAGAATCACCCGCCTGGAGGAGGTCATCAACCGACTTATGGTTGATGAGACCATCAAAGGGGTGGATGGCATGGGCCTGTAGCTGAGAGGCGAATGACGTGGAGGTGAATGGTGTTGAATAATGATGATGAGACCATACGTACATGAGTCTGACGGATACCGTCTTGGAACTTTGGAGTAGCATCAAGTTGAATGGCCTCAGAGCGATCTCACGACGCCTGAATGTAAACTTCATTTGTAACCAAGTTCAACTGTAAACTCGAACTGTCCCATGTGAACCACCAACGCATAGCCCGCGACGTAGCTGGGATCACATGAAATAATTTTGGGCATTAGATAACAAAGTCACTGCTTTTATTCTGCACGCGCTATCCAATAGCCTATCAACCAAAATAAAAACTCGCTGTCTTCGGCGCTGTCACATGGTCTGGCGTTGCAACCACTTCACCTCGGACTCGTCGGATCGCCGCTGCTGCCGCTTGGACTGCCGCTGCTTCCGCCGCTGCCATGCCGTGTGTTGTAATTCTCCCAGATGTACCTCACGCTGTGGGGATCCGGAGGGGAACTGAGCTCCTCGCCGCTCGACTGGGTGAAACCACTGACAGTGCTAAGCATACTAGAGCTTCGGCCTCTTGATCGGGTCACTCGCGGCTCGAACTGCTGCGCGGCCGTTGCGGGCTGCTGCCACATCGGCATGGACGGGAGGGTTGGCGCGGACACGGAAGGGAGCATATCCACCGAGTGCTGCCACATGCCGGACGAGTACTGCGCAAGGTTTGTAGAGACGGGATTCCAGGGTCCTGACGTGGTCGGCTGAAACGGCGGTCCTAGCTGCGGCGGGTGACCGGACTCAGGCTGGGCTGCCATCTCAAAAGGCATCCCATTAGCCGAGTTCATGTAGTCGTGGAAGCTCTGGAGCTGCATCTGCGCATTTCTAATGTGCTCGCCGCGGGCTGCGTTGGTGGCCCTAACCTGAGCTAAACGCTCATTGTAATTACCCTCGATGCCCGCGACGTGATCCTGCCACACAGCGCGCTCCTGGTTCCGGCGCTCCGCCTCATCCAAACCTCGGGTGTTAGCGTCGGTGATGTTGGCGAGTTCGTTCTCGACCTTGGCAATTCTAGTGGCGATCTTGTTCCGGCGGGTGTTCAGGTTCGACTTCTCCACCTCCTTGACCTTGACTTCCTTCTCGAGCCCAGACTTGTATTCCTTGAATGTCTTTTGTGCGGCATCAAAGACCTTCTTCTCAGACGAGCACAACTTCTCGACCTTCTTCTTACGGTCGGCGAGTTCCGGAGAGCTGTCAAAGTTCTTGAGCTGCTCTACGACCTGTCTCGTCTCGCGATCGGATTGAGCCTTCTGAGTCTCCTGCTGACGGATCTTCTGCTTGTATTTCTCGTCGTGGTTTCCGGCAGAAGCGAGTTGGTTGTCGGTGAGTTCGTTGTCCTTCTTGAGAGCGTTTATCCTAGTCTTCCACTCCTTGCGCAAAGTCTTGAGCCGGCTCTTCTCATCAGTCAACCTGGCCTCAGCGGCGGCAATGGACGTCTTGAGCGTGGTGGCGGGGGAGTCGGGTCGGAGGGAGCGCTGGCCGTTGGGAAGCGCAGTCGAGGCGCCGTCGGCTTCTCGTAGAGTTTCCTGGATCGTTCGAATGCTGGTGGAGAAGAGGACCTCGTCGGTTCGGGTGTCTACAAACTCGCAAACATACTTGGACGCCGGTCGTAGTCCGTAGATGTCACCTGTCCAGCGGGCTCCTTGCTCAGAGTCCTCGGCAGGATCATTGACAGGAAAAATGCGGGTGGGTTGCCAGAATGCGTTGTTCACCCTGACGTAGAACGGTTTAGATGTATCGATACCTGAAGGTCGTGGGGCATGGCCGTTGGGTGGTTGCAACTGCGAAGAGTCGTCGTCGCTTTCCTTAAAATGACTTGTACTAAAGCATACTTCGTCACTACCAATGTAAGATATCCAAATTTGACTGGGTTGACTGTTGAATGGCGCGTTGCCTAGATTGTGAATGTCGGTTGCGTTGGATCCTGCTGACTCGGACGCAGCATGAGATAGTTCGTATTCCTTCACCATGACGATCTTCGTACTGGCGAGGGCTGCCCACAGCGGTTGCTGTAGGCGAACCTGGGTGCTTTGTTTTCTTCTTTTCTTGCTCGTTGATGGGCCAGTGGCTGGCTGGAAACTGACTTCGGTGTCGGGCGTAGCAAACCCTGCATCGTTGGTCGTGTCGCCAGACACGCTGGGAGGCTTACCCGCCTCAGGGTCACTCACCCCGGTGGAGGCGTTGGCCTTCTCACGCCGCAAATACCACTCCCGAATGTAGCGCACAATGCCCTGGGTTAAGATGTGGATTGCCAGGACGCTTTTAATCCAACCATATGCGCTCCTCTTATCGTACGTGGTGGTGGTCGGCTGGAGAGGGCTATTCAAGACCGAAGGGAGTCGCCAATGCTCTGGGATATGGCGAACCACACGACCCCAGTGAGCCCTAGTTCCAAGAAGAAGATGATGACCAACAACCCACATAAAACATGTAGTGAGACCCCGCGAGGTACCGTCTCTCGTACTGGTGCCTCCTCCCAAGGTAATAGCAATGACCGGTTTGGCAAAATCGAGGATGGCGTCCTGGATCGGACCCCACAGAAACAGCCATATCAGGAGGAAAAAAAAGTCCATGCACAATATGGTAACGAGGGAGGGCATGGTGGAGTTTCCATCGAAGATCTCGGCGAGGTTGATGTTCATGCCCGAGCTGGTGGTGACCGGAGGAACGAAGGTGAGGAAGGTGAAGACCGTGTAGATGGCGGAGAGCGAGAGCGGCGGGACGTGCATAAGGATGATGAGGATGGCGAGAGTGTCCTGCATGGGAAGGGACTTGAGCACGGTGGTGGCAAGGTCGAAAGGGCCGGAGTCCCGGTGAACATCGGAGTTCTTCAAGGCATTGACGTCGATTTGGCGATGGCCGACATCGACGGTGCCATTGGCGCCCATGTTCGAATTGCACGACTCGGAAGAGGTCTCGGAGGTAAGGGAGGAACGGCGCAGGGAGTCATCGCTGGGGCGGGAATCGGCAGAAGAGTTGTCGAGGGAACTCTTGGAGCCGTTCGCGAGGCCGCTGGTTGGCATCGACGATCCTGCAGCACCGGCAACGGCGTCGGACCGGCGGGCAGGGCCGTCGAGCTGCGCCGAGCCTTTCTTGTCGGAGGATCGCCTGGCCGGGCCTACAAGCCCATTCTCGTGGCGGGTGTCACGGAGACTGGCGGCGCCTTGCTGTCGCTTGCCCGAGCTCGAAGCGCGAGGCATGCGCGACGTCGTCTGGCCTCTCCCACAGTCTGACGGACCCAGGAACCGCGAGAGGGTAGGGCCGGCAACCGGGGCGAGTCTCTCGAGGAGGGACAGGATGAAGAGACGGAGGACGGGAGCGCTGGAGAGGAGTGTCGCTTAGGAAGACTCGATGCGAGGACAGGACCGTTTAGGAGGCGGCAGAGAGGCGGGGCGGATCGTCGCGACGGTGGTTTTGGAGGATGACATGTGCATTCGACGGCGAGGTCCCCGTGGATGCCGTGGGAAGGGGCTCGGGTCGGCAAGCGAGAGGTCGACAGGCTCGAGGCAGGATCGCGGGGGGGGAAGTGAGGAATAGTGAATGTCTCGAAGGGCCTAGGTGAGTACGACTGCGTGGTTGTGAGACGGCATGGGTTGTGGTTGTGGATGTGGATGTGGATATGTGTGGTTGGTGGAGATGGGAGATTTTTGGACTGGACGTGACGGTCGCTGGATGGGATGGTAGAAGTAAAAGGAATGGACCGAATGCGAATGGATGGACGGGAACGGGAATAGCGAGGGAGGAGGACGGCGGGGTGCGGAATTCACACTGTGCGCTAGGATGGCTTCGGGACCTTCTGGCGTGGTGCGCTGCAGCCACTGAAGGATAGCGGGCTTGGGGGTGTTGGAGGGGAGAAGCAGAACAGGGCCGCACTGAAGAATCTCGGGTACACAGGTCGCTTGGGGGCTTTGGGGGGTTTGATGGGATGGGAAGGTGACTTGGATCTACTTGGCGAGAGCGCTAGTCGCGTAGTGGTCTAGGTGGGGATGTGGAGGACCGGCAGGTATCGGTGGGTACCGAAAGCTGGAGAATGCGTCGATGAGTGGTCGGTCGCCGCGCGCTGAAGTTTTGCAGCGGCGTGTGAGAGGCGACAATGTGGGGGGGGGGAAGGGATATTTCTCTGATGAGCGAGCTGGTGCCCCTCCAACGCTTTCATTCTGGTGGCCTTGGCGTGGTTAAAAACTAGAAGGCTCTGAGAGAGAGAGAAAAGTACGGAACGAACAGATACGGGCCCAGCTAGATACGCGGATTGCTGGAAAGCTGTGCTGGGCATGGGTATACAGGAGGTACAAAGCACGCAGCAAGGATCGGGTCGGGCGAGATGAGACGAGATGGATGGACAGGACAGGATAGGACATGGACGGATGGATGCGCGAAGGCGCTACTCTGAGCTCTCAGCTGACGGCGTTTCCAAAACCCGCTGACTTGATCAAGTCCCCGTCCACTGTGTACTTCTGCCCATTGTGTAGATCTCGATGGGGTTTTGTTTGTTGCTACTTCGTACACTTCCATTAATCAATAGTGAGTCGTCTCATAAAAGATAACGGAATGCTGTTTTCCCCTAGACCCCAATCACTCAAATCAATCGCACTGTGTGCGCATTAGGCAAGCTTCAAAGGCCAAGCAGCACGAAACAGAGAGGAAAAAACAAGGCCCCAACCACATCCGTCACAAGACCGTCTGTTGACGTCGGCTCACTGTAACACCAAGACGCTGATTCGTGAACCTCTCTGAGTTTCAACTCTCTGGCTAGCACTGCCTTGCGGTGTGACGGGTTGCTGTCATTGCGAGCAACCGTCGTTCCCGGGCTTGCATTGTTACGTGCTCCTTCCGGGTCCCCGTGGCTTGTGTTGGACTTCATGCCGGACATACGGACTTTACATTACGGCCAACGCACAAGACAGCTCTGGACAATTCAGGATCAAGTTAGGTAAAGCAAGCAGTCAAGATCCGACACGCGACGCGTGCACACGCCGTGCCCCTAGCCAGGACCATCCCGGAACTGCCGCCGCTCCTCCACCTCCAGCGCCAGATGCCCAGCCTCATCGTCACCTTGTCTTGAGCAGGAATAAGCGTGGTCGTCAGACGTGCCACCAACGGAGTCTTGCCGATGACAGCAATCGAGCTAGCGAATGAGCAGCGGGACACGCGCGCCAGTCCCCAGAGGTTAAGCTTTCTCCTGCAACAATCATCACAGGGAGCAGTAATTAGTAGGGCTTCGTCGCTGACGTCGTTTGCGCCACGGGCTGCCCGAATCGGGAGGCCGAGGAAACATGCCCTTGAAATCGATCAAGGAGATGGATGGTTGGAGGCTGGACCTCTTGCAAGGCCATGGGCATGGAGCAATGAAGATGGGGCATGAACATGGGATACACACGGACGGACACGGACCTGTGCCTTGAAAACTGCAAGCCCTGACGAACAGGTGTGTGGATTCGCGATGCCTCGGTCTGAGTCGTGTGGTGTCGAGACCAAACACGCCGGCCGCTTTCCAACTTTCAAGGTGAGAGCATTGAGAAATGAGACTCCAAGTCTACGATTCGTACTAGCAGGAATACCGCCGAGACCAGAAGACAGGGGGTAACCTAGAAGTCATGAGCTATAACAACCGCGATGCTTCAACCCACACAGCATGAACCTGGCTGAAGAGGTTTTTCCTTTCCTGTTTTCACATGTAATAAACAAGGTCAACTGTAGCGCAGTGCAGGATCCGCTCAAATAGCCCTGATGGGAGATCCGGCCCCGGTAGTTCACTCACTCGGCCGGCCCATTTCAGCCTCTCTCGATTCGACTTGGCTCGTTCCGTCGGCCATGCCGCGAGCCTTTCTAGATGAGAACGTGTGAACCCGGGGCAGCAACTTTTTGACTCAGGCACGGAGCCGACATCCATAACCATCAACGAACCGGTTTGAAAGGAAACTCATCAAGGAACCCTTTCTCTTTGTGTCGGTTTGTGCTTCTCCAATGTAACGTCTCGTTCCTAGTGAACATACAGAGTACACACACACAAAAGGCAGCAATCCAACCCCCCTGTCAGTGGATCCCTCCATCGGAAACCACGCCGGTCTTTTGCTCGTAACCACTCATTCACCTCATCAGCGCCGTGCCCCCGACGATAAACGCCGCTCGCCGATCGACGTCGTCTCCGCTTGGTAGTTTTTTTTTTCTCTCTTCACAAGCGCAACACACACAACATTGGACTCGGGGACCCTTGTTAGCTTGTTGTTGTGGCTCCGTTTCGAACATTGCAGCGGGCTTCTGGCGTGGTGCGCGCAGCCGCCGCCCGTACACAGTCTGCAGCACGGTGGAGGATTTTTGTGCATTTTTGTTTCTATGGCAATTGGATGGCATTCGTGGACTCGTTTACTTATGCTGTTCTGCTGGGACATGCCCTGGAGGCGTCCCCGAACCACAGACCGCCAGTTCGGTGTGTCAATGCCCTGTGCTTGCTCTGGTATTCCCCTTCTCCTTTGAGTTGAATATTCGTAAAACCGCCTTCGTTTGCAGTGTTGTTCTGATCTCGATGAGAGTCTCCCCGTCTCTCAATGCAGAAACCATCACCGGCATATCATAGATCCCTCCCCTGCCATGCTTGCTGTCCCCCTCCTCCGCCCCGGGTTTGGACATCACCCACAGACTGCGCTTGGTGGGTTAATTTCCAACCCTTCCCATTCCCGGCGCCTCTCCCGGGTCCTGGCCCTTCAGAGCCGCCTGAAGATACAGGCGAGCGACACACAAGACACAACGACGATCCCCCTCACCCACACCAACCACCAGCCTATCGTCTTGCATTATTTAGATTCTGGAGGGGGGGCGCACTTTTGGATGCCGCTCTCGGTCGGCAGTTCTGGTGCCTCTTCGTTTGCTTCGAGGGCCTGGGCTTCCGCAACCCTGCCCCCCCTGCACATCATTCAACCCTCCCTAGAACGAAGCGCACAACTGCCTGCTCCGAGTATTCGTACCTATGAAAGGCGCTCGTCCTGGAGACTGCGTGAGATGCCCTCGCTCCCTCGTCTCGTGGAGCGGGGTTGTGAAATGACGGTGTGCATGGCAGCCAGCCGTTGACAACGCCTTCGGGAAATGATTTACCTGCACTTCTCCCAGTGGCCTGACTCGACCCCCCTCTGACCCGTTTCGCCATCTCCATGTCCATCCACACAGGCCCATTGCATCATTGGATCTCTGCCGCCATCCGTCGGTCGAGACCAGCTGGAAAGCGGGGAGGCCCAGCAAGAAGTGAAGTTGTGGAACAAGGCGACAAGACAACTCGATGCGCCACCTGCAGGGCGGCTTATCGTCGCTGTTTGCTGTTTGCTGCCTGCGGGCTGGCAACAGTTGGTATTGGGCTGGCAGTCTTCAGTGCCAATGCTCGAGTTTCAAATGCCGCTTCCCGGTCGATGGATGCGTTGTTCATCACCCGGACGTCTTAGCCGATCGATGCTGACAAGTATTCGTAGCTATGTACATAGTACTGTCCATGTATCCGCATAAGGACTCTCTTTGTTCTTTGTTGATCAATGCGTATTGTCACTTGTAAGAATTGTTTATGTCAACTCCCAGGTGTAAGTGGGAACCAAGACAGTCCATCCTCCTCCTCCGTCGCATCTGCTCAAACAGGCATCCCGATAAGACATCTCCAGCGCTCTCCAACGCCGTCTCATATCAACGACAACGATATACCACCTCACAATGCCAAACCCCCCAAGCAAACGCATCTGCACCCACACTGCCCTCCTCCCCATGACACCTCCCCTGTCCACCGCCCCCCCACACTCTCACCAATCATCCCTGACCACGCTCTTCTATCACACTGCGACAACCCTATCGTCCTTGCTGCAACACAGACGTTATAGGCTTATAGGCAAGCTAAAGTACCTCATCGTAAGGTTCCGGCACCTAGCATCGCGATATCACGCTGCACGAAAAGCCCCTAAGGCTTAGCTCCCTTCTCGCCCAGTCAAGACTCTCAAGACACACACAAACACACACACGCACCCACAGACACACACCCGCAGAAGCCGACTACACGTCCCGTGCATCCTGCGCCCGCACTGTATTTCTCTCCCGTCGCTGCTTTTTCCTAATCTCCGACCCGCCCGACGGTAGTTGCCCCCTGTTGTAGCTAAACGGTCGACTAAACTGTACAGTATGTGATTTATCGAGATGCTATTGGTGAACGAGCCTTTCCCCGGCTCTCCGCGTCGTGTCGCGTGCCCATTATCGAGTGCCTCTTGTGGGGGAAACACTGGCGATTTGGATGATTGATATCATGATCTGCTAGGGTAGACAACTACTTCGGGTACAGGTGCAAAGACCCCCACGCAACTATAAGTTTATGGTCTCTGCCGGTCCAAGTTTGGGTTGTGCTTGTTGATGAGTTCTGTCTTAATAAACCGCCAATTTGAATCTAGTCGACGCAATCGAAAGAGCGGATGGTAACAGAATTATACATTTTCTCCTCCGTATCTATATCTGCCATCTAAACTCAAATATTCACCTATGCTTTTGTGCTATTGACTATTCGCCCACAGTCGTACGCTATGTCCAAAAGTACCTAATGTACATCTCATCGGTCTCTTGTCCCTTCCCAATCGTCATCACAGCAACCGCTTTCACCCGCCACCTCATCGACGGTCCCCGAAACCTCGAGACTAGAATGCCTGCCTCTCGGTTATCTATTGGACTTGCCCTTTTCTACACAATATGCCCAAGCTGACGGCAGTCCGTCCCGCCTAGCTTCACGTTCGACTTCCTTTGTAAAGGTCTCCGGTACTTTTTGTACCCAAATCTCCTCTTCTAGCTTTCCGAGTTCCTTACTGAAGTCCCCCAAGACTGTGTAGCTGGGAATGGGGGCGGATGGAATTCCCTCGAATATGCGCAGCAGGTGTTCGGTAGTTAAAGGCTCCTTCACATCCGAGATTGAGAAGAAAACAAGAATCATCGCCACCCCGCCGACATACTGTGCTGTCCCGACCGTAAATAAGTCGACGTAGAAGTGACAGCTACCCTCGTGTTCAGCAGCCCAAACAAAAGCTTCAACGGGTAGGCGTCTAGGCCCGTTGACAGTTTGCTATCTCAGTCAGAACGTGAAATGTCCGGTCGTTTTGTATCACCGAGTTTTGGGCGGTGCCTTACATGCATTATTCCTTTCGCATACGGGCCTTGCCTGATGCGTACGTGATCCTCTCTGACCGTGAGCGTCTTCAATTTAAGTTCCTCGTCGTCTATATTCTCAAGAGCCTCTCCAGCCCATTTGAAAGCAGCTTTCTTGCTAAGGTCTAGTAGGGCTTCAGTTGATAGCATCCCCTCCTATGATAACTTCACGTCAGCAACTCATCTCTCCATCTTCCCATCCCCGAAGCCCCAAAAGTGAGAATTCGTGGACAAATATACCAACCTCTTGTCTGTGGTTTGCATCAATATGCCATTCCTCTGTAGGGAGTCTATACTTGGCGTGCTTCTTGGCACGAAGGGCGTGGAACTTAGCAGACATACAACACTGTAGTGCATCATCGGCAACAGTTCTTTTGATCAACCCCCCCATACGATCAACCTGCTCCACCGAGGAGCCTGCGAAGGTGAGCACACCTAGATCGTGATAGAATGATAACATGTCGGGCGTCATTTTTTTATGTATCGCATCGGGGAAGAAGCGCGAAGGGCTGTCAATGCGACGCACGCATCGAGGTGCGAAAGTTGGAGCGAAGCGCTGCAGGGATGGAAAGACGCTGAATGCGGGGGAAAGCCGCACCCATCGGGGCGGTAAGGTCATGGCGATGAGGTGGAACGGAGTCGAGTGAGTGCCGAATTGAGTGAAACAGTCGGGAGATGGAAGAATGAGGTTGAAGGTGAGTTGCGCCATTCTTCGGGGAGGCGGCACGATGAGGTGTGGCTGAAGCTTCTGCAGCCTTGCAGTGTGGCCAATGCGGGGTCACACATTGGTCCACTGATTCGTGCGCAACCATTCTCAACACGGCATCATCTGGACTACATCATCGACATCGCCATTACCATCATTTACTCAATTTCATCACAGCTCTACAGTTCAAATAGGAACCAGCAACAAGAACCATTCAGTCCATAATACCCAATGCATCGCTAGGTCAGGAAATGACGACTCCCAACCCCGAACTGAGACGCCAAGTCATTGCCATCTACAAAGGTATCGCAATCTCTCTCTATACGCCCTCAGCCTCGGCACCTCCGTTTTGCCTAATACTGCAGTGTGCCGTTCCCAGAGCTAACACTTGACAAAAAGAACTGCTTTACCTTGGACGAGAATATCCTCTTGGCTATGGCTACTTCCGCCCGCGTCTGCACAAGGCTTTCATGTCCAAGGCGGGGGAGCGCGATGACGATGCGATTCGCAAGGGTATTGCTCAAGCCGAGTATGTAAAGAAAGGTTTGTGGCTCCAAATGATTGTCTAATCCGTGCGTACACTACTAGAGCGCTCTTTGCTAACCCAGTTCTAGAGGTTGAGGCGCTGTAAGTCTCTGTTAATACATCGCTGTCTCCCAATCACTTGCACGCCAAACAGTCTCAAGCTCTTCATCTCCAGTGTCTCAATTCCTAAGCGTCTATCCGTTATTCACTACCACCTTCCATCCTGTTCCGCCCTATCCAATGCCAATGGTTTTGAATTGGGGCCTGATGGTCCTCAAATGCCCGACCAGGTCCATCCAAGCTGCGGGTCCCTTACATCGTATATACAATTCCGAGGATCTGTTTCCTCGACCATGGCAATGCCCCTTCCTTCCCTTCCATTTCCCCACCGCCCTTTGCGTTGTCATCGTCCAAACAACTCAATTTGCTCATTCCCAACCGCATCTTCCTCACCGTGCTTGTCATTCGTGTACTAATGGACTGGGTATAGATATTATTTAAAAAGGTATCGCACTCTGAGGAGGCGATATAATCCTGACGCGTAAAGGGAGTGTGTCGTGTAATGGTATTGGATCCGCGGGTTGGTGCCATGGATTTGAGGAACGAATATGAACCCAATGCTGTAAGCCCCACGCCAATTCCTAGAAGCATCTCGACCTTGCGTCGACAATAGGATATATGTCGTTAGTCGCCAGTCATAATCAACGTGTGAATCGTCTTTGTTTCGCCTACACCTCGCTGTGGCTCACGAGGTAAGATTAGTCCGTTTCTTCGCCGACCACGCTCCCACTTCAAGACATTCGCCCCAACTCGTGCCATTCTCACTCATCAAATCCGCCATCATCTTCCCCAGCCAGACGTCCCACTCGTCCTGACTCTTTCCACTCGCATCCCGGAGAATCGGTTCTAGGGCTTGTATTTGCTGCACCACGGTCAACATTGCCGTCTTTCGCAATGCGCTTTGTCCGGCTGTCAACGACTTCTTTTCCACTTTCTGGTGCGGCGGTCCCTTGCCCTTCATCTCCACATACGACTTCCCATCCTTGGTTACAACACCTCCGACGCCCTCCCGCTCCCATCGCACTTCGCTAAGGGGGATTGCCATTCGCTTTGATCGGACGTCCATCATTGTTTCGGACTCTTGCACGAGGAAGGGTCCAATGAGAGTGCAAGGAACGCCCGTCAGCGTCCGAAGTTCAAGCGCCCGTGACACCCAGTGGTTATACTCGACAAGAAACGTGTTCAGAGGCGCGGAGAGTGGTGTGTTTGGTGTCATGAGGTAGGCACCCAGGTTCATGGCGGATTCGTGCTCCTCAGCCTCTTCGCTACCGGGCGCTGCATTGGGAACATGGGGTCTGAGCATCCGAAATGTGGTATCACTCTCCCACATCTCCACTGTGCCACCAGGCTTGAGCATTCGAATGTACTCCTCCATGAAACCTTGGTATAGAACATTTGGAATCATCAAGCACGTGTCCTTGACCATGACGAGATCGAACTCCTCATCTGGGAAAGGCCACGGGGTTTGACGGAGATCGTGCTGGACGAACTTCCAGTCCATGTCCTTATCCGGCTTACTGGCATCGGTCGGGGCACTGGTGCTTCCAGGAGCCAGGGGCGCAATGTCAACGCCAGTGAAGGAGATACCACTGTGGCCGCGCTCCTTGAAGTATCGGTGGCACATCATGCTCCAGAATCCGGTGCCGCACCCAATTTCCAGGACTTTCGTCGGCGGATTGACTCTCAGGTAAGGCGAAGTGATAGGGCCGCCAAAGAGCTGAATGAGCAACATAGTCCGGAGGCATTGTCGGTGGAGCTCGGTGAGATCATGAGGAAGGGGATATTCCATCGTGGGATCGTTGTAGTAGGTGCGCCCATTGCGGAAGATGAAAGGCTTCGTTGCCGGGTTGTCGGAGGAGTTGGACGGGTCGGTCGAAGTCATCGTGTGAGTCGAAAGGGTGGTGGCGCCGCTTGCGGACGAGATGGATTCGGTGCGGGCAAAGGGGATATTTATTTGCTTGGTGTTGCCCGACATGGGCTTGTTGCTGGCCTCCAACTCGGAATACATTGTGACATTTTTTAAATCCAGAGCGGAGAGCGCTTCAACCTGACGCAGGCGACGGTCGCGAGCTCGGCTTTTCTCACCGGTAGCAGTACGGCTGAAAAGGAATGAGGCGGAAGAAGCAGCTCCGCTGAGGCTTAAGAGGGGCCTGGGCGAGGCTGGGATGGAGGACGCAGACGACGCCGGCGAGTCAGATGAGATCGCCGTCGGCTGAGGATGCTGGCGCAGGCTCTCGTCGTCCCCCGCGGCGGGGCTGCTGCTTGAATGCAGGGTCGACTCGTGCGACGAGCGACTGGCCTGGCTGCCCTGACTGGCCTGGCTGCCACTGGACGTCCTCGTGTGTCGAAAGGCAAAGCGAGAGCGAGTTGGGTCTCGCGTAGTCGAGTTGGACCGCGAAGGGTCGTCGGGGTGCCTCTCCTTTTCACGCTGTGACCGTCGAGCGAAGGTGGGTAAAGGGGCGGCAGAGGCGTAGGTAAATCCGCTCCATTCCGACATTATTGCGAACCGGGACTATCCCGTTTGGCGCGGAGGCCGATGTGAGAGGGGGGATCCAGTCCCGGAAAGGCGAGCAAGGGCGGCGACTACTTCCGTACCAACAGGGGTGGCTTGAAGCGTTCCACCGCCGCTAGGGACCACGCTGGGAGCCGCGGCACCAATTGTTGCGACCGGAGAGTGTCCTGTGCCTGGCCTGTATCCACCGTTGTCGCTGATGTCGCGGCCTTCTAGAATGGTTCCCTCGCCGCGGAACTGGGTTGTGTTGTCCCGGATGGTATCCTAGAATGCTTCCCCTAGTGCCCTGACTCGACAAGGGGAAGAAAAGGCCTCTCCTCTGCTCTGGCCGATCAAGATGAGGCCCCTTGCTTTTGCACTGATGCCGCGAGGGAACGTCCACGAAGGGGGTTGCCACGCCCGGAGGAGGACCCGTCCGCCCGTTCCTAGCGGAGGGATTCTGGGTCCTTGTGACTCCCGTTCCTTTGTTCCTGTCTCTTCGGGCAAGTCGCTAAGACGTAGGAGCAAGGCGAGCTGCCACCAGTCACAGCAATCACGCAACAGCAAAGTTCCCTTTTGTGGGAATCCTCCAGCCGTTGACAGTGAGGCGAGATGCTTTCTGCCAATGCGGTTCGTACGTTGCTGACCGGTCGGATGCGACGGTCGGAAAGCAAACGAGACGGCGTGACTTGCGCGTGTGGCCGTCCACCCGTCGGTCTGTAAATTGGTAGACCTGCAGGCCGGCAGACCTATATTTCGTAACCTGTACGAACACTTTCGGTCAAAGCGTGGATTTTGGCGGATTTGAATTCGTGGTTTGAATGTGACGTATCGAGCGGGCTCGCGGTGCTTCGTCTTCGGCCGTTGCGCCTGGGTTGCACAGTCGGATTTCTTGGTGAGTGGTGAGTGCAGAGCAGCGTGGCTGTCATCTTTTGCACCTTCGCGATGGTGCTAGTTCTTTTAGTTCTCTCGAAGAGGAGAGAAGGCGTTGACCGTAGCGCTACCTACGAAGCGATGGTGAGACACAGCCTTTACGGTCCGCCCACCAGCGACAAGCACCGGCGCTGCCCAACGTGCGCACCTCAGTATGGTTTGTGCTCACTGCCGATCGACCGGAGGAGTAGCCAGGGACGACCTGCACCTTGCACCGGGCTGCACTGCACAGCGGTGTCTCGCTGTGAAGCCCGGAGTAGACGAGCGGATGGTTGTGATGAAACGGGTTGGGCGCTCTCTGCGGGAGTTAGAGTTTGGGCGGCTTGGGACGCTTTGGACGCAGGCGGGGCGAACAGCAAGCCAACTCCAGAGTTTCAGGTCGCGGAGAAGGGCGGCAGAGGTCACATTCTATATACGAAGGATGCGATGGGAAGTCAAGGTAGGTCCGTAGTCCGCGGTCCGTAGTCGTACTTCGTAGTCCGTATGCACCACCGCGGATGGGCTCTTGCGTCCTGCGTCTTGCTACTTGCGGCTTGCCAGAGGGAGAGTCCCAGTTCTTCTAACTAGTCATCGGGGCACCATTTCCCATTTGACTGCTGTCTGATGGGGCTGTCTGGGTTCCGGGGTGTAGAGCAATGGCCATCTGTTGGCTGTCAAGCCCTCTCCCCGCACGTCGAGAGGCACCTTGGCCCGGCCGAGGCGATAGTGTGTGTCCATGTGTGTACGTGCGCTGTGCTGGGTGTCGAGACGGTGCATTTGTGGGCTTTGGCGTCCTCTGCCCGTCAGACGGAGAGCGGTGGCTGCTGAGGCCTGATCGGCGCCACGAGTAGCGAGCTGAGCCGAATACGCTGCAGGAGGCTGGAGGGGTCGAGATCCTTTCCGCACTCGCCCGCCGTCATCCACACTCGTCCTGCACCTACAAGGCTTCGTACCTGGTGATGCAACTGTTCACCGGGATAGACCTTGTCTATGGGCCTCGACTGAGACTCAACTGCTGTGCCAGCGCCCTGCAGCAAAGCGATTTGTTTTGACCTCACAGTATTCCCTCCCAGGCGACTCGGCAGGGCCGTCTAGCCGAGATTGACGGGCTTCATTGATCAACAATGGCTCACGATCCATTGCCCATATCTGGCCTGGGGCCTTTACCACCGCTCATCAAGCAGGCGGCCCATGGCCTTGAAACGTATCATGGCAATCGACTACCGTAAACAAACAACACGCTCAGACCCGTTTGAAGAACTCTGTCTATTCGTAGAGTTAGAAAAAGGAAGGCGACGTGCCTCGTCCCACTGATTACACCACTTTTCTCAGCGGTGGGGTGCTATTTTCGGCGGAATCAAGGGACTGCCCCTAGCCGCCTCGCCGCCTACCATGGCCTAACAAGTCTTGGGTTTCATGCGCGTCTTGCGACGTTCATCGCTCATACCCGTCCCACGGCTACTTCGCTGCAGTCTATTTCAATTGCATCGGTCGCCAGGATAGATACTCGGTCAAGGACTGTTGTTCGGCACCACCGCCGCTGTGGATACTCGTCGGCTGTGAGCAATCTCGAAGACTGCATATCCACGTCGATCGTTGAATGCAAACTATCTTCGAATTCGGCTTGTTACTTGATGGCTCGTCGGCAGTGTGCCTCGATTCTGTGAAGGCTCCGAAAACAGGTGCGGCTCGCCTCTTTGCAGCACCCTCGGCGGAAGTATGACAAACAGTCTGCATGTAAGCGTACCACAAGCAGGTAAACCCACCAACACGGTCTAGGAATGGAGAGAGGACTGACTATGCTGGTGGACCTTGGATGCGATGATGCCGTGTCTCATTGCCATTTCCACACCCAACCCAATCCGAGACCATCTCATTGTCGTGACACTGAGACGGCAGCCAAGCGACTTCTGAACCCAGGCTAACAAATCCGGTCACGATTTGTGGTCCTCCAAAGGCCTGTGCGGTTGCAATCGCTGATTGAATCTTGCTCTGTAAATATCATCGAGATGATCTGATGTTAAAGTCTAGAGATGTTGCGAGAATCCTAGTCGATGGTCCCGCTTCTGCAGGGCGACAGAAACAATGCGGCACCTCGATGCTGGTATAAAGGCGCACAACTGCCGAGAGGGCGAGCAGCAAGACGGTATTGGTTGCCATAACTATCATCAAGATAAGCAGGATTCAGTTTAGTACCGGGTTTTGGAGCCACAGACTTTTACATTAGCCGCTTTCATCTTGATAATGCAATTCCGGCTGAACAAAGACGTCGTTGTTGATTGTGTCACCGAGTCGTTAGCTGTCTCCGGTAGCTGCCTTGCTGCTTCCAGCTGGCGATAGGACTGATGCGGCTACACGTGACCCTCGACTCCTACAGCCGCACGAGCCATGCGGAGCAACTGCACGTGATGTGGTTGCCGCTCGTCGGACATTCGTCTGTCGTCGCAGTGTCACCAGCATCAGCGTCGCCAAGTTCGTATACTCCTCGATATCGACCGCCATTGTTCTGCCCAAGTATCAGTTGAATCTTCAGTGATTATTTCGCCCTGTTGCGCTCACTCTTTTCTGTGCGTCGCCCCCGCCAGAGCTAGGAGGACACCTCAGCCTGTCGCGAAAGCTCGGATCCCCTCCCGCGGATGTCTTTGTCCTCAAAGCTTTTAACTGACCAGTTCGTTTGCCAGGCCTTTCTTGCCGTCCGCAACCGCCTTGCGCCTCTCTGTCGACCTGAAAGAAATTCTCTGCTTCGGTTCTGCTAGCAGTGAATCCCTGCCCTGCACCGCTGCCTGATCTTCTAGGTCCCCAGCCTCGTCGTGTTCCGCCAACCTTTATGAGCTCTTGAGCTGGACGTCGCCGGGCAAACCACCGACGACCCAAGCTCCCGAACCAACGCAAAGGAACAAAGAGCGCCGCCTCAGGTCGACAAGCTCATGTCTAGACGCGAGCTTTCGCTTCTTTCCATCCTTTTGAACCTTGGGTGAGGCGTCCAATCACTCAGCACCCGCCCACGAACCCGCGTCAACCCCCGCTAGCTAGCCTTGACATCGCCAACAGCAAAGACGGCCAATGAACGACAAACATCAGATCTACTTCGCCATAAAACCCTCTCACTTCCTTCTTCTAGGACTGTCGAAATACTCAACTTTCCACCGAGCACCCCATCGGCGCCATCGACTTATCCCTCCCTCCCTCCGAGGCGATCTCGTCAATCTTTAAAACTCTGCTGGCATGTACTCCCAAAACCATCAGCAGGGCCATAATGGCCGGCTGAATGGTGCCGGCCGAGGAATTCCAGGCATGCTCTACAACTACACACATACCCAACACCAACATCCGTCCCAGCCTCAACACCACCAAGGTCTTCAGCACGACCATGGGCTGTCCAACAATAATGGCCTTGGGCACCATTCGTCCTATGCATCGGGCGTCCTCTCCAACTCGTCTCCCTTCAACACAAACGCTCTCCAAAACGGCCACTCGTCCAACGCAAGAGGCGGACAAGCTCCCCAGAATGAGATGTGGCAGGAACAATTGCGAATGCACAAGGAGGCCGAGCGTGCCCATTCCGCCATGACTGACCAACAACAACCGCACTACTATGCCAGGCTCAAGGCATCGGAAAACAGAGGCATTGGCGGACCTCCTCCCACCACTGTGCGAGCCCAGGCGGACGGCGAGAACGACCCCGCTGACAGAAGACGGCCATGGGTTGTGGAGAAGGACATGACGCGCCAGGACTGGCACAATATGGATATGAGTGGCCAGGGGCTGCGGAACTTGGCCCCAGAACTATTCAAGTATCAGTTCTTGAACGAGCTCTATATTGCCTCCAACAAGCTCACTCGCCTGCCCAAGGAGATTGGAGAGCTGCGACAGTTGCGTCACCTCGATGCCTCTTACAACCAGATTTCCGAGCTCCCCCCAGAGCTCGGTATGTGTACCTACCTCAAGCAGCTGTTATTGTTCAACAACAACATCCAGGAACTACCGTTTGAGCTTGGTTCACTTCACCTTTTGGAAATGCTGGGTATCGAGGGAAATCCCCTGGAGCCGAACGTGAAGCAGGAAATCATGGAAAAGGGAACCAAGAGCATGATCAACGCTCTGAGAGAAGGTGCCCCTAGTATGTTGAATCTGATACTTCTGAGTGTATTGATCTGCGCTAACGTTGGGCAGTCCCCCTGCCTCCCTCACCGCGAAAGGAAACCGTCATCCAGGAAGATGTATCGCCCAGCCTGGAAAGAATCAAGGTCTTTTCGTGGAACATTCTATGCGACAAATATGCAACCCCTCAAACCTACGGTTATACCCCCTCTGGTGCACTCAACTGGGAGTACCGCAAGGATTGCATCTTGGAGGAGCTCCGCATCAGGGATGCGGATTTCCTGGCCCTACAGGAAGTGTCCACCGACGCTTTCAAAGAAGATCTCAGTCCCGAGCTCGCTCAGATGGATTACAAGGGTGTGCACTGGCCCAAGTCACGCGCCAGGACTATGTCTGAGAAGGATGCTCAAACGGTCGATGGCTGTGCCGTCTTCTACAAACAGAGCAAGTTCATATTGCTTGACAAGCAGCTTATTGAGTTTGCCACCATCGCCATTAACCGACCCGACATGAAGAATCAACACGACGTATTCAACCGCGTGATGCCAAAGGACAATATTGCTGTCATCTGCTTCTTTGAGTCCCGCCTGACTGGCGCACGTATCATTCTTGTCAACGTCCATTTGACCTGGGACTCCGCTCTTGCGGACGTCAAGGTTATCCAGACAGGTATCTTGATGGAGCATGTCACTAAGCTGGCCGAGAAGTATGCAAGATGGCCCGCGGTCAAGGACAAGAAGATGATCGTGCTACCGTCGGACGACGAGGTGGTTATTCCTCAGGCCGAGCCGGGTCCAAGCCAAGAGTATCGAACGAACACAGAGATTCCTCTTCTGGTTTGTGGTGATTTCAATTCCACCGAAGACTCCTCAGTATACGACTTAATGTCCATGGGTCGTGTCCCACCCGACCATCTGGACCTCAGCAACTTCCAATACGGTAGTTTCACTCGCGACGGTATCGAGCATCCCTTCAGCCTCCGAGACTCCTATGCCCACACCCGGAACACCGCTGATGAGCTTCCATTCACGAATTACACGCCTGGTTTCGCCGATGTCATTGATTATATCTGGTACTCAACCAACACGCTGGAGGTGGTGGACCTACTCGGACCCCCTGAGCCGGAATACATGAAGCGAGTACCTGCGTTCCCGAACTGGCATTTCCCGGCAGACCATATCCAAATCATGTCCCAGTTCGTCATCAAGGGCCGCAAGGAAAAGAAGCACCACAACAACCCAGAACCGGACTTTGGGGGCGGCTCTGGGCCTTCACGTGGCTAGAGGACACACCGATAGGACAGGGCGGTCGGCGATACGACGAGCTGAAGGGCGGGGGATGGGGGTTGACCTTTGACGCGTACATCTGGATGTAGTGTTTTTGGTTTTGCAAATGGAGTTTAAGGATCTTGCACGGTTCTTTTGGGGGTAGGTAGGGCGGGTGGAAATGGGGACGGTGTGTCTGTCTGTGGCATGTAACCGCGAGGAAGGATGGCAGGGATAGGGAGCGGATTGGGAGGAATTGTAGGAATCGATCACATTTTTGCAGCGCCATTTACTCTTGAACCATGCTAGTGTGGGTCGTAGATCGCCAAGCAGGGAGTCTTGTTGTATCGCTTGTATTGGACCAAAGATGAGCAGCTCAAGGAAAGTGTTCGTTCAGTGCTCATATAAGGATTGCCATGCTCATCACTTGATACAGCTCGACTGCTAACGAAGGTATCAGTTCAAAAGAGAAAAATGCCGGTGAGGTTTGATTTCTAGTATCATGCATAGGAGATGCTTCTAATTGGTTTCCAGGTAGTAGGTATGGTAATCGCACAACGCCGTTGTCCCAGCCAGCCCATTCCAGGCACCCCGAAGAAAAGAGAAGTAGCCCTCGCTCTCAGTGGAGCAGGATATCGTAACCGTCCTTGTTGATCCGCACCTCCTCCATGCCCAGCCCGTACTTGCGCCGTATCAGCTCGAAGATGATGAGCCCCGCGCTCGTGCTGGGCACCTGGCGGATGGCGTTCCACCAGAAGCCGCGGTACAGCCAGCGGCCGAGGCTGAGGCCTTCGGCAGCTGCTGAGGCGGTGCACACGGCCAGCGACTCCTGGTACGCGTGGTAGTAGGCGCGCATCATGCGCCAGCGGCGGCGCGGCTGGTCGGGGTTCGTAGCGGCCGAGGCGCGCATCTTGGCGGCCTTGGCGTCAAGCTCCTCCAGGTGATCCCAGTGCTGCACCTGGAAGTGCGTCAGCGGGTGCAGCAGTACCTGCTGGGCGAACGAGGCGCTGATGCCGGCAAGGAGGAGGAAGGCGGGCTCCAGGGCGTAGTGCGGGCGGATGAGAGTGGTCTCGGCGTCGCGGGGCCGCGGCGTCGGGCGCTTCATGGCGAGCACGTCGACAATGTCCTCGGCCAGGCCGCCGTAATACCACGTCACGAAGCGGTAGTAACCCTGGGCCTTGACGTACTCGAAGGCGCTGAAGAAGATGGCGCTGCCCAGGCTGTCCTTGGCGAACGACAGGCCCCAGCCGGCGAAGATGCCCCGGAGGCCGATCTCGCGGAGCTTCTCGGCACCAAAGGTCCACATACTCCGGGGCTTGCCGCTGCCGTCGTTGGTCATGAGATCCCGGTGGTCGTAGCGCGCTTGGAGAGCGTCCAGGGGCGCTGCGAGGACGCTCTGGAGACCGCCTGCAAGGAAACCGGCGGCGAAGGTGTGCTCGGGCTGGGGCGGCGGGTAGACTCTCTTCCGAGCTTGGCCGCTCTCCTCGTGCAGGCGTCCGAGGATCTGGAGATAGCTGGTGTAGAGGACTGCGCCGACGCCGATGTTGGCAATAAGCGGAGGTAGGATCTGGTGAGGCACAATTCCCCATCCCTGATGCTTGATAGCCGACGTCAAGACTCCCGGGGTGGAGCTTCTCATCAACAGCCAGGCCTGGCGCAAGACCAGCGTGAGCCTGGACGCCGAGGCATCAGCAACGACGGCCTTGAGCATCATCTTGGTCTGAGCCTGGTGGACGATGCGGGCATAGGCGAGGTAGTCGACGCGGGTGCGGAAGAAGGCCTTGGCCGGGGCGCGGAAGTAGAAGGCCACGACCTGGGCGCTCAAGGCGCGGACGCCGGCAGCCGAAGCGGCGGTCGCGGCGTTGGTGCGGGGGTCGCGGTCCGGAAGCCCGTCGCCGGGCAGCACCGGGAGGACGCCGGTCCGGGAGTCCGGGGCGTCATTGCGACGTAAGGACATGGCGTTGACGACTCATCGCGGACGATGGAGAAGTTCGAGGAACTTTGGCTGAGAGCGAGAGACGTTTGAGACGTTAAAGCGCTGCAGCGAGGTTGATGATCGGGTGACTAAGCATGGCTGAGCCAATGGGGAGTTACGGATCTTGCATGCCGTCGGGTTTCAGATCCTTAGGCCAACATCCAGCTGACTGCGTCATCAGGTCCGGTGGCCTCCTCAAAAGGGCACGAGACGACATGGTCCGAATTCAATTGGTAGTCTAGGCTCAAGAGATGATAAGCCTGGTTGGTTGCGGTTGATAAGTCGGTATGCACGCTTTAGCAAATTCGAGACTCTTGAGCTGGTTGCGCCAGATTCGGCAGAGAGTCCCGATTCGTCGATTTGTTGCCGTTCACATCACCAGACAGAGAGATAAGACAATACATTCAAGTCATATCCATCCATTAATTCCCATACATCACGCACACTTGCCTACAATATGTCCTTCTACCTCAGCTTCACTCAATCAAGTCCTGCCCTGGCGTCACATCCTGATCCAGCCCAGACCATCGACTTATGTAAACCCGCCCGTTCTTGATAACAGCCAGCATCGAACTCTCAGGCTCATCCAAGATGGCCACATTCTCCAGCGGATTCTCGTTCAAGATGAGCATATCCGCCGCAAAGCCTTCCTTGATCTGCCCCAGGAAGCCCTCCTGCCGCAGCATCCGCGCCGCGGTGACCGTCGCCGCCTGCAGCACCGCCTTGCTGCTCAGCACCCGCGCGCGGATGCCGAATTCCCGGCTCTGCTCCGCCTGCAGCGGGCCCAGGAGGTCGGAGCCGTGGCAGATGGCCACGCCGGCCTCGGACGCGACGCGGAGCGAGTCCAGGCCCCGGTCGAGCATCTGCCGGTTCTTCTCCAGGTTCGCCGGCGGCAGGAACCCGGCGTACTTGTCCGAGCCCATCGCCGCGTATGTCACCAGCGTCGGCGTCAGCCACACGCCCCGGTGCGCCATGTACTGCGCCGTGTCCCCGTCGAGCAAGTTGCCGTGCTCGATGCCTCGGACGCCGTGGTCTACCGCGTGCCGGATCGCCTTGGGCGTGTACGCGTGCGCCGTCACGTACGTGCCGTAGCTTTCGGCAACTTCGCAGATGGCCTTGATCTCTGCCGTTGTGAACTGCGTATTCTCGATGCGGTCTGTCGGCGATGCCACGCCGCCGCCGACCATGATCTTGATGAAGTCGGCGCCAGTGCGGAGCTGCTCCCGCGCGGCGCGGACACATTCTGACGCACCATCTACAACCGTAGAAAGCCCCCCCGTATTTCCGCAGCATTGCTGATGGTCGTGAGCGCCCCTGGAGTCGCCGTGCCCCCCCGTTTGTGAGAGGGCCTGGTTCGCAATGAACATCCTGGGTCCGGGGAAGACGTCATCCTCAATGGCTTCTTTCAGCGCGAGCGTTGCGCCGCCCGTGTCCCGGATGGTTGTGAAGCCCTTGACTAGCATCTGCCTGCAGAGATACGGCTGTCGAAAGTGCGAGACCGCTGCGTCGGTGCCGAAAGCGCTGCCACCGAGGCCATCGTCGCCGGGCACGGAGCTAATGTGGACATGGCAGTCGATGAGTCCTGGGCACAGATACTTGCCTTGGAGGTCGACAACACGATCTTGTGGTGATGGCGGCGTGTCTTGGCCGACATATTCAACCAGCCCAGCGGATATCTTGACGGATACATTGGCGATAATCACACCGTGGATAGGATCAACCACGTTGGCATTTTGGAAAACGTATGGTATCTGAGGCGGCAACTTCCAGGGCTTGACCACGTTATCGGGCATGGTCGATGCATTGCGGCCGCCGCGTCTCAATATGGACTCCCGGGTGTTGGGTCTTCCGATCACCATTTTGAGTTACTTGATCCTGGGATATGTGAGATATAAGATATGACCAAATAAACAGTTGTCGAGAGTCAAGTAGGCTGACTGGCAGCAAATCTGTGCAGAGTCAGCAAAGATAAATACGGGAAGCGGCCAGTTGATGAGACAGGAGACCCAGTATCCATCCAACCCCGCGATCCTCCCAACGTGGAAATGATGTTGCAAGGGCGTTGCAATCAGGTAATCAAGGGAGGTCGTGATCAGGTCGGTAACCAAACTCGTCGCAGTCAACGTCAACATCACCATCTTGTGTTACATCCATCTTGAATCGCCATCTGACCATCGCTAAAGAGTTTCTTCATTCAAGTCATCATAGCTTCATGCTCCCGGAAACCGTATTGCGCCTTTGATCTAAGTGTGAACCCACATTTTCCTTGCCGTGAGGTATTTTCAGATTCCGCCAATGCCTCCCCATTTCATTCATTCCATTCCGTCCAAGCTCTTCATCATTGAGCCTCCTGCTTTCGCCCGTCAAGCCACTTGCTCATGTAGGGCCCGTCCAACCAGAACCCGAGCTTCTGGTAGTAGCTCCTCACGCCCACGCCCGAGATTACACTCAGCTTGTCGCTGCCGTGCTCCTCCCGCGCGATCCTCTCCGCCTCCTCCATCAGCAGCGTTCCGAAGCCTTGGTGTTGGAACTTGCGGGGGTCGCGGGCGTGGACGGGCACAGCCGTGCCGTAGACGTGGAGCTCTCGCACCATACTGGTCGGCTGGCCGGTGAGTTCCTCCCGGAACGTGTACTTCTCGGTGCACTTCCGCAGCCTCAGCAGAGCAACCAAGATATCCTGCTTGGGGTCTTCGTAGGCCAGGAACGTCTCCCAGCCTCCGTTGGCCGCATAGTCTCTTCGCACCAGCTCAATCTGATTGGGTCGGATCTTGTTCTTGATTTCGTTGACACCAACTTCACGAGTCCGCACGTCTCGGCACGTTGTTCCAAAGTCCTTCATGCGAGCCAATGCCAGCTCACGCAAGTTTCCGTTCTCCACGCCAGAGGTAACCAGAGGCATAGGAATATCTCGCTGCACACGGTAAATACGTGTCCACGGGGGAATAAGCGCCATAATCCTGGCGACCAGGTCGATTAGTCCGTTGGGAGTGTAGTTCTGATACCGCCCTGTCCGCCATAGCTCGTACAAGCCTGTGCCTCTGATGACTAGTGTCGGGTAGATTTTGAGGCCATCGGTCCTGAAGGCTGGGCTTTCAAAATACTCTCTGAACTGATCAATGTCACGCTCCATGCCGACGTTCGGCAAGTCGGGCATCATGTGGCTGACAACCTTGTAACCCGCATCCTTGGCCAGACAGAACGTCTCTGCGACCGACGCAACCGTGTGGCCTCGGTTGGTGTCTCGGGCCACATCCTCGTAGAGCGACTGGACTCCAATCTCCAATCTCGTGCAGCCGTATCTCAGCATGTCCGACAGATGAGGCTGCAGGCAGTAGTCGGGCCGTGTCTCAATGGTGATGCCGACACATTTGACGTTGCTCATCTCTCCCGCCTCTACTGCCTCGTCGACATTGGATGTCTGATACCCGCTCAGGGCGTTGTGAAGCTGGGCAATGAACTCGTTTCGGTACGACTCCGACAACGACATGAAGGTGCCGCCCATGATGATGTACTCGACCTTGTCGACAGAGTGACCGAGAGACTTGAGCTGGTCGACTCGGCCACGGGCCTGCTCGAAGGGGTCATACCGGGCACGGATAGCTCGCATAGACGTCGGTTCGTATCCGGTGTACGACTGGGTGCTGTACTCGAAGTCGGAGTCGGGGCCGCCGGGGCAGTAGACGCAGATGTTACCGGTGTAGGCGATGTGCGGGCAGCGGTGGGGCTTGCACATGACGGCGACGACGGCGATGCCCGACGAGGTCCGGATGGGCTTCGCGATGAGCTTGGGCAGGATGTACTTCTTGTAGTGCTCGGGGATGGAGGCGATGATGGCCGTCAGCGGCGGAATGTTCATGAGCTTGTGCTTCTTGGCGAGCTTGTTGCGCAGCGCGTTGAGGTTGATGTCCCTCGAGACGCGGCCAGCCTTGGAGGCTTCGTGGTCTTCGATGAGGGCGTTGGCGACATCGGCGCAGCATCGTAGGAATCGCTCGCTCTCGGGCGCCAGCTCTGCGCCCTTCTTCTTGGACGACTTGGCCGAAGCCGTCGTCGTCATCGTGGCCGTTGCCATCGTTGGGGATGGTGGCTTCACTGCCTGTATCTTGAGGCTTTTAGTCGGTCGTCTGTATGCTTCTTCGTCTTCTTTCGAAACTGCGGCGTTGTACGTGGATTTGGCAGTGTTCTCGAATATTGGGCTGGTAGAGAGAATCCACAGAATGCGGGTTGCAAATGATGAATCCTTGTCTGCCCCTCCAAAATGATAGAGGTGCTATAAAAGTCTTGGTGGGGCTGCTTTTTTTGCGCCCAGTGTCCAACCTCGAATTTGTAACACTGTAGGGTATGTCAGTTCGCAAGTTGCGATTCTCAACCCAGATGGCCAAAGTGAAGCAGATTCATGAAAAGGTAAAGATGATCCTAAGTTAATCGAGTATCCGTTTAGGATCACAACTCCTGTTTACTATTCTTACAAGTGATATACATGCTGAGATTTAAGTGATAAGACGTTAAACCTGAGCATTGGGGTTCAAAGACCTGGAACCTCCCGCTTGGATCGCAGTAGCAATTACTGGTTTTTCCTTCGGGACTCAAGATGTGGAAAAAATGGAGCTTAAAATTCGTAAATATGTGAGATCCAAAGCCGAATATTAAGGAGCAGTCCCTGGGGCAATGGTTTAATATTAACTACCTACTATTATGCAGCTGTAAAGATGCTGTATTGCATTTTTATTAGATTAGCTTAAGAAACGCCGGACTGATTAACATATGAGACTCTATTCATGTTCTAAATCGTTTGTATTGAGACCTTGTCTGTTTACCGTGGTATTTCAACGTATCATTCGGAGATGGTCCTGTATAAGTGAGTTGCCAATCCACAACAAGTACAAATAAATAGTAGCGGAAGTCATAGCTTAATAGCTGAGCAAGAAGCATAACCGGTATTCATGATACTCGTTGAAGCCAAGGGCATCATCTGTGGAACTGATATTGGCATGCAAGCCACCAGCATAGCCACGCTGTAGAGCCTTATCGTCAACCTAAGGTAGGCGCAGCAAATAGATATTAGAGCGTTCAAGAAAAAGAGGCGCAGCGACTGTCAAGCACTAAGACCTCTATGAATCTCAACCAACCCCGGCCTACTTGGGTAGAATCATCTCCTCTCAACTCAACATTCCCATCCGGTCAGCCGGGAGGTGCGCCTAGATGCCCTAATCTACTCGCAGTCTGCGTCTTCAAGCCTCTGCCATGACTTCACAAAACTCTCCGCAGCGCGAAAGGAACCGTCGCTTGCTGGGCTGGTCCATCATCCTCGAAGGTGCCCAAGAAGCCGTGTGGTCCGTCGCGCTCGCACTTTACAACTTGCTCTGCAACTGCGCATCCTTTGCGATATTCGTCATTGTATGGATCGGGCCCTGTTTCGTCGGCTTCTACTTCTACTACAAGAACCACCCGGAGGTCAACACGATCCATCTCCCTGACCTGATAGTTCCAATGCTCATCGCTACATGCATCAGCAGATGCCTCTTCACACTCGTGGTCGCTCTCCTTCATTACTTTGCACAACGGACATGGGGCCTTGCATACGCCAGGAGGATACCGAAGTGGATGGCCTCGCAACAACTTCGAGACATTACAAGCAAACTGACGTTTTCTGACGTCGACGCCGGAATATTATACATTATTTTGCGAAGCATCATTTGGTTTCTCTGTCGACCATGGCATTGGCTGGTATCACGCAAACAACCACTGAAGACCGTGTGCAAGGTCTGCAACAATCTTGATACACACCAAGCTTCAATGGATGATTCTGTCATCTACTATTCTAACCTCCACAGCAGCCGGGAACGCTGCATCAATTGCGCAATCTTGTTCGCCGCAGTCAACCGCTTTTATCCACCTGCCAATCCTTCAGATCCGTTCTTCTTCCAATGGAAACATTACCGCCCTGGAAATGATATTGTTCTGGCGTGGAAGCCGCACGAAAAAGCCTTTGCCGTCGAACTGACAGGCATCACGACAGTCTGGCCTCGTTTGACATTCTACTGTTTGACCAAAGGCCCGGATCTCCCATTCCTCTCCTCTCCGATAGCAGCCGTCAATGATACAAAATCCGAGGAAACAATACATAGAGTCAAGTCATGGATCTCAACATGTACATCCGAACATACCCACTGCAGCAAAACACAGCCCCGGCCTTTGCCATATCGCGTACTGGACCTCGGGGATTCACTCGACTCTCCAATAAAATTAGTCGAGACGCAGAATCAACTAGGATACTACGCTTGTTTGAGCCACTGCTGGGGTAAGAAGCAGCCTTTGCGAAGTCTCAGCGGGAACTTGCAGGCCTTTATGGCAGGAATCCTAATGGCTGCGTTGCCAGAAACGTTTCAAGATGCCGTTACAGTCTGTGGTCGGCTCGGGATACGCTATTTCTGGGTGGACTCACTGTGTATCGTGCAAGACTCCTTTGAAGAATGGCAGAGGCAATCAGCAAAGATGGCAACCATCTACGAAAACGCCTTTCTGACCATCGCGGCTACCAAGGCGAGAGGACACGATGATGGCCTTCATATCAAGGGCGAAGGGAACGGCGTTCACCTCAACCGCATTCCTGCATCTGAGATAGGTCATGGGATTTCTGAAGATGTCTACGTCCGACTGAACTATTCCGCGCCAGGCGGAATCAAACACTGGGATATTCCGAGTGGCCCCAGTCAACGACAGGACGATGAATGGCCGCTTCTTACCCGGGCCTGGGTCTTCCAAGAGCGCCTTCTATCTCCCCGCATGCTTCACTTTGCGAAGAAGGAGCTTGTATGGGAGTGTCGAACAACGGTCTCTTGTGATTGTGGTCAAGCCCACGAACAGACCGAAGACCTGGAATTCCGACGTCTGGTGTGTAGCCAATCTATCAAGACGGCTGATGTGACCCCGACACAGCTGCGGGATCTTTGGTACGCCATTGTCGAGCGATATTCGCACCTCATGGGGAATCTGACATACGACAGCGATGTTTTCCCGGCATTATCGGGCCTTGCGAGTCGAATCTCTGGGCTCCTTGGGGATGAATATGTAGCTGGCTTGTGGCGGAGTAATCTAGTAGAGGGATTGATGTGGTCGCGTGAAAACAACAAGAACAACACGACAAGAGGCCAGCTAAATTCATGGCGCGCGCCTAGCTGGTCCTGGGCCTCTATGGACGACGGAATCTCATTTCAGCACAACAAGGTAACTTCGGGGCGGCGGTCGGAGTTGCACGAGGTATACGCCCGCGTGATTGAGGTCACATGCAACCCGACAGGCCTACAGAAGACTGGACCCCTATCTGCTGCCACTCTGACTCTGTCTGGAGGGACATCACACGCAACAGTCCGAATTTCTCGCACTGAGAAGTGGTGCCGGGAGTCCGAGAAGATGATAGTCCGTCTCGACTGCGAGCTTGTCTCGCACCATGACGGTCGAATATCACCGTTCCACGCCGACCATCCGGAAGCCATGGTCGATGGAGAATCGGCAGTATGCCTGAGGCTTGCGCGAATCAATTCAGAAGACTGGTACTTGGTGCTCGTCAGGCAGTATCCGAGTTCGCATACCTACAAAAGAATCGGGCTGTGCCAGGGGCCTGACATATCGTGGAAGTGGAGGTCGCCGGAGAGTTGGCGTCGTCGGGCGGAACGGAGATATCATGAGAAGAAAGAGGTGTTGCGAATTGTGTGAAAGCGCGGTAAATAATTTGAATAACAATGATAATCTGGGTCTAAGGCCCGAGGGTACACCGTCAAATGCTCACTCTGCACTTTTATTGACATGCGATTATTCGCCTGGCTCGTCAAACGACCAAATTGTGATCTGTCGAGGGCTGTCAAGAAGGTGGCGTTGTAAGAGGTATGCAGGAGATCAGTGGCTTAAGTTGCCGGAATTGCCAGTTTACGGGAGGACTCTGAATAAGACGACGAAAATGTTTTAAAAGGCTTAATTTTTATAATTTATTCCACCTCATTGAATTTATCACACAAGAATCGCTCTGTCCAAGACGAGAGAGAGTCTGGCGCTGACGATTTCCTTTGAAACACTCGGATTAATTAGCGTTGCGAGACACTGTAAATCACCGGGCCGCGTGCTTATCGCGCCGGCAGCAAACCACATCCTACCACCACAAACACGACGAAGCGACACGATCTCCTCTTGTATTTTCATTGTCCAAGCCCCGAAAACTCACGGCGTCCTGAGGTTCACCAAGTACTAGACCCTTGAATAGATTGTCGACGTTCGACATGGCTGATGTTGAGCGCGTTCCTGGCGCCCTGCAAGACGGGGCGGAATCTGACGATGCTTCCACTCCCAGACAACGCAGTCCACGTCAACAGCGGATAAGCACCATCGCTCCCGTTCTTGGCTTGCTCCTTCTTATCAACCTATCTATGAGCCTGTATCAACTGCCCCTCAACAGAGTCATTGAGAGGCGGCTATGTCGGGAATACTACGCCAGCACTGATCCGAAGGTGGTCAACCCCGACGGCAGTGTTGACGAGGAACTGTGCAAGATCGACGCCGTGCAGAAGAGCCTGGGTTGGATACAAGGCGTGATGGATACTATTTGGATTGGAGGAGGTGAGTCTTGGTCTTGGTGGCCTACATACGAATCTCTCTGATACGTGATAGAATCTCTCTGATACGTGATATACTCTAGACTTTGTGATGACCATCCCCCTCAGCTTCCTCGCTGAGAAATGGGGTCGCCGCACAGTTCTACGTCTCAACCTCATCTCACGGGTCTTCATGCTGTCATGGGCCATCACCGTAGGCTACTTTGACTCGCTGCTACCGACAAAGGCCATCATCGTTGGCCCGACCCTCTCCATCCTTGGCGGAGATTGTGTCTTCAACTCCATCACGTACGCTCTTGCCTCCGACCTTACCGACGACCATGTCCTACGAGCCATCTACTTCGGCTACATGAGTTCTGTCTCATACGTTGTCGCTTTGCTTGGTCCAGCGTTGGCCTCTGCCACCATGACTGTCCTGCTCTGGCTGCCGTTCTGGCTTGGAATAATGCTGCTCTTGCTTGCTATTCCCACCATCTTCATGATCCCGTCATCCACACAATCCTTGGCTCGTGGCCCTTTACCTGACGAGGAACAGAGGGAGCCCCTGCTGTCTTCCCCACTCCTCAAGGCGCAAGATTCTCAGCCGTCCCTGCTTCACTCTACAGTCCAACGGTTTCGCACCCTGCACACGATCGTCACTAGCCATCCCCGAAACTTCTCTTTACTGCTCCTCAGTTTCTTCCTCACGTCACTAGCTAGCTCTGACACCAAGCTGCTTGTACAGTACATATCCAAAAGATATAGTTGGACCTTCGCGTCAGCTGGGTACCTACTATCTGGCAAAGCCATTGTCAACTTCACTCTTCTCACCGTCGTCATTCCCAAATTCTTGAATTCAAGACGCGTGTCTAGTGGCCCTGTCTCCAGGGTCGAAAACGCAGACAGCGCAAATGTTCGGTACGCCAACGTCTGCCTAATGGTCTCTGTACTCGGCGCACTGGGTATCGCAGTCGCCGCCAAAATCTGGATGTTAGTCCCATCACTCTTCTTCTATGCTCTTGGATCTGCGCTGCCTATCTTCACCCTCTCGCTACTTAAGTCGCCAGCCGTTTCACCGCCACACGGTAAGGACCACGACGACGCGACCAACCCCGATACCCATATCTTTTCCATTGTCATGCTCGTCAAAACTGTTGGATCATTACTTGGCGCACCTATTATGGCTACGTTGTGGGTGCGTGGCATTGGGATCGGGGGTCTTGCTCTTGGGATGCCGTACTTTGTCAGTTCAGCTTGCTACGCGGTAGCTGTAGGAGTGTTCTCAGGTATCAAGATTGACTAATTTACATACTCCGCTGAAGAAGAAATCGCCCTTGCTTTCAAGCATTGGTATGGAGATATACCTTCTTACCTTCTTGACATCATCGTATTCACTCAGTCAGTCCATACAGTTAGCTCTGTGGCTTTCCCCCCTGCCGATTGCGCTATGAGGATGGACATCGATGTATGGATATAGGATGTATGAGTTCCCGCCAGAGCCGAAGTGGCGAGGTCGTTGGGTCCTAGGTGCAGAGCATGGCCATCCTCCTCTCGGGCCACGGGGGTCGGAGGCAGCACCCTTGATGCCGGAAACACACGCGGCTCTGGGTTTTCACTCCAATAAACCCCCGTTGCTACATCTTGCGCTGCAATTCTAGATTCTGCTGGAGATAGTCTCTAGGGTCGAAGAAATCGGAGAATCTAATGAGAAAAGGAAAGACCAGACGAAGGGTTTTTTATTATCAAGGATACTGTACATGCCTTTCTGAACCCCTTTGTCTTTGCTCTAGCTTCCACAACAATGGATTCAAGCACAAGGTTTAATCCCTCTCTATGGCCAGTTTTTCGGATCGGTGTTCTTGTTCAGCCTACCTACGCTGCTAGCTCGTTGGTATGGATCTGTTGGGGCGTTGCTAAATGGCCCTGTATTGCCCGAAGTCTGTGGGTGGAGGATCATATCGGGGTGCAGGCAGCGCTGGTATTTGTGTTTACATTTTATATCATCATCTTCTATCACCATACCACGTTCAGCTCTGTTGGTACTCAAAACCTAGACTGGGCAGCTGTATTTGGCTAGGACGATATTAGTTGGATGGCCTGTTTTCAACTCTGTTTTCATCACAGTGTCCTATGCTAACAGCTGATTAGAGTTGCAAGAAGGACGAACTTGCTTTTAATTCTCACATGCCATCTTCATTATCATGCTAGAACTGTATTACATAAGGATCGCAGGTTACCTACCTGGGTGCCGCGTGATTGCCCAGAATACCTTACTTCTCATTCACTACTATTACGATTCATGATTCACTGTTCACGATTAACCGTTGACCACTCACCACTATTACGGTCATGATTCACTGTTTACCATTAAGCATTCACCATTCACCACTTTTTATCATTCACCACCATTCATCATTCACCACTATTCACTATTCACCACCCAATTCCTTTCCCACCTCCCGTCACATCTCCATCTTCAACTACAGAATGCCTTCTTCTTCTCTCTCAACTTCTTCTCTCTCAACAATCTACACGACGCTATGGAAGTCGCAAGAGGGTCAGTTCTTATGTATCCGCTTCTGGCGGAGGACTGGGCGCGTACCACTCTTTGGTATTGTGTGCTGCATTGCACAACCGCAGCACACTTCCAACTTAGCCACTTGCACGCGCCATCCACTACCAAGCTACGGGCCTCGTTCCGGGTGTGGAAAGGGACTCGCTCTTTAGCAGTCGCCTGGAGGTTTCGACGCTTGGCTTTGTTGTGTCATTGATCGAGGTGCGCGGGTTCTGTATCCTCTTGCTCTCCATTTCGAGTCGACGCCTTTCAGAATTACATCTGCTCTTCGAAAGTTGAGAATGAATGAACGGATATGGTTTCCCCTGTCTTGTCCTTTCTTCGCCTCGAATCCTAGACGCGGCCGGCGTTCTGTAGGTGCGTCTCCTGTCCTAGAAGGTTTGCTAACGTTTTGTTTCAAGCAGTGCCTCAACTCCCTCTCGTGAATCGACGGAACCACCTCCCGAGCACATCGCACTAGAGGACATCCCGGCCGTGGTTTCTTGGCTCGATGCCTCTTATCATACACAATACCTCTTTCAGGGTAATAGGGACCGATCACGCCAGGTGACCTTCTCTGTGCACCACGACAGCGAGGCTAACACCGCCTTGTTCAAGATTCGACTGGCAATTAGCCTGAAGGCATCACCCAGAACGAAGACGCCATTGTTTCTGCACATCCACCCCGAGAAGGTCACGTCCTTGACTCACCAACTCCTCGAATCCGACGAGACGCCCGAACCAGTCGGCCAAAAGTTTGAGAATGGTGCCGCCTGCCTCAAGTTTCAGCTGGATACATGCCCAGACATGATCATTCCTAAGTCACCTTTAGTCCCCTGGAAGCAAAAGGGTCACGGTGAAAGCATTGATGCCTTGAAGCAACTTGCTCAAAAAACCGCTCTGGATGTCTACGTAGGATCCAACATTCTACCGGATGCCCAGGCTCGGATTCTCTGCAACATAGGCCAGAATCTCCAAATCAGAACAGCTTGGAAGGACGACAATCTTTCTCGTCTCTATGGATGTCAGGGCGCCAAATATTGGTCATGCTCCAAAGACCTGCCGCCATCGTTACCTCCATCATACAATGAGACAATACCTGCACCACCGCCCGTCAACGAAAATGGTAAGTTTACGGCTCACTTGTTCTCAAGCCTACAACGTTTCTTGTATAGTTGTGCTGACATAGTTTAGAAACTGCGACCACAGATGTCGGAGCTGTACCCAAGAAGCGGCGGAGGAGTAGTGAAGGAAAGACATATGATCTTGAGTCGACCTTGCGTAAGACTATCGGGATGCTCTTCGCCCAACAGGAGAAAACCTTGAATCATGGGCTCCTAAAGATCAAAGATGAAATTTTGGCGCACATCGACAAGAGCTTCGACGATCTCAACGCATACAACAAGGAGGAGGTGGACGACAAGTTCTACGAGGCGGACAAAAATATGCAAGACGTGATGGCGACAAAGATTGACGAGGACAGCCTGGATGATGTCAAGTCGGAACTTCAGGACTACCTGGAGGAAGAGATGCGAGAAGTGAAGGATAAGGTGGTGAAGCGCCTCAAAGGGTCGTCGTGGAAACTGGACATAGAGGATGGCAGCGATAGTCACGATAATTAAGTGGAACGGGGGATGGATGGGGTGGATGGGGTTGATGTGGCGGGGAGAAACGACACGGCGCACAGCTTTGTCTTGTTTTGGAGTTAAAGAGGCAAGTTTGGATTCAGGTCTGGAGGGCTTTTGGAGGGAATGGAAACAAAATTTCAGGATTCTCCCCATGTTGTGCTGCAGCCTCTGCAATGTGACGGTCCGTTTAGGTTCTGAGTCTTTGTGTCCTTGCGAACTTTGCACTGAATGGAGAAATGAAGATGACCTGGTTCTGGTGGACTGTGGATTCACGATACTTAGAGAAGCAGAGACATCTTGCATACGCGGGTATTAAACACGCTAGTATGAGGAGGCCGGGGATTTTAATGAATTATCATTCAGGTCTCGTTCTTTTACCTCGCCTGATATACGGTGTAACGATTTGTGGACACCATCACATCTCCATGTCACGCAGCATGTTGTGCTGACATTTCGGCGGGAGGCCGACTACAAAGAGATATAAATGTGCATGTCTAAATATCTGCAACCATTCGCTGCCTAACCCCTTAGCAGAGAACCTCGATCCTTGGATCTTGCTCATGCATCTTGTGGTTTGCGCAGCAGTAGTCTTGCAACACCATGTCACAGTCGAACATCTACATCATCGGCGCTCAGTGCACCGGCAAGACAACCCTGGTCGAAGCTTTGGAGCACTCGACTGACTCCACTGCAAATATCTCACCTCCAGCAATTGTTAGGGAAGTCGCTCGCTCTGTCATGGAGACGCGCAAGTTCACAGCGCACGACATCATTTCGTCACCAGAACGCTGCTTGACGCTGCAGACGCTCATCTTGAACGGCCAACAGGACGCGGAGAGAGAAGCGCTGCGAGAGAGCCGGTGGATCATTTCGGACCGCTCTGGCCTGGATCCGATTGTATACGCTCATCGCCATTTGGGGCACGAAGCCGCAGAGGCTCTGATGAGGAGTGCTGCATGGGAAGAGCTGCAACTGAGGATGTCTACGTCGCTGATCTTGGTGTGCGAGGCTGGCGCCGACTGGCTTGTACCGGTAGACGATGGCAGTGGCGTGAGGTTGATGCCTCGCGACAGGGAGGACTGGGTTGACATTCATCGGGAATTTTGCCAGGTTCTAGAGCAAGTAGGCTTGCGCTACGACATAGTACCCTGTAGCATATCACGGAGTGACGATAGGGTGGCTTTTGTGTGGTCTAAGTGGAGAGAAGCAATGCGCGGTAATAGCCACAACGGACGTTAATACTCTTCCGGCCTGCACAAGTCAGGCAAAAGCAAGCATCTGAGGATAGTTTATCAGTATCCCTGTGTATGAGAGACGCTGGTTTCTACGGCCTTGATGAAGCCCGTGCAAAACTCATCCCTGGCAAGAGGAAACGTTATGTTCCTCGGGGAGCCAATGGAAGATGCCGGACCGAGGCACCTGATGCTGGACTGTCCAGATGAGCAAGGACAGAACCTGCCGTGCCTCGGTCAGCGCCGCGGTGAATCAAACCCGATTATCGTGATGGTTCCTCTCCGGCATTTGAAGTCCGGCGCGTTTGGGCTGTGGAGTCGAGGTTCTGACCCCATTCAGATAAAGGGGGAAAATCTTCGGGCTGGGGTAGTCATCGTGAAATCATAGAAGAAAATAGAGAGGTTTGTTCAAGACGATTTTTTAAGGCTTCTTTGTAATTAAAAGCAAGACCACGAAGCTCGAGTTCGTCCTGTGCAACTTCCAGAGAAATGCAGAAACGGAGGGGGTCAAATCCACTCCCAAAACGAGAGGAACTGCAATTCCACATCCCACCATTAAGTGTGCTAGGCACTAGCCCGCAGTGGACAGCCAAATAGGCCCTAATTATGGATGTGCTTCTGCTAAAACCTCTGGAAAAGCATTTAGAACAGGAAGGGCATGACGCACCTTCACCGGGAACCCGCCATTAGCCGCACGAGGGAGCAGAGAGAGCAGAGAGAGCAGAAAGAGCCCTGCAGAGACCCTGCAATGCCCCTCTAAAAGCCCTATAGACCCCATTAGTGGAATAAGGATAATCCGGGATAATAAGTGGGGAGGAGACCAGCATAAGACACTTATCATAGAAGTTAGTAGAGAGGAAGAAGATAGGCATAATATATACATACTAATCCACCCTATCTTTATGGTAATAAAACTAGGACTTTATTATCTGTACTACTTAGATATACTTATAATAAGATAACTTATACTTAGGAAGGACTAAGGGATTCCCTAAGTAAGAAGTATATAGAAGGGATTAAGGACTATAGGACTTAGGGCTAAGATACTTTAATATTAAACTTTATTTAGAATAGGATATAATATACTAAGAATTATAAAATTTAAACTATAATATTAAAAACTTAAACTCTATTTATAATAATTTAAGAATTATAAGACTTAATATTAAAATACTTTAATATTAGACTTTATTTAAGATAAAATATAATATACTAAGTACTATAGAACTTAAGCTATAATATAGAGAAATTAGATTCTATTTATAATAAGTTAAAAACTATAGGATTTAGTATAGAAATACTACTAAGGAATAGATAATAAATAACTATATAATATAGCTATAATACTTTTAGAAGAGGATATAATATAGATAATAAAGGGGAATAAAGCTTTAATATTACTAATAACTATAAGCTATTCTTAGAGTTCTAGATATATATATATTAAATTACTACTTAAGCTATTAATACTAAGGGAAGAAAGTATAAGAGAATAGTAATTACTAACCCTAAGATAATATAATAAATTAAGTTAACTTAAGTTACTTTAAGAAATTAAGCTTAACTATTTAAACCCTTATAAATAGTTAGAAACTTAGTTTCTACTTACTATTATTACTATTAAGATACTTACTTAATAACTATTAAACTAATTAATAAGCACTGAAAATTCAAGGATATTTTAAAAACCATTTTAAATACCTTAGACTAAAGTTATCTTAATAATTATAAGGCTATTTAGGTATAACTTATTAGAATCTTCTATACTTATTATTTTATAATAGCTCCTAATTATAACTATAATAATATAAATCTAGCTTAATATACTTACTAAAGGAATCCTAATAAGCTATAGTAATTTTTCCTACTTTTTAAGTTTATAGAGTAAATAACTAGGATTATAAGCTAATAAGTAATAAAAGTAAAGTATATAAATAATTAATCTTACTTATAAATATATCTAATTAGATAAGAGGAATTTAGGTTTATAATAACTATAGTTAAAATTACTAAAAGGTAAATATATAAAGACCTAAGGAGAAAAAGAAATAAGAATCTTTATAAATAGAAAGAAGTAAAAAAGTAAAGAGTATTTCTTTTAGACTAGAGAAAAGAGAAGAAAAAAAACTTAGAAAAAGAATTATTATAACTATTAGAAGAAAATAGAAAAGGGGATTTTAGAGATCTTATTAACCTTATATAATTATAAACTAACTCCTTTCCTTAATAAAGTAACTTTACTTAATACTCTCTTATTTACCCTAGACTCCTTTTATTTATATATTATTTACTTATTTAAATATTCTTTTCCTCTCCCTTTTATATATAGTTAACCTAATCTTATTATTTTAAATCCCCTTATATATAGAGAAGAAAGTTATTCCTACCCCTTAATATTTTCTAAAAGAAGCTTACTAAAATCTAAAACTAAACTATTACCTTTTTATAATAATCTAAACCCTCTTAGAAAACTTAATACTTAGGACTTTATCTTAAACTTTTACTTAAGCTAAAGCTTATTATTACCTATAGATATACTCTTTATTCTATTTATCTTATTACCTTAAGGCTTACTATTTACTATAAGTAGATTATTACTAAGAAAGATAATATATACTAAGTACTTATAAGATAATAATTTATAATTATATCTTAATTATTATAATACTAATATAATAATACTCTATATAAAAGAAAGTATAAAGAATATAATATTAAGATAAATCTTTAAAATAAGCTTAATAGGAACTATACTATACTAATTTAAAGATTAGAAAGAAATAAATTAAAACTAGGAAATACTAAGGGTAAACTTTATTAACTATTTCTATAGAGTAAACTTAACTTTTAAAAGTATACTTATTATAGAGATTTATATTTTTAGAAAGGAATAAAGGGAATCTTTCTTTATATACTTAAAGTAAGTTAAGAAGTTATACTTTTAACTCTAGGGGCCTATATATTAAATTCTCTTAATATTTATAGTTATAAGAATAGTAAATAAAAATATTAATATCTAAGTATAAGAAAGAGTTTAAGACTAATTATATATAGAGGGAAAATAGAAATTATTAGTAATAATTAAAATATTAATATTTAATAATATTTAAAATACTATCTAGGAATACTATTTATTAATCTTTAAAAAGCTAGTTTAGAATAAGGAAGATATTATACTTACTAATAAAATAAACCTATAGAAAGTAATAGTTAAATAGTAAGAAATACTTTTAGAATTAGTAAAGAGACTAAAAGAAGGAAATATACTTATTATAAAATAGATTAATTAGATAGAATTATATACTCTACCTTTATATTAACCCTAGAATTTACTCTTTATATTAAATTAGTAAAATACTAATTATTAATCTAGGTATATTTAGATTCCTCCTTCTATATTATCTAAAGGATTTTAGGAATTAAACTTTAATTTAACTTAATATTTTAAATATAAAAGGTAGAGATATATAGATTACTATTATCTATATAGAGAGAATTTTAACTAATAAAAAATATACTAAAATACTAAACATTAGAAAACTTATAGACTAGAAATAAAATATTAAAGATAAGAATAATTAGCTATATAGAATATATTATTACTAGTTATTAAAACTATAATATAGAATAAAATAATAAAAATAAAACTATTTACTAAATATTATATAACTCTCTTAGTAAAGTAATCTCTAGATATAATATACTAATAGAATCTAGAGAAACTTATAAAACTTAAACCTATAATATTAAAACTTACTTAATCTAAGGAATAAATATTTAATACTAGAGTAATAATATAAAATATACTATAGAAGGAAGTAAACCCCTTTAGAATAAGAATACTTACTAAAATTTAGAAATAAGATTAAATTATACCCTAAAAACTAAATAAATATACTTAGTAGAAAATAGAAAGATTCCTACTAAGTATTCCCTATATATTCCTATAAATTAAAAAAATTATAAATAAAAAAGAATAAGAAAAGAAATTATTAAGGACTTTACCTTAATCTCTAAAAGTATACTTTAAAGAATTAAAACTTACTAAAGAAGAATTTAAATTAATACTCCTAAGAATAAAATTATACTTAAATTAACTAAGGCTAAGTAAATAGAAAACTATAGAAAAACCTAAAGCTTAGGGAAAGAAACTATAATATAAACTAAAGAAGATTTAAGCTATAGAAAAATATAAGATTTTAACTTTTAAGCTAGGAAAATACTTAAAGGAAACTCTAATTACCCTTAATATCTTCTAATTCCTCTAAATTACTCCTTTAATCTAATAATAACTATTTTACTTAATATAATATTAATAAAAAGTAAAATTTACTAAGGCTTAGGAAACTATCTTTAATTTACTAATTCTATTCTATAATTTTATAATATATAAAATAAATTATAAGCTAAAGAAAGAAATAACTAAAGAAGAATAATATTTAAACCTAGGAATAAGTAAGAAAGCTATAGTTATCTTTTAAGATACTATAGCTACTAAGGATATAATTATAATAACCCTAGGATTTATTAAGAGATATATTAGGGGATACTAATACTTAATTCTTATACTAAATAGAGAGTTTACTATAAACCTAATTAATAAATAATTTATTAAGGAAAGAAACATTCCCTACTTAACCCTTCCTATCCCTAAAGCTATTAGACTTATAAATAACTAAATCTATAAAGTTACTTATTATATATATCTATAAATTATAGTTAGAAGGATTCTAATTACTATAAAAGTCTATATAATAAGAAATTATAATAATTAGGATATCTTAATAAGAAAACTATAATTATAATAAATATATACTACTAAAGACTATAAAGGAGAAATACTTACTATAAGGGGAGTAAAGAGGTATTACTAGATAGTCCCTATTCTACTAAACCCCTATCTATTTAAACTAGAATAATAACTAATAATAATCCTCCTAAAAGCTAATAAGCCCTTAAAAGATAATAATAATAATATAATCTTTATAGAATTAAACTAACTAATCCTAGAGAAGATAGAAAAGTTACTTAGCTAACTTAAATAAGAAATATATAAGACTACTAAGTAGAAATACTTAAACTAATAACTATAAGTAGAATACCTAATAGAAGTTTATAGTTAAAGAAGGATTAAAATAAAGAGAAATAATAAGTAAATATAAAGGATAGTAATATACTATTAATTAGTTAGAAGAAAAATACTAAAAATAAAAAATAATCTTATTATTACTATAGACTATTAAATAGATAGATAGGAAATTACTAAACCTAGACCTAAGTAGGCTAGAACTTAGGCTAAGGAAGTTTAAATAGTAATTTATATTATATATACTCTAAGGCTAGGAATTACTAATATAATAGAAGGATATTAGTAATAAATATATAATAGGATACTATAGCTAGAAATTACTAACTTAATAGAAAAACATTAGTAGAAATTAAGTAATTAAATATAGAAGCCTTAGTATACTAATTACTAGTAACTATTCTTAATTATACATTTAAACTAAATTATAATAACCCTTAGAAAGTATATACCTTATTATAAAATACTATTATATAAAGGCTAAGGTTAAACTAAATAAGGAAAAAATACCTAGAAATAGTTAAGTAAACCTAGATTTAAATAGTTAGAACTATTATAAAATACTTAATAAATATAGAAAAGAAAGAAGAAAATATCTTATTAGAAACCTTATCCTTTAGAAAGGAAGATAAAGAAGGATAAAACTTAGATAATACTTAGGAATTAAATCTCTTTAATATCCTAAGTTCTAAAGATACTAAGGTAATAAGTAGCTTAAAATAGAATAAGTAAAGAAATCTAGATTATTAGACTTAAGATATAAGTAAAAGTATAGAATCTTAACTTTATATAGAAATCTTAGATTTTAAGCTTAATTCCTTATAAAACTAAAAAATATATTAAATATACTACTTAGCTAGAGAACTATAAGAAATAATCTTTTAATAGTTTATTATTAATAGTATTATTATTAGTAATATAACTATAATACTTAATTAATATAACTTAGTTATATACTTATATTATATATATTATAATTATTTTATATTATAACTTAAAGATATTTATACTATAAATCTTATCTAATACTATATTCTAATAATACTTAATGTATATCTATTATAATAATAATAAATATATTATAATAGAGTATAATAAAAATTCACTTTAGAGGTATTCCTATGTATAAAATAGTTAGGTTTTATTTTATAAGGAGAATTAAAATAAATAGTAAATACTATCTTTATTCCTAAACTACTAAAGATAAAAGTATTCTATATAATATATAATTACTAGGATATAAATAGAAACTCTATATAATTAGAATACCTATATTATAATCTTAAAGTAAATATTAATTTAATTTACTATAGATAACTAAAAGTATTTTTATAAGTTAATATATTAAATAGATTCTAAGGGATTAATATCTATTTATTAAATAAGTATAAAACTACTTTTAATACTCTAAATAATATATACTTCTATAATAATATAGTATAAAGTCTAAGAGAGTTACTAAATACTTATACTAGATTTAAGGATATAGTTTTTAGTTACTTATTCTTTAAAGATAATATAGAACTTCTATTAATACTAAGATATATAAAGGAACTAAAGATAGCTTTCTTCCTATATATAGATAATTATAATATTACCTTAGAGATATTTAAGGAATACTTTAAGTTTCTATAGAAATTATATTTCCTATAGATTATATATATAATAGTCAGGCTTAACCTAGGGGTCTAGGGTAGGTCTAAGGTGTATAGTTTAATAATCAAGTAGATTAGAACATTATAGTAAGCAATGTAGGTTATATTAGTAATATACAATAGTAAGTTATTATATAACTAAGTAGGAGTAAATCTAATTATAGTATTAATAGCTAAGGAGCTTAAGGTTCTTATCTAATGTACTAAGTGAATGTATATATATACTATAATTATTAGGTAGTTAAATGGTATTAAGTCATATTAAATAGTGCTTATTTAATGTATATATATTTATAGTATTAAATTATATTAAATGGAGTCTATTTAATGTATATATATTATATATTATGATAGGAAGGAAAAAGTAAGTACTGAAATGATTCTGCTAATTATAATTGCTTAGTTTTAACCTAGGTTATAATATAATGATTTCCCTCTGTTAGTTTTATCCTTAAGGCCTATTAAGTAGGCCTTTTTCCTAAGAGGTAGATATTTATTGTTTTTTAATCCTATAATTATTCTTATTCCCCTATCTAACTATAATATTAGGTTATATTTCTAAAAACTTATTATACTCTAAAGTTTTATTTACCTATTATAGTAATATTACTAATATTATCAAAAAGTTTAACTTTAAGATGCTTTACTATTCTACTTATTTCAAAGTAAATCACTATTCTTATATTATTATAGAAGGAAAGCTATAATATAATTTCTATATAGAAAAGAAGTATACAAATTGTAATTTTAGTAATATATCTTCATAAGCTTATAGGTTTCTTATACCTATAGTTTTTTATAGTATTAATTCATTATAATTACTTATATTTCCTGAGAAAAGGATTAATTAGAAGAGTAAAAAGAATAAACTAAGGCTAATCTCTTTAAAGCTTTCTTATAACTATAATACTTATATCATTAGGAAAAGTATCTTTATAAGAAGGTAACTAAGATAGTTCATTAGGGTTATAAGGATTTAGATAAACTAAAGGCAGTAGAGTAATAGAATGCTATTACTTATTCTAAGGCTCTTTCTAAAGTTTAATTATTAGAGGATTATAGGGTAATTAACTAGAGTACTATTAATTTAGGTATTTACTTTACTTTACTTAATTCTAGTGTTATTAGTAAAAGTTCTTTAGGAAGTATTATATATAGGTAAGGTTTTTTATAGATTCCTATTGATTATTACTCTTAGGGTAGTCTTTCTATTTAATAAGATACTTAGTTTAATTATTTACTTTTTAAGTATCTAAGATTACTTTTACTATATATTCTTTTAGTCCTTTAACCTTAGTTTTATATTTATTATTAAACTTTGTATAAATAGTATCTCTTACTATTTTAAGGAGTATAATATAGAAAACTAGGTAAAGTCTAACTTTTAGTAGTAAGTCTAACCTATAGTTATTTTCTAAGATTTTCTTTATAATTCTATAGAGTCTAATAAATTTATAGTTTAGTTTCTTATTTTATCTTTTTATTTTAATGTTTTTTATTATAAAGTAAGCTATATCTCTCTCCTAGAAGAATAGTCCCTTTATTCTTTTTCTATTATAGTATTTTTTTATTTAGTTTTATATAAATTTTAGTTTAGTTTTTAATTCTTTATATAAGTTTTTTAATTTTTCTAATGTAAGAATAGCTTTAGGGATAATTAATCTATTTTAGCTTATTCTATAGGCATTAGGATTAAACCTAAAATTAGTATATACTAGGGTAAGCTTTATACTTTTATTTATAGCTATATTATAACTTAACTATATAATTAGTAGTTTCTTAACCTAGTTATTCTATTTATAATTAATATAGTATTAAAGGTATTATTTTAGTATTTAGTTTATTTATTCTATCTAACTGTTAGTCTAAGGTTAGAAAGCTATAGTAAGTTAATAGTTTAATCCTAAATAGTCTATTAATAATTACTAAAACTTTAAAGTAAATAGGAATCCTTAATTAGAGAGAATCTCTATAGGAAGTCTATAAATACTAATAATATTTTATAAAAAGATATAGGTAAACTGTTCTATATCTATTGATTCCTAATAAAGTATAAAATAAGAAAATTTCATAAGTTAGTTTATAATAATAAGAATGCTATTATAAAGGGTTCTAGTTATAGAATCCTTTAATAGGGGTAATTTTATAATGAAATCTATAGTGATAGAGTCCTATGGTTATTCTATGATTAGTAGGGGCTATAGTTCTCTATATAGTTTATAGTGTTAAGCCTTAGTTTTTATGTAAAGGTTATATTAGTTTATAATGTTTCTAATGATTTATTTTATTTTAGGAAATTAGTATATTATTCTGACTCTATTAAAGGTTTTATTAACTCCTTAATATCTATAAAGTGAATGCTTATATATTTCTTAGACAAGTTAGTACTATAGTTCTCTAGGAACTTATTACTTGTCTATTTTTTTATCTAGGGGTAATTTATTATTATATTATTAAATCTAGGTATAGAGGTTATTTTAGTTTATAGTAATATAAGTATTTCCTAATGTTTTTCTAGTGTTATCTATTGCTTATTATATAGCTTTATAACTTAGGTATTCTATACTAAAAGCTTACTAATAGTAGGTATTATATTAGTAGTAGTTATTAAGTCCTTTAGTATTCTAAATAAAGTACTTATTAAGGTAGCCCTAAAACTATTTATTTGATTACTTATATAAATATTTAATAGTTTAATAATAGTATTTAATAAAGTCTTCTTTATATCTTAATAGTATATAGAGGCTCCTTTAGATTCAAATTATACCCTTATCTATAGTAACCTAATCTAATCTATTAAACATTATCTTTTATAGTTCCTTATTATATAAATATATTTAGAATTTCTTTCTTTATATAGGTATAATACTTTCTTAGATAGGTTATATTTTATAGTATATCCTATCTTTATTAATTAATAATTAGTAGGTTATAATAATATACTTCTATTTAAGATATCCTTTAAATATAAAGTATAAAAGTTATTTATTAATCTTAATTTGCCTATTGTTAAAGTTATATTTATAACTTATTATATTAGCTTATTCATTTTTAGATTCTTTTTAATAGATAATAGTATAGTTAAATTCTAAAAGATATTTAGTGTATTATAATTATTATTTAGTAAGTTGTTAGGTAGTAGTAAAATAAGTAATATTCTTATAGTCTATATAGACCTTAACTTAGTACTTATTTCCTAGGAGGTAGTATTAAAATTCCTTAAATGAGTTAATAATTGTAAGGAATTCTTTATTATAGATAGGATAATTAAATTTAGCTTTATATATTTTATAAGAGAAGAAGGTAATAGGGTAAAGAATATTATTATTTTCTCTTTATCTTATCTAGGAATCTTATACATAGTTTAATAAATCTATTTTAAGTTTAATTTCTTATTTAGGGTTAAAAGTGGCTAGTACTAGTTTACTTAGAATGATTTTCTTAATATTATTAAATGCTTTCTTAGTAGCTATATCCTATCTAAATACTTCTCCTTTCTTAGTAAATTATATAAGTAGTATAATATAATTACTAAAGTTTTAAATAAACTTTTTATAGTAATTAGTAAATCTAAGGAATGATTATACTTCCTTAATGTTTTTTAGTCTAGGCTATTTACTAACTATAGTAATTTTCTTTAGATCTATCCTAATCTAATTATATAAGATTATATATCTAAGAAATTCTACTTCCTTAATATAGAAATAACTTTTCTCTAGTTTAACTAATAAATTATTATTTTATAGTACTTTTAATACCTTATAGATATATTCTATATATTCTTTTTTAGTATTAGAGAAAATTAGAATATTATCTAGGTAGTATACTATAAAGATATCTAAGTGTTCTTATAGTATATAGTTAATTATTCACTAGAATAAAGTAGGTATATTTATAAGTCTAAAAGGTATAATAAGGTATTTATAGAGTCTATACTTTATCCTAAAGGCAGTCTTCTATTTATCTCTAGCTTTAATATAGATTAGGTTATATATTCCCTTAAGATTTAGTGCTATAAAAACTTTCTTCCTATAGAGCTTATCTTTAAGTTCTATAATTAGAAATAATAAGGTTTAATCTTTAAGGGTAATTATATTTAATTATCTATAATCCATAATAAGTTTAAGTTTCCTATTTTTCTTAGGAATAAATATAATTAGATAACCTATAGATAACTTAGATTCCCTTATATATTCTTTATATAGTATTTTATTAAGGTATTCTTTAAGTATATAAAGTTATATTTTATTAAGGTTAAAGATTTTATAGAATATAGGTAATACTCTATCTTTTAATATAATTTTATAACTTTACTTATTAAATTATAGTAAACCTATCTTAAGTTCCTCCCTAAAGAGTTTCTTATAGATATAATACTATACTAATACATTCTTAAGGTATTCTTCTTTAGGTAGTTTCTTTTATTCCTTAAGGTCTTTATTTATCTATATGAACTATTGCTTAATATATCTAATTATTCTTTAGATGTATTATTGTTTTATTTATTTCTATTTATATTATATTCTCTTTAGGGTTAATAAGGGGTTTTATTCCTTATTCTATCCTTTGCTATTAGTCTTATTATTAGTTAAAGTTTAAGATTTCTCTTTTAAGTTATTTTTATTATTACTAAAGAGAATATTATTAGGATTAATATATACTTAGCTAATTCTCTAGTTAATATTAGGGTTAAATTTCCTTAGCTATAGATACCCTAAGATAATATTATAGTATTATATTAATATAATATTAAGGGTAATACCTTAATTCCTTCTATTAATAAAAACCTTTAAGTAATTAAGTTCTTAGGTTATAAATCTATTTTTATATTAGAATAGATTACCTTTAAGATTATATACTATATAGAACTCCTTTCCTTTATTTTTCTATATTAACTTCAGCCTATTAACTATACTAGAATTAATATATAAAGCTTTAGTTCTACTATCTATTAGTATAGTAAGCTATTTATCCCTAATTTATACTTATAGCTTAAGTATCTTTTATTTTATTGCTAATTCTATTATATATAGAGCCTTTATTAGAAGTAGTTTATTCTCCTTCCTATTGCTTACTTACTATTCTTCTATAGGTAGTATTTATTGTTTTCTATTATAAGTTTTTTATAGTTATATTCTAGATATCCTATTTTTATACATTACTTATATTTATATCTAAGTAACTTTTTATACTTTATAATGCTAGTATTTATACTAGTATAGTATTAAATATAATAGTACTATGCTTAGTCTTTAGTATTCTTATTAGTTTAGGTTATAAAGTTAAATCCTTCTTCTTTTATTCATAGGAATTATAACTTAAGTTTCTCTTTTTCTTCTTTATATTTAGGGTATTCTAAATATCTATAGCTAAGGGTATAAGGTATAGAGCATTAGATATACTATATATTATACTATTCTTATACTTTTATTTATAAGTAAACTTAGTACTTAGAGCTAGAGTAGTATTTTAGGTCCTATAGTTCTTTAAGGTATTATTAGGGGAAATAGTTATTCCTTACTTTAATTCTTACTATATTATACCTTAGTAAAAGTTTAACTAGGGTATAGTTATATGTTTTCTACTTAAGGTAAAGGTCTTTAATAATTAATCCTCTAACTTAAGTAGGATAATAATTATTTTCTATTTTATTACCTTTATATATCTTATAGTAATAATAGTAATATAATATTTATAAGAGTTTATTATATCCTAGTGTAGAAAAGTATAAATATAGGTTATTACCTTCCTATAGTTCTAGGGTATTAAGGTTATAAATAGCTAATTTCCAAGGTTTAGTCTAGATATAAACTAATTCTTTATTATAAGTATTTTCTTATTTATAGTTAAACTATAGATATATATCCTTCTTTATTACTTATATTTACTTATTATACTAATTATAGGTATACTTCTTTTACTATAGTAACTTAATTAAGGGTATAATAGTATTTAACTATTATTTCTCTTAGTTATTATTTAAGTCTTTACTAAAGGTATTACTAATACTAGGAGCTATTTTATAGCTAATGTAATTATTACTAGAGTACTCTTTAGCTAGGGCTTAAATATTATTATTAGTAATAAATAGTCTAAGTATTCTTACTTATCTAGCTTCTTATCCTATATTAATGTATAGAGTTCTATTTTTCCTAGTGTAGAACTTTTAGTAAATATAATTATTTACTTCTTATTATATAGATAATCTAGTATTAAGTTCTTAGTTACTACTTAATTATATAGGTTTTTTAGGAATTTAGTAAGTATCTATAGTATTACTTCCTAACTTTATATAGTCTATTATAACTATATAGTCTAGTTATCTATTAGGGATTTTAATAGATAGTTATTAGTAGGATTCTACTTCTTCTAGGATTAGAATAAAAGGGGCTTATTTTTTATCCTTCCTAACTATAGTAATAGTTTTACTATTTATTATAAATTAGGCTATTCCCTTAGGGATAAAGGTCTAGGGGTTATATTATCCCTTAGGTACTCCCTTATCTCCCCTAGGGGTCTCTTATAACCTATATTACATTTTTCCTATATAAATACTCTTATTTTTACTTTTGTATTACTGAGTGCTAGGGAGGGGCTTTTTAGTATTAAATTGGTTAGTATTAGTTATTTTATAGCTGCTTCTCCTAGTTATAGTAATAGTCTTACTATAGTTAGTAAATTAGATATTCTTACCTTTAGGTATAGGCTTATATTTCTATTTAGTCTTAGGCTTCTAATACTTACTTTTGAAATATCCTATTCCTCTATAATTCTAGTATTTAACTTAAGAGTAGTCCTTTTATATAGCTTTAAGTTCTATAGGGCTAGGCTAAGTTTCTTATAAAGTATTCCTATTTCTTTTCTAGCTAATATTAGAATAGTTTTTCTTTTTCTAGCCTTTAGTAGAACTCTTCTTTTTTTCTATTTATTGTTTAAATAATTAGTTATTAATTATTATATAGAGCTTAGTATAAATATTAAAGTTTATTAGAAGGGTTAAGATTTTATATATCTTATTCTTAATTTTATCTTTTAGCTTCTAGTAGAACTTATTAATTTTATTTTTATTAGTCTAATTAAGCTTAGTAATAAGGTACCTAAATTTAAAGAGGTATTCTAAAATAGCCTTAGTCTATTTTAGCTTTTAGATTATAATAAGGGTATTATATTTCTTATCCTATTCTCTATAGGTATTAATAAGTTATTCTTTATATAGTATAAAGCTACTAAAAAGTTCTTTAGTTTTAATCTTTTAGTTCTTAGGGGTATTCTTAATAAAGTCCCTTAGGTATAGTTCTATTCTATATAGTACTTTTCTATTAAGGAGGCTAATTCTATATTATACTTTAAATTACTTATTCCTAAATGCACTAAGATAGTATATATAAAATAACTTTAGTTATATTAAGTATTCATAAAGGTCCTTTAGAGTGCTATTAAACTTTAGTAGTAAACTAGGTTTAATTATCTTATTTATATTCCTAGGTCTTAGGATGTTAAGAGTAACTTTAAAGCTATTAAATTATTTAATTTATCTATATTACTCTTTATAGGCTTTTTCCTACTTAGTGCTAAAGTTATTAACTTATTTAGAGAGGGTATTAATAATAATATTATTATTTAGATTTAATTAAATTTAATTAGTATTAAGTATTTAGATCTATTCTTTTAGTTATTTAAATTAAGTAAGATTCTTATTATATACTTTATATAAAGTATTATATAGTAATAGAATTTCTTAGTACTATTATTAATTCTTATATTTAAGATTAGTAATATCTTCCTTATTATCTTTATTAGATTCTATTCCTTTTAGAATATTAATATTCTCTATATTAATATCTTCCTTAGGGAGTCCCCCCTTAGTAGTATTTAAACTAAATAGAATTACTAAAGCTATAATAACTAATTTAAGTTATTACTTAGGTTAATATAGTAATATACTAAATAAGAACTATTAATATATAATAGTTAAGCTTAACTTAGGGATCTAAGGTAAGTCTAAAGTATATAGTTTAATAATTAAGTAGATTAGGATATTATAGTAAGTAATATAGATTATATTAGTAATGTATAATAATAAGTTATTATATAACTAAGTAGGAGTAAATCTAATTATAGTATTAATAGCTAAGGAGTTTAAGGCTCTTATCTAATGTACTAAGTGAATATATATATATACTATAATTATTAGGTAGTTAAATAGTATTAAGTTGTATTAAATAGTGCTTATTTAATGTATATATATTTATAGTATTAAACTATATTAAATAGAGCCTATTTAATGTGTATATATTATATATTATAATAGGAAGGAAAAAGTAAGTACTAAAATGATTCTGCTAGTTATAACTGCTTAGTTCTAACCTGGGTTATAATAATTAAAGCTTTTAAGCTTAATATACCCTTTATACTCTAAGATAGATTATTATATTATAATAATATAGATAATTATATTAGACTTTATATACTCTATAATATAAAGAAAGAAATCCTTAGGATAGCTTATAATAATTATAATTACTTTAGAATAAAGAGAATAATATAGAAACTATTAGGGCTTTATATTTATAATCTTTATTATAAAGTTAAGAAATATATCTATAGATATTAGACTTATTACTTAGGGTAAACTAATTAAAAGTAAAAGATTAATAATTACAAGCTTATCTATTCCTTAGTAATACTAATATATACTATTATAATAGACTTTATTATTTACTTACCTTTAGTCTCTATAAAGAACTTACCTTAGGCCCTTAAAGACTTCTTTATCTATAATACTCTTCTTATAGTTACCTATATAGTAAGTAAGAAAGGTCTCTTTATCCTTAGCTACTTAAAGTATTTAATAAATTACTAAGCTATTATCTTAGTAAAGTAATTTATACTATCTAACTAGAATATACTAAAGGTTATTATCTTAGATTATAATTTAAAGTTTATTTCTCTATTCTAGAAGACTCTATAGATTACTTTTAGTATAAAGCTTATAATAACTATAGTATATTACCCTTAGGCTAATAGTATTTCTAAGAAATATAATTAGACTATAGAAATTACTATAAGATTCTACTATATAGAAAACCCTAGATTTAACTAGACTTATATTCTTTTAACTCTATAGTAATACCTTAATAGTACTTATAATATTAGTATATAAGTCTTAGCTTATAAGTTCCTTTTTAGTATTAATCTTTATAGTCTATTAGAAATTATATAGCTACTTAATTAGGAAGCTATTAATCTATTATTCCTAAGAGAAATTATATAAAAGGAAGTATAGCTTACCCTAGACTTTACTACTACTAAAGCTAAGAGATAGTATAATAATAAGTACTAGTCTATTTAGCTTAAGGCTAAAGATGAGATTTACCTATATCTTTATAATAAATATAACTTACTTAGTATTCCTATAAAGAAATAATCCTAGTAATATACTAAACCTTTTAAGATTAAATATATAATTAATAACCTAATTACTAAGCTTAAGTTACTTCCTAAATAGTATATTTACCCTATTATCTTATATTAATAGCTAGAACCTATTTATAGTAATAACTTTTAACCTAAGGAACTAAGGCTAATTAAAGAAAACTCTAGGAAGTATATTATTAAATATATCCTCTACTGTAAAATAAGGAATTAAAGTAGAAATACTATACCCTTTGAAGGCTTCTAAATCCAATAGAAGGGCTAAGGCCCTAAATATAACTCTTAGGAGAAGACTAAGGATATTAATAAGGAACTCATTATAGAATTTAAGACTACTTACCCTAAGGCCTTTAAGACTAATAGCTAACCTAACTACTACTATAGCAGTAAAAAGAAGACTTAATAGCCTAAAGCTAATAAGGCTATAGATAAAGAGGCTAACTAATAGCCCCTATACTAATCTTCGCAGAAGAAATAGTAAGACTATTCACTTAACTATGTATAATGGAAAAGATTGAGGAAAATTACCTAGAAATTAGGAATAGTAATTAGATAGCCTAGAATAGTACTAAAAGGAAATTATAACCTTAGAAGGATCTATGTATTAGTTAATTACTAGGGACAGTAAGTCCTAGCTTTTGAAGCCAGGATATAATGCGTATAGCCCTTCGGGCTGCAGTTACTGAATAATACAATGATTACGTAAGCAATCACGTGGTCCGATGGACCGGGATCCTTAAGGTCTCAGTCCACGGACTAATCATAGCAAAGAAATCATCCTTCTTACAACCTTTTACCCTCACCTTTTGTAACCAACCCTTTTCCGTGTATCAGTTCGTTTGCCTTTTATACTAAACTGAAGGCCCACCACCCAAAAGTTTCTCCATAGGCTTCACCATGTTACCTCGGACGCAGGCATGCATTATGGCCCACAGTGGGAACTGAGACATGTGCAAGAAGCTGTTTATAGGAGATCTTTCTGGCTTATTCAGGATGCACCACAAAGCGTAGCATTCACTCCAGCCCTAGTCGACAAGGCAATGATGATAATTCACCTGCAGCATTAGAAATAGTGCCAGGTTCCAAGGGTGCGAGTTATCGATCACACTATGCTCTAGAACTGAATGCATCTTCGTAGGGCACAAAATTTGATCTGGTTCTCGCAAGATTTGCTGTCATTGCTTCCTTAGGGACTCTTACTTTTCACTTCCCTTTCATTCTACTAAGGAACTCTTAGAGTAGATCCGTCACCTTCATAGAGGTCCCGGGTAACATTTCTATACAATATTCCGGCTCAGCTATACCCTTATCCGTCTCATCCACGGGAGGCCAATACCCCCATAGCCTCTTAGACCCCTCCCAAACCTGAGCCAGACCACTGACAACCTGGACTTCAATCTTACTCGAGACAGTCATGTGTCCGATATAGTGAAACGAAACTTCCCGTGTAATATCGTCACTGTCCTGGACCGAGTTAGATTGAAAAGGGGATGAAGGGGATGGAACTGACCTGTGAGAACTTTGGCGTGTGATGTAACGTGCGGGAAATATTGATGATATTTCGGATAGCCACCAAACAGCAGCCAAATAAATTGCGGAATTTGAAAGACAAATGACTCAGAAAAAAGAATCCAAATAACCAAATTAAGTTTCTTACGGATTGTCTTGAGTGTTTCGCGATCTGAATGTCGGGCTTTCATCAGGTACCCATCATGATTTCTAAAGGTTAGTTCTGGGGCAGAATAATCCTATTTCGCCCACTTAATGACTCGTGGTCCATCACCGCCGCGGGTATCGCACCTTTCAGCCTCTGGGTCACGCCTTTACAGAAGCGTCTCACCTCTCCTTGTTCGCACGGGAAACTCTAGCACGGGAGTGCAATCGTTGTGGCGGACTTTGTAGAAACAAACAAGTCTGTTTTGGCGGGGAGCATTTCCAGAACTCAGGAACAGGTATTATAGGAGCTATTAAACACCTACAAACAAAGGAGAGAGTTAGAGGCTGTCAATCGGTTCAATCATGGTCGAGCCCCTATTGCTCGCGCTCTTAGCTCTTACACCGTGTGATGAGATATGTGGGTGGGAAAGGATTTTGAACTAGAATAAGTACCACAGCCCCCACGAGAAAGATATTTTCACATGTTGCGCCGTCTACTTGGTTGCTAAAGAGGGCTTTGACCGTCGTACCTTAGCAGGCAAAACAAGGAGGTATTCGTGACCATCTGGTAGATCTCCAAGTGGCCAACGACGGAAACTCCAGACCTGGCAAACCGCATTGAGAGGTTCTCCATGATCAACGAAAAACCTCGTATTCACGCCAGAAATAAGACCAGTGGGACCATCCGCACCGAACAGAGCGCCACTAACATCTGCCACTTTCACGTACTGTATCGGCGAGGCTTTCAATATTGCATCAGAGCTTTCCCGGATGAAGTCGAGAGAAACGTTCTCAATCGATGCTGTTATACGTGATCAGGTTCGGTTCCGGTCTAGCATGGGGCGCACTTACTGCGAACATTGCTGCCGCAGCCATACAAGCATATGGGTGCGAGCTTATGATGCCATACACGTCATCCGACTCGGCCATAGGCATTCTCCGAAGGATTCCTGCGATGCCTTTTTCTCGGTGATCTTGATGTACCACTAACTACGTTACCCAACAGACCCTCTTTCCATTCAAATTCCACCAAAAAGTAAATACGTTTCCCACCAGTCTGCCATCCGAAGAAACTGGTCTACTATCACTCACCATCTTCGGGTAAATGCTGTTCTCGAAGCCGCTTCACAGTGAGTGTCACGCACTTGCCAGTAGCAAGCGTTAAGAAATGAGAAGCTGAGCTTTTAAAGTGTGTAAGCCTACTTACCCTACAATCTTGAGCCACCACCCCAGACTCCGTAGTTTTCGGTGAACAGTTTCGCGGCATCAGCCAGCATTTCGTCTGTGATATTGTCCCGGGGATAGGTCTCGTATAGTCGTGACGTCTTGGTAGGAGGTCTTCTCCTTAGATCTCTCCCGGTAGGGTGACTTTCGGATGGCAGTAGAGAGCTGTCATCTTGTGGAGAACTTGCGGACGAATGACAGATCTTCAGTGCCAGGGTTCCGATAATCTCGTTGAGGTCGCCTTGAAAGAGCGAATAAATCTGGCGGGGTTGTTGGAAATTGGCTGTAGGTGGCATGCATGTTACGGGAAAAAACATGAACCGATAGAAACCCCAAGAGGAGGAGCTTGCAGTACGACTTTTACTGAAATCTTGAAAGATGGACAGCCACAGGAGAATGATGCTATTGGCATAGGAATTAATGTGAGCTTCTATGAATCTAGGGTTAGACTAAAGACTGGATAGTTACAGGGTACCCGTGCAGTAAAAAGTGGCATGGGTATGTGAGTCACCGATCACATTTGAGGACAGGCAGAAAACATGGCAACATGGGCACGCATTGTAGCGAAAAACCATCTCACGACAATTCTTCCAAGAATGCGCAACCTGAAATGGCAACTATATGCTTCACGGATAGTGTGCCTAAGACATTTACTATGCGCGGCGCGTACGACACAACTGGCATCCCAAAGCACCCGCCAAAGGCCAAGCCACAGTTGAAGATTGATAAAAGGCCCGCCCTCCCCTCCGTTTGAGTGTTCATATTCTTTATTCACTGTTACCTTAATCTTCACACAATGGCCCCTGGCTCAATGAAGATTAATGGGATCGACTTGCCAGCCATTGACGAAGCGTTTATTGACGGCGCACCGTCTACCACCCGGTATGATTTTGAACACCCCGCATTGCGTCAATTCTTTGGCCATGGACGGGAGGGTATGGTTTTTAAGGCCTCGATAGGCGATGGCGGCCCTGTTGCCCTCAAAGTCGTACGTCAGCCTCTTTCCCTCTCAATTTATGTGTTTCAAGGCTGACGTCCTGCCGTACACCTAGTTCTGGTGCGCAAAAAGCCCTACCAAGCCATCGCCGACAGGCGCCGGACCGATGCTTCTTGACTGGCCTTTTGAGGACGAGTGCGTTACCACTGCGCTGCTCGAGAAGATGAAATAGGCAATGGCTGATGACAACGCTAAAGCCATTGCCGATGCGAACTGAACCATTGCAATCAAGTATGGGCCCAGAACTGCCGCCGAAGCTATCAACAACCCACGTACATTCAGCGACGAGACTCGATAATCACCGGAGACAATAGAAGAGCAATCTGATCGGGTACAAACACCGCCATTTCCCTCATTACCCGTATGTTATGGATGGACAAGCGTCGATCGCGACGAACTCCCTTCCATCAGTTCACCGGTGGGAGGCGTAGTAGACGATGTCGATTGGCATTGGGCCATCGTCTATGATCTTGTGCCAGGGAAGACACAGGATACCGACGTTGGCCAACTTCACCTGGATTTCTTTTAGGCCATTGGCTTTTCTGTGGAGGCATATAAATGTGACAAGTGGCACGGAGGCAGGCTGGTTGACCTTAACAACGTTCGCACCCCGTATGGCATAGGCTGGTGCAGGTCCTCAGTCCGCCCTCGCGATGCTCAGCAATGGTTCTCGACGCTGGACTTCGCTCAACCTTACATTATAAGTCATGAGATTGTGCAACCTTCACACAGGGCGAGATATTGCGCAAGATTGCGAGGCTTGTCCATAAGCATAAGGGGCTGGGAACTGGCGCGAAGGACGTTGCAAATAAATGGAAGGAAGGTATACGAACGAACGGATATATACTCCGTACAGAATATAGACACGCCCAGCGGCTAAGCTAGCAGGGCACTAGCAACCGCCATAAACACTACTACGGAATGGCACTTCTAGATAGAAGGTTTACCAGTTCGAATGCTGATCTGTAATTCCCTGGTGAGGCAGTGGCGCATTTACGAGACTGCTTACTAGACTATTTACAAGTTCAATCTCGACGTCTTTTGAAAGAGCCAGCTTGGTAGGACCAACCAGTGATACTCCCCAACGCCTTACCTATTGTAGAAGGCGGCGTACCAAAGCGCGATCTGTCCTAACCCGTCCAACCTGATTAGCGCCCACCTAAAGCTGACCTCTCTTATCGCCAACGTATTCCCCGGCCGTGCGCTGAACATCTCGATTATGCCGATATCCTTGACATTTTTACTCCCTCCTCAGATCCGCCTTCCGGTGCCTTTATACCTACCTACCTGATAGTTTTATCCAAGTCGAAGAACAAAGGACTCGCCCAGATGTCGCTTTCCTATTCTCCCTTGGTCACGGCCATGATCCAGTCCGCCACGCTGGGTGGACTCGCCAACGTGCTGGCGCAGGTCATCTCGTCACACAGAACTGGGGTATGAAAGCGATGACCACCGATCACCATCGCACCTCTACTTCATCGTAGTCGCCGCCTTTCTGGAGAGACCAAGACGACTGACTTTTCTTGATGATAGTCTGAAGTGTCGATAGATTGGATACCGGTGTTCCAGTTCCTGCTGTTCAATCTGATCAGCACTCCGCCCAACTTCCTCTGGTTAGTGAGCCTCTTCAACCACGACTCGAACCCCTCATCTCACCCTCTTCTCTTTTCCACTCGTCTCACCTCATCCCGACTCACCCGGACTCAACTCACACCTCTCTAGGCAAGAATTCCTAGAATCTAGTTTCCCCGCCTACCCTCCTTCTCCTCACCCAAAGAAGTCCGACACGCCTCCACCACCGCCCAAGCTATCCATCCGCAACACCGCCATCAAGCTGGTCCTCGATCAGACTGTCGGCGCTGCTCTTAATACGCTCTTATTCAGTACCTTCACCCACTCGTTGCGCGCCGCACTGCACCCGGCCCCCCGCATCACCAACCTCTTCAAGGCCATCACCTTCTGGACTAGCTCGGGCACTGTGGATCTCACCCGCGTGGATTTTGACACTGTCTGGGCTGCTTCTCTCGACGAGTTCTGGCCTATCCTCGTTGCCGGCTGGAAGCTCTGGCCCGCCGTTAGCCTAATTAACTTTTCTGCCGTGAAGACGGTGCAGGGCCGCAACCTCGTCGGTTCCCTGGCCGGGGTGGTCTGGGGTATCTACATGAGCTTGCTTTCTGCGCAATAGGTCATTATGCGCCAATGAGAGAGCTCTGTCTTGGATTTGCTTACGAAGCACCTGCACACCAGATTCTCTCCAGAATACTCTGCTGTTAGTCCATAGCGTTTCGTGTACTCAATGATATGATAGACGGAGTAAAGGCGATTCAGTAGAAGCAGATTGGAGATCCTCACAACACGTAAGGGGATAGCAACAAATGAACACACTGGTAGGACAAAGCTTTAGACTGCTAGAAGCAGAATAATATTTTTCCATCGCTTCTTTCGCACGCTGATACCATGTACATAGTAGTTACTGATGTCGAAAATGTAGTTGACCGACCAACCTGCGATTGTCCACGCGCTCCACGCTCATCTTTACCTTAACCAGTCTCAATACCCAATGCCACTCAGTCTATTAATTCTAGAGACGACTCCCACGGGTCTCTTTCCAAAGAATAGAGTGGAGAATTCGATCGTGGCGAATCTGACATGGTGGTATCACTGCAGGCCTCGAACAAATCTTCCGTGACGTTGGACATATTCGCACATGTGCTAGAGCACCTTCTAATATGTGCCCTTTTCGGGGAAAACTCGATTGCTTCGGGATTCAACCTGGTGGCATGTGATGATGCGGCCTGGTCAGGCTGAGAGCTGGCTTCTCTTCTCTTGGGAGACACCCGTCCTCCAGGGGCCGGGTCGAACGGCTCGATTTCAAGCTCAACAGTATTCCTCCACTCAGCCTGACGAAACAACCAAGACCACAATGCCGAAGTACTGAAAGTATAATTCCCGTCTCCATATACTAGTGGTAGCCGAGCGGCGTTTGACGATGGGGAATTGCGAATGACGGTAGAGACACTAGAGTCGCTAGAGGAGGTGGATGGGCGGGATGACGGAGCACGACACCAGCCGTGGACGGCAACAGTCTCCTTTGTTATTGTCTGCTTCAAGGTCACGGCAGTGGGCCGCGTGAACCAATCCGCATCTGGAGAGGTTGCAAATATTTCGTAGACCTCAAAGAGTTTGTCGGCAATACCGTACCAGTAGAGCAGCCAGGGTCGCTTTCTCCAAAGTGTGGCCTCGTCGTGTTCGGGCCGAAGCATCTCGTTGGCGAAATTGTAAATGGTGGCAAGAACCTATCTGATTTCCTTTGGCAGCCCCGGCGAGGCTTGGACAATACACGACCATTCTCGAGCGGCTTTGAACAGGCGATCTCCGTTACGATCTAATGGGCGCAGAGCTTTGAATACTCCCATAAGGTCGATGTCCTTAGAACATGGTTGGTAAGCAAATGCACCACCGAAGGTGCGATACTCAAGGAGGTACATGCCGGGGATACGGGTATGGGGAAGGAGGTTGCTTGATATAGCCCGATATGTCGGGTCGGTCTTAGGAATGTCATTGAAGACATTTAGTGAAGGAGATGGCACATGGTGGACTAGAACGTTCGTCTCAACATTCTCCGTTGTGGCATTCGCCAAATCATCCGCTGCATCGTCGGGCCGGGCTGGATTCCTCTCGGGGAGCAAAGCTGCAATGTCTCTCACTGCCTAGTTGTGAAGCACATCTGTGTTACTCATGCTGGCGGGCAGATCGTTTTGATGAAGCCAAGTTGCTGAGGGCATTTTGTGAAAGAAGATGACCGCGCACTCGCCACAGAAGGGCTGAATACCAGGGCTGGGTTGGTAGATGGAGTGGTAGACTCGGTGAGCTGGACAGAGGTACTATGTCTGGCCTTGGGCGGACGGTGACAATGCCTCGTGGTTGACGAAGTGGAATATGGCCCGATTTGCGAAGAAGCAACGGCCACGGCAAGCCATGATTGCGGGTAAGAGTGTGGTTTCGGGGTGTGTTTGAGAATGGTGAAGACGAGAGGAGTTGCAAACAGCGATTGGATGAATGGTAGAATGATTGACTGGAAAGAGGCAAAGAGCTAAGATGGGGGCAGTTTTGCTGGTAGTGATATGACAAAGAGTGGTGTCGTGAGCTGAAGGCGAATGCGGATGTATGGATGCATGCGAGAAGAGACGGATGAGTTGTTGCGAGCCAGTTTGTTTGACAAATGAGTTGACGCTTAAATCACGGGTGCAGTTGCCTGAAGTTGGTCATTGGGCTAGGTGCTCCTTCCTAGGGAATGGAAGAGGAGGAAACACCTTCCAGGTATCTGATTCAATATTCAAGCCCACCTTTCCTTTCACCAGATTCAAAACTGTACAAATAATGCAGTATGAATTCGAGCAAAATTCCTGTATTTTTTCTCTTTCGTTGACTTGTTTACGCGACGGAAAGTTCCTGGTTTTGTTTAGAGTAGGCAAGTTGTAAGAAGAGACATGGAAGTGATTTTGAGTAAGGGGCTCAAGTAGAAGACTCATTAGTTTAATTGGTAACTGTGCCTGTTATTGGGAAGTGACTCCTGTTGTCTGTTTTGAGGCTAAGGGCAATGGACATCAGCCACAAAGGGGGCAGGGGGTTAGTCAGTGTGTTTCTGCCCATCGAGAGACTACACTCTGCATCGTGTCGGTAGCATCTTGAGGTTTCCCATTGAAGTTGGCTGAGTGGTGAATCATGATGAATGCAAATGATACAACACGAAGTACGGATATTTGTACTATGGTCCCCCCCTGAAATCACGTTAGTACGATTCACTGACCGGGACTCCTTGTAGAGGTATACAGACAGTGTAAGTAGAGCGCACTATACTGCTTAAGATCGGAAATCTAGGAGCTATTACTAGTAAGAAGTTACTAGAAACCCTCCAGTTCGCACAGTTAGAGAACCTCTATAAGGGGTCCTGGCCTGTGGATCGTACTAACGTTATTTCAGGGGGGGACCATAGTACATTAATTACACCAGTACCCACTCGACCTGGAGCAGGTACGTAGTATTTTGTATCCCCTTGAGTGTGCGAAGGCTACTAGTAGTTTTTTGTAGCAGCTCCACATCACCCCGGCGCAAGGTTGATGTTACTTCAATGGCCACCTAATTTGAGTGTAGCTACTCCGTACGGAGTATATGTATCGTTTTCCACGATTGGTCAAAGATCCCCACAGTGACTCCAACCAAGCCTTCGCGCACTCAAGGGGATCTTGTCAGGCGGGAATCCAGCAAGTTGGAACCGGCGTCAGCGCTAGTCCTAAATAGTATGTGCTACCGACGGCGCGGGAGATGTGCAGGCCCCAGAAGCAGGCTGTGGAGAGCCATGTTGCAGCACGCTGCTCGATGAGGTAAGTGTCTTGAGGCAAAAGTTGCCGAGGTGACAGGTCGCAGACACAGACACAAACGCAGATGCGCCTCGAACATGGTCCGATTTGATCGTCACTGTGTGCAACGCTACCGTAATGAACGGGCGGGCGTCTCAAAGCTTGGCCGTTCGTTGGTCTACTTGTGGTGCCTAGGCTGTCTTGTTGAAACTGCCTCTCTCGAGTCATGTCTCACCACATCAACATTTGCTCTGTCTCACGGCTCGCGGTTCAACATCAGACACGTACTTCGCCACCCACGAGGGCCGAGCGGGAAAAATGCACATGGCCCCCGATCTTGGGGAGTGCCAAGCTGGCCAAGCAGAAAGGAAGGGGCAAAGAAAAAAGGAACGGCGCATGTCACGAGGTGGGATAGCGGGAAATACCGAAACCGTGTTTCGGAAGAATTTCTTCTCCCAAGCGATACATCATGCACGGTCGGCAAAGAAGCAATTCTTCTTAAGCCATTTGCATGCAGGCTACGGATACGGATGTCGGCAAGGCTCTCTCGGTCTCACCGGTCGCCAGACAACATCAACGCCACCAGCCACCGCGGCAGGGCTTGTTTCTCTAGTTCGGCTGTATGAATAAACTCCAGCCGTAGTGTTTGGTATAAGAGGTACGGAGACAAGATGGATGTGACTAGAGATATAGGACCATGTCTTGGAGGAACAAGCTCTTGGTACATACAAGATGTGCGATCCCCAGTACCTACATCGTGAACGGCCATGAAGGATTGTACAAAGCACTGATTGCCTGCCACATCAGACTTAGCACCAAAGCTGAATCGTGCTAAAATTCCCCATCCCACCTTATTAGCCACGAGACTAAAAAAACTCTACCGACGAGATGGTATCTTTGGAATGCCGAATTCCAGTCGAGTCATGTTGGTGCAAGACCTGAATCCGGTTGAGTCTTTCATATTCCGCATCCCGCAAAGTCGGACAGACTAGCAGCGGCAAATCTTACTTCGGTACCTAGATAGAGTTGCGACAACGGGCAACGGGCCGGAGGGAGATCAACATTCCATCACCGACAAGGCGCCTTGGTGATCCAACTCCACAGCCAATCCCCAGCCGTCCGTCTTTCTGTCTCACCTTTTACAGCTCACGGCCCACGCATGTCGCAAACTCGGCATCTCAGTTCGCTTTGCCTGCCGCTGCAAAATCCTAGCGCTGCCCGCTGCATGCCCACACAGCAGTGGGCACGTCAAACACAGTATAGGTAATCACGACTCCGTACATGCTACACGTCAAAGGGGCAAGACTGGGTTGAGCGGTTGAGGGCAACATAATGTAGGTGGCGGAAGAGAGACTGGAGACCAACATCGTAAATGGTCCAGAGAAAAAAAGCCGGTCGGAACTCTCCCCGAGGTCGCTGTCACTGATTTCTATTGGATTTAACATTACATGGCTTTCAACAGTGAGGTAGCCCTCAGCGGCAATCCCTCACTACTACTCCGTACTAAACCACTAAATCACCGAGGTGCTTGCACTGGCTGGCGCAGGAACTGGCGCTGGTGCGTGGATTCCCCCTCCCCCCCCCGCTCAAGCAGAGACTAAAAAGCCCAGCTTGATGAGCACCACCCATTCACGGAACACCAGCCGTTCCCCCAGCCTGGTGACAGGTTCCACTGAGGAGAGCTGAGACAGTCAGATGCGATGGGTAAGACGGTGGCATAGGTAGGTACTGTAACATAGTTTGGATATGTACTTCGCTGGTGGAGAGTGATAGTTGAGTGGAGAGGCGGGAGAGAGTGCTACTAGTGAAGAGGCGTCCATGCATTGGTCGTCAGGTGGGATGGCTAGGTTAGTCTAGTGGATGCCGTCCCTCCCCACTGGCTCTCCCGTCTCTCGGTCCGCCAAGCAACGCCAATGGAGCCGCCGGTTCTGCCAACTTTGGTGATGCCTCATCATCGACCACCCGCTTGGCCCACTTTCCACTTTCCGCTCTCCTCTCTCTCTCGTCCCCTCCCCTCTCCCCTCTCCCAGTACAACCACCTCCTGCAATCACCTCCTTCGCACCCGTCGCACCCGCCCCCCGCCATCGTGTGCGCCTTCGATCCCGAGTACGCTGTCGAGTCCGTCACCACTCCGAAGAGATAGAATGAAGACACCAATCCCCGGCCATCTCCCGCGTTGCTCCTAGCCTAGGGTGCTCGCTCTGTGCCTCAACTCCTGCCGGCCGGGTCTCCTTCCACCTCTACCTGCCCGGCTTTGCACAATTCCCGACTAGCCGCCGCCGATCACAGTCGCCAGACACCCAGCGGGCATGATTTCGTCATTGCAATCCCATGGTCTCGTAGACCTCATCAGCTGCGACCCCCGTCCGACCTTTGTCGTCCAACTGCCCTCAGTTTCCGACGCCTCCTCCGGCGCCTCCTCCAATGTCTCGTCCAACGACATCCTCTACCGAAATCCCGCCTTGAAGACAATCATCACACTTGATCAATCCATACTCTCCATCCCCCAAGATGCCTCTCACTCCCCGTTCTGGAATTGGGTTATCAGCCCGCCGTCCAACTCGAGGTCCGACCCTGACTCCGACCGCAATACCGAGTCGCATACCGTCGCCGATCTCCAGCACTCCCTCCCCTACTTCGGCGTCTTCTGGACCCGGAGTGTTGTGTGCAAACAATGGGTTGTCATGAGCGGCAACGAGACCATCCCCTCTTCGGAACCCCCTAGGAAGAAACGAACCGAGTGGAAGGAAGGGAGCCCCACAACATCGAGATCCTATCCCCAGAACCCGGCGCCAGAAGCTGCGAATTTGGTCTCTCAGAGAAATTCTGAGAGCAAGACGCCCATTCTCTATCGGCCCGACACCAACCCAGGTCTCATGGTCCCAATCTTTGACTCGGAACCCGAGCCCTTTCTCGATGTTGTCCAGAGCGTGGACTGGGGCGCCACCTCGCTGGGTCCCATGGCAAACTGGTCTACACAGCTGCAACAGACCTTCAGTCAGGTCATTTCCGACTCGCGACCCATCGCCCTCTATTGGGGCCCTGACTGCATCACCATCTACAACGAGGGGTTCTCCAAGTATATCGGTACCAGACACCCTGAAGGTCTGGGGCGTTCCGCCTTCGAAGCGTGGCCTCATCTGAGGGAGAAACTAAAAGACATAATCGTATCACCCCTCAAAAAGTGCTCCAAGTTAGAGGAAGAATCAAGATTCTTCATTGAACAAGCGGATGGGTCCTCCGAGGAGACATATGCTGAGTGGTCTATGGTTCCGATTGTTTCCAACAAAAAGTATCTAGGCGTGCAGCACTCTCTTCATGAAACCACTTCTAGGCGCCTTTGGGAAAGAAGAATGAAGATGCTAATAGACCTTGGCGAGGCTCTGGTCTCCGCTAGGGATGTTAAGTCGTACTGGACGAGGACAATCGAGGAGCTTGAGCGCTGGAGCCCAGCCTATGACGTCCCCTTGGCCTTCGTCTACTCGGTAGGCGAGGATGATGACAGCGATTCCTCGACATCGAAATACGGATGCCCGAAAAAATGCTACTTGGAAGGATCTCTAGGGGTACCTGAGAATCATAGCATCGCACCCCCCGTCATCAATCTTCGGGACGCTGATGACGGGCTTGCCACTATGTTTCGCGAGTCCTTGAAAGCACTCCACCCTCTCTTACTCCAAACAAAGGACGGAACACTACCTAAGAGTTTGCTTCATGGACTGGAATGGCGTGGCTTCGGCGATCCCTGTCAAGCTGCCATCATATGCCCGATTCGTCCCACCAAGGAAGAAAACGTGATGGGCATCTTGTTCCTCGGCTTGAATCCTCGACGCCCATACGACAATGACTATCGACAATTTATTTCGCTTCTCAATCAGAAGCTGACCAGCTCACTTGCCTCGACCGTGCTTTTGGAGGAGGAAACTCGCCGGCGACGCAATGCCACGGAGCAGGCCGCATACGATAACGCCATGCTCAAAGAAAGGCTAGAGTACCAGACAGAACAGACAAATAGGTCGGTTCAGACTCTCACAGCCGTTGCCGAGTTCATTCCAGTCGGAATGTGCTTCGTCGACACCGAGGGTAATGTCACGTTTGCAAATGATGCTTGGCATCGCATCACAGGCTACCCAAAAGGAACAATCAACCACGGCGCACTATTAGAGTCAGTTCTGGAAGAGGATAAACCAAAGGTGATTCAGGCGTACAAAGACGTTGAACAAAGGGACGTTGTCACTTTTGAGTACAGAATCCTGCGAAACGAAGGTGGATCAGGACTGGAGGGTCTAAAGTCTCCCCGAACTCTAGCTACAGTCGACGACGGAGTGGCTTGCCATATCCTGGCCTCGATCAAGGCGGAACGTTCCCCCGGCGGTAGTGTGGTCAGGATTTTGACGTGCTTGACCGATGTGACGGTGCAGAAGGACACCGCTGAAGAAGCCATTCGACGAGCGCAGGAGGCGGAGAATCTCAAACGCCTCGCCGAGTTTGCGACTGTCGGCATGTACGATATGAGCATGGATGGTCGGCTTCTGAGTGCAAACAATTTGTTCTGGGAGCTTACCAATGTGACCAAGGTTGATCTCACTAAGGTGGTGGTCAAGCCTTGGCCCGAATTCGTGGTGAAGGAGGACTTGGCTATTCTGGATCAGAGCTTGAAGGAGCTGAGGGAAACAGGGCGTCCCCAAACAGCAGAGTTCCGGCTTCAGACGCCATGGGTCACCGAAGACAACGACGGCAACACTTCAACTATTTCTCGTTGGGTTATGGCGACATTCATACCAGTCAAGAGTTCAGATGGCGTCATTATTTCGTTCACGGGTTGCCTGAGCGATGTGTCGTCGCAAAAGTGGCAGCTCGACCAAGAGAAGTCGCGCAAGGAGGAGGCGATTGAATCAAAACGACAACAGGAGAATTTCATCGACATGACGTCGCATGAGATGCGAAATCCGCTCAGCGCCATTTTACACTGCACCGATGCCATCATCGCATCTCTTTCGAGGGTGCAAGACATTATCGAGAACCCAGTTCCACTTACACCTACGCGAGCCGAGGGCACCACGGCAGATCAGAGTCCTCGCGTCGAGAGATCGGAAGAAGAAAAACGGCTGTTGGACGATAGCATCGAGAATGCCGAGACCATTGTGACTTGCGCGCAGCATCAGAAGCGGATCGTCGATGATATTCTCACCATGTCCAAGTTGGATTCCAAGCTCTTAGCCGTTACTCCCTGTACCGTCGATCCCATCCAGATCGCGCACGACGCACTGAAGATGTTCGAGGTGGAGGCTCGTCGCGTGGACATCGAGTTGACTTCCTCCGTTGACAAGTCGTACACGGAGCTCGCATACGACTACTTGGACTTGGACCCGTCACGAGTGAAGCAGGTGCTCATCAACCTACTCACCAACGCGTTAAAGTTCACCAAATCGGGTAAAACTCGTAACGTGAAAATATGCGTCAAAGGTTCTCTGAAGCCCCCGGATAAGGAATTGACATCAGTCGATTTTATCCCTCGGTTTTGCGATGTATCGGAGGAGTATGAGCAGCCGGCATTGCAAGGTCGAAAGAATCCAGTCTATCTCCTTTTCGAGGTCATGGACACTGGGCAAGGGCTGACCGCATTGGAGATGGGCAACTTGTTCAACAGGTTCGTACAAGCGAGCTCGAAGACGCATGTGAAATATGGAGGTTCCGGATTAGGCCTCTTCATCTCTCGCCGTTTGACGGAGCTGCAGAATGGAGCCATCGGCGTGGCCAGCGAGCCTGGTGTAGGATCGACATTTGCATTTTATATCGAGACTTACCAACCGAGCGAATCGGCAAGAAATGAGGCCCTGGCGGTTGCCGCTGCGGCCAAACTGGTCGCTAGCACCGATGCCGCGGAGATGTCGGAGGGGAAGCGCGGATCGAGCTTCCGAGATATCCGTCTGCAGCGTCACCAGAACCCAGGTGGTAACATCCGCCTCGATGGCATCCTCATCGTTGAGGACAACCTCATCAATCAACAGATCACGCGGCGTGGTTTGACGGATCGTGGATATACCGTCGACGTTGCTAATCACGGAATCGAGGCGCTAGAAAAGCTACAAAGGCGCCAAGGAGCTACTCCCAGAGGCGGTATCGGTCTCGGTGTTGGCCTCTCGGCTTCAAGGAACAGCCCAGGCGCGTTGCCGATCGCTATCAACCTGGTTCTAATGGATATAGAAATGCCCATTCAGGACGGGCTGACTTGCACCCGGCATATTCGAGAGCTCGAGCAGAATGGCGAGGTGTTTTGTGCATCTGGAGGGCGGGTCCCGATCATCGCAGTGACGGCCAATGCAAGACCTGAGCAGGTTATGGAGGCGAAGCAGGCAGGTTGTGACGATGTTTTGGTGAAGCCATACCGGATCCCGGAGCTTATCGAGAAGATGCAAGTGGTGGTCCGTCGGATGGGAGGGCTCAGCCCCAACTCTCCAGTGAGGTGATGTGATAATGGAGCGATACCCGGCTGGATAGACAGCGACAGCATAGAAAGCGGAGTGCCGAGCCAGGACAGAGAGGCTCAAGACTCAAGAGGAAGGGATGATGTAACGGCATGATCATACTTTGATGTATTTCTTGGCGTTTGGAGGCTGGTCAAAAGGGACAGGCAGGGTGTTTTAGGTGATGGTGGGACGAGGCTGAAGGTGCATTTTAGCATACATGGAGTTTGAGGCGCGCCGAGCATAATACGAAGTGCGCTAAATGGAAAGGTGCACCATTTCATCGTGTTCTATTGTCTTGTATGTTCGGCTCCTTGAAGTATGGCAAGTGACATGGCTTCTGCCTGATGTGGGTGGAACCATTCATGTGTGATTTATTAATGTGGTAACAGGGATAATAATAGCAACATTGCGTTCCGTTATTTACTGCAAATGGGATGTATTTGGGGTGTTTGGCTCGTTCGCCTCGGCTTACACGGATATATGCCATCTCATAATGAACTTATCAAGGAACCCCACTGGGCCGGGTAGGAAGCCGGGACCGGGGACGGGACTTGGGCAGGTAACGTTAGGTAGTGTGGTGTAGAGGGAATTAAGGATTTGACCGAGGCGGTGAGATTTGGGATCGGGGTGAAGGTTGTACACTACGAATAATTAGTACTGCAGAGAAGTGTAGCCGTTTGGTCATAATCAAGTCAAAAAGCCGTAACTTGGCCGATTTCATGAAGCCGAAGTCGAGTTGATCATGGTGACATCACGCCCCGCCGTCGGCCGATAACGTCAATGGAAGGGAAGGAAGAAGTGGAGGGAGGGAATGCGCAATTGCCCCTCTCCCCGCAGTCAAAAGATCGACTGCCGTCTGCAGCAACACACGTTTCCCTTTTTGCTCAACTTCCCAGAAACAACTATCCCAACGAGTTCGAGTGTATTCATCTCAGGTCCGTGATCTCCAAGCCAACCAAGCTACCCGACTGTCGTCATACGGGCTTGGCAACAGCTCGATGAATCTAAGCTAATAGCTACGCTACACAGCTCCAGCTCTAGCTACCCCGCCACAAGATTGAACCCCTCACATTCCTCTTCCTCTAATAAGTTCGACCGAACATCTCGCGTTGCCCGTCATGTCGACCATGCCCGCGACCCACGGCCACAGCCAGGCCTGCTGTAACGTGCCTCCCGTTATCGCCAAGGGATACGAGGCCAAGGGCTCCTACGAGGAGGTTGGCGGCTACAAGACCTGTACGACTCTCTCCCCTGTATCGCCGAGGCTCATGTTCTTTGCGATAGCAACATAACGCGATGCGAGACGGAGTTTCATCAAGCTAACGCCGTTGCTCAACTAGACGTCACCGGCCCCGCTGATGCCACCAAGGCCATCGTCGTCATCTACGACATCTTTGGCTACTTCGACCAAACCCTTCAGGGCGCCGATATCCTGGCCTACAGCGATGACCACCAGAAGTACAAGGTCTACATCCCCGACTGGTTCGAGGGCAAGCCCTGCCCCATTGAATGGTATGAGATGCTCAATTGCTGTTGCTTCAACATATAGATCTACGCTAATTGCTTCGTCTCTCCTTTCTACAGGTACCCCCCGGATACGGAGCAGAAGCAGAAGGACCTCGGCAACTTCTTTGGTAACTTCCCTCCTCCTAAGATTGCTGGCCTAGTCCCCGACTACGTCAAGGCCGTCAAGGCCAAGGACTCGTCCATCTCCAAATTTGGAATCCTCGGTGTAAGGCCCCTCCCTGCTTTCATGTGTACTCATGAGGATATCGTGAGCTAATCAGAAACTCCCATACCAGTACTGCTGGGGAGGCAAGGTCGTTGCCCTTAGCACCAAGGCCGACTCGAACCCCTTCTCCATCGCCGCCTCGATCCACCCAGCCATGGTTGACCCCAACGATGCCGCTGGCGTCACCACCCCTACCATTCTGCTAGCCTCCCAGGATGAGGTGCCCGAGGATGTCAAGAAGTTTGAGGAGACGCTGGCTGGGCCCAAGCACGTCGAGATCTTTCCCGACCAGATTCACGGCTGGATGGCGGCCCGAGCGGACCTCGAGGATGCCCGCGTCAAGGAGGAGTACGAGCGTGGTTACAAGACTGTCTTGACCTTCTTTAGCAAGAACTTCTAAATGTTTCTTTTTCAATGGCAATGTGGGATCATGTTGATGCAGAAATGAAATGAAGATGAATGGACCTAAAATATCAGGAAAAGTACTCGCAAGGAGTGGCTTTCTATTGGTATGTGATGTGAATCATTTATATCGTCGTAAGTCGTAACGCGTCAGCAATGTTCACTCGCTATGACGCATCCGCGGCCTCTCCAAATGCCACGACCTGGTCGATATCAAGATGGGCAAAGTCCCCAAGTTCAACTTTCTCCCCGCCCTTCCCTCTCCGCACTACGGTCGATACCATGTAATCTTCCAGCAATGGCGTCAGCTTCACATCCACGTCCTCAACCCGCTGTCCCTGGAACCACACTTCCTGCGGCGCGCGCATCTCCTCAGGCGGTGCAAAGCTCCGCATCTCCAGCTCGTCTAGCCAGCTCGCGAGAAGTGCGTCCCCAGTCATCTTGACATATGCCTCACGTAGGCACCAGAGCGCATAGAAGGATCGCAGTGCACGGTCGCGATCTTCGACTGTGCTCCCGGGAGTAAGCAGCTTCAGCGCCGCGGCTTCCCTGGGCGACAGCACTTCGGCGTGTACATCTACAAAGTGTGGCCAGCCCTCTGAGGCCAGGGACTGCTGATCTCGTCCACGCCGCTCAAGCGGACTTACGATGTCGATGCCCACAGCAACTCCGGGAGGCGGATGGTGCACGGCCAGGAAGACGACGAGGCCGGCTTGGTGGGAGACGTTGAAGATCAGTGGCTCCGAACCATCGGGCAGGCGAAATACGGGCTTGGTACGCTCGTCGCGAACGGGGACGGCCTTGGTCCAGGGGACGTCGCAGAAGCGAGCGATAGCGTAGCGCTTGAGTAGAATAGATCCGAGGGCGAGTTTCGCATCGCGGGCGTGGTAGTACCGGAGGACGGCGGCCTGCTCATCCGCGGACAGGAGACTCAACGCGCGGGAGGCCTGGGAGAGGGGTTTTAGTCGGTGTTTCTCAAGCGACGGGTTCCTCGCGACCCGAGACGAGACTCACAACGGTGGACAAGTCGCGGGTTTTCTGCGCCGACGGCCAGAGGGAGCGGGTATCGAGCACCCACTGGATGACGACGGGGTCTGTGGTCGCGGCCATCATGGTGCGTAGGCGGGGGAAGGGTTACAGGGGAGTCTACGAACTGCGACAGAAGACGAGATGCGAGACGCGGATGAGATGGAGGCGAACAGGCAGGCGTAGGCGAGGGATGTATCAGGACATGGCGGAAGACAGGTTTCGGGGGGAAGGGGGGAGGTGTTGTTTGAGGTTCGAGACGGCGATGCGACAAGTTTGCGGAGGCGTCTCGGAGCGGGATTGCGGGACGCGGGACGTCGGGCGCTAGGCCCCACGGAGGCCGGCAAAACGACAGGGGTGCGTCCGCCGGCGGAGGTGTGTAGGGTAAGCTTGGCCGCCTCCAGAAGTGGTGTCATCCACATCGCCGCCGCTAGCTCACCGACGGGAAACAAGTGTATATGAATCCGGCATTCCCGTCCTTCTTTCCACCCTCTCTCTCTTCCCTCAGCAGGTTCCCCCTCGCTTTCCCTCCGGGAACCAGCACCGCAGTCGAGTGTCGCGCTCAGCCAATTGTCCCCCTCCTTCTTCGCCGCGACTTCCCTGCGCCCTTCCGCCAACCTTCCCTCCCCATCGCCGGACCCTCCCGACTTACCCCGCCGCCATGGCCCGGAGGACGTGCTCCGCTGGAAGGGCGAGTCTTCGAGACTCCCCTGAAGCGTAGAAGCAAACCCTTACTTTTCACTGCTCCTCTCTCTTTTTATCCTTCTTCACCAAAAGGGATCGAGGAGTTGAGATTTTCCTGCTTTGCATGGCAGGGCACCGGCCTGCAAACAGTCGAGAATCGTTCTTTTTCGGAGCTCCCGCTTACATGTTTCTTTCTGTCTCTCTGTCTCTCTCTGTCTTCTGCACGTCGGCTCAACACCGCTGAGTAAAAATAGAAGAGAGAGAGAGAAATGCATGTCGGCGGGAGACTTCATATTTTACCGCTGGATGATTTCATCGCTGAGCCTGAAGTGTTGATGATCCGTTGGCGTCGTTGCGCTACGACGGTTTTGCACCGCCGACGATGCGAATCCACTGGAAGAGCTCGCGAGCCTAGCGAAGGAGACGTCGTCGCTGCGAGGAGTGTTCTCCGTCCAGACACGAGTTTTCTCTTCCCCTTCCCCCCTTGTCGTCCACCGCTACGCCGACGACACCTCCCAAAACACAGAGAAAAGGAAAATCAGAAACTCGCTTTCTGGGCGTTGAGATGCCTCGCGGCAGAAACGCGACGTCCCAAAACATACCTGCCCATCTTAACGCCGACTGTTGGGCACAAAGACGCCTGAGGAAGCCCGGGGGAAGAGCCGCCCGTTTTCTCCGCCGGTCGACGCTAGACGACGATCGCGGACGGGAGGCTTTTGGAAACCCGGGTGGAGGGTACCCCTACGCGAGTCTGAACCTTTACGTGGTGTGGGGGATTAATGGCGTTCGACGCCTACCGATACAGACTCGGAAACTATTTCAATGTGGTTATGGAAACGGGAATGGGGGATGTTGTAATGAGTTGAGCACGAGACCATCTGTTATGTCTAATGAAGGGACGGAATAGAGGATACGAAGAGTCGACAGAGAGATGAAATAATGGGTAATGCTAGATTAATCATAAAACGTCCTTGCAACAACAATACTGTCCTATCCAAAACATATCCAAACTGGGACAAGCCAATCTCAGCGAGACCTGAACCCTGGGGTATCGCTGATGAAAATTACAAAATCAAGGACTCCTCCCTAAGAAAGCCTTACCAAGAACCTATTCTATAACCTTGGCGGAATTCATCCATCCCAGTGAGTTTCCTATTATAATCCTTCGTGAATGATTGAAAGCTTTGTCGTAAATTCATACATGTCAAGTCGAGACATGTTATCGCAATTTGCATGGAGGCCCGGTCGGTTTAGAACTCGTCGTCTGAGTCAGACTCGACTCCATCTGCCATGGCTAGGCGAAGGAGCTCCTTGCCTCCATGACAGTTCGTCCAAGACTGAAAGACCTGTCGGGACGTGTTCTGCTGCTCCTGGAACCGGTGGGGGTAGTTCGTTGACAAGGAAGGCGGCTCAAGAACCTCTTCCTCCTCGTTCTCGGTCCCACTATCTTCGTCCTCGGCCTCGCTATATTCGTACTCTCCGGTGATAGGGTCGTAATGGTCCCCAAAGGCCTCGAACTCGCCGAGATTCTGGATATCAAATTCGTGGATGCTTTCGAGGTCATCGAGGTCAGCTTCTATATCAGAGAGGCTCTCGTCATTGAATCGATCGGAGGATGAAGACGAATACGACGAAGATGAATTGGTTTGGTTCTGGTTATTTGGGATAGCGTCTCCCGTTGGGATGTTTCCCTCGTGGTTGTCGTCGCGGCTGATACGCCGGCGTTTGGTGCTCGATTCAGATGAACCGCTGTGGTTGGCTGCAACTTTTTTATCGTCATCCTCGTCACGGAGGCGTTTCCCGTTGTTTTCTTTGGACGTGGACTTGTCCGGGACCTTCTGGCCAGTCATCTTGTCTCGCGTGTGAGTGGCGGATTGTATATAGAAAAGAGACGCGAAGAGAAGGGAAAAGAAGGGAAGAGAAATAATGTAAATCTGGGTTTGTGGGAGAGAATAGCAGATTAGGAGTGAATAGAGAGTGATTGTAGAGGTGGCGGGCTGTTAATGATCCAGTGATGCTGAGACGGTGAGGTTGAGAGGATTAACGTGGAGAAGACTCCAGATACTTAGTCATGGAGAAATTGAAAGGAGGAATTTGCCGGACAGAAGAAACTGAAGAGTATACCTATTATACCCCAGGTAAAGGTAGGCAGGTAGACAGGTAGACAGGTAGACAGGTCGAGTCGTGGTGGACGGGCGGCCCACAGAACTTGTCGCAACTCAAGCAACCCTTGTGGACAGTAACGTGACAGGACAAGGAAGCAGTGGTAGCAGAGGAGCCTGTGTATGAAAGAGAGAGAAGAAGAAGAAAGAACGAAAGGAACGACAGATTTGAGGAGATAATAAAGTCGGCCAGAGTCCGAGCCACGATAGTATCTTCCGGAGGGCAATGCATGAGCACCCAAGGGAGGATCCCCAAGGTTTGCCAAAACCGATCCGTTGCTTTAACAGCCCGACGAGCGCTCAGGGTTGCGGCAAACCCAAAAGTGACGGGCGGACAATTCCTCAGGGAATAGCAGCATCGCTCGTGTGCAAATCAGTGCGGAGCGACGGGTTTTGTCTCCCAATTGTGTTGATCCCGTAGACGACTCGATGGGACGGGACGCGAGCCGAGACGGGGGGTGGTCGAGTGAGTTGTGCCTCAGGATGTGCCCTCAGGAATCGCCTCAGGACAGGCAGAAGTGTCGCCTTATATAGGTAATGTGGGCAGGTAGGGAAGAACCGTGCGGAATCTGGGCAGTTGGTTATCCCGCACAGGGCTTGTTGGCAACTCGAAACATTACTTGCCTATAGGGCGATGCACATTGGACGCAAACGCAGCATCGTGTCAGCCTAGCTCGACGTTGACAATTCACGTTCACGCAACCACCCGCGCCACTTGACACAATTCACACCCGCCCTATCTGGTCAAAAGAAACGTGCCAACGCATAATTTTCTATTTGATCAGCGGATCGAGTTTTCAACGCCATTGTAGCATGCCTAACTTAGTCCTCAGCAACCCATTTCCGTCTCGTGTAGCTCTATATTCATGTCGTCTATGCATCCTGGTCCTCCTCAGGCGGTGCGTCGACCGAGAGTAGGAAAACACTGTGTCCGGCCTTGCTGTTCTTCTTCACATCCCCCTGAGAAGCTTCGGTCGGGCTCTCGTCCTTCTTGTCGTCCTTGGCCTTGGTCGTGTCCACAACCCCATCCTTGAGCTCGCCGATCGTCTTGATCGCCTTGCCGTTGCCATCCAGGTCCACCACCACATCCAACGTGTCGATGCTGCCGTCTTCCGTGTACGTCCACATCTGCCTGATTTCCCCACGCACCAGCCCCGTCAGCCACAGCGACCCCAGCACCCCCGGCACGAGATACAGCAAGGCCGGCTGTCCACGCTTGAAAACCAGCAGCATCGCCAACGTGACGAGCATGCCCAGGAAGTACCCAAACATGGATGCATAAAAGTATGTCTTGGGGAACCGAGACGCCTCTAGTGCCGGCGGCACCTGCTTCGGCCCAGAAAGAAACATGCTTCCTCGCACCCAGAGGCTGTCGCCCCAGCTGCCCTTGGAATTGACGTATCGAGCCTTGACCTCCTTGTACTTCACTTCGCTCGTTGAGGTAATAGCCCCGGAGGAGGGGTCCTTCTCAACAAGTTTCAAGTTCGTGGATTCGTATTTGATCTTGCGCACGTAGTGCATCCAGAGATCGAACCGCAGAGCCAGCGCCATAACCATGCCCGGGATGACAATATCGCCAAGGCCTAGAATGCTCCTTCTCTCTGCAGCCTCGAATGTGAGCTTGATGGGCACATCCAGCTTGGTGGCGACAGTCACCATGTACGGTCTGCGCTAGTTGTTAGCTCAGAAGTGCGTATGATGGGAGACATCAGCATATACGTACGTGTAGAACACCATGACAATGTCATAGAAGAATAGGCCCACCAGAACCAAAGTGCTCGTGAGGTAGTCGGTTGGTGAAAGAAGGAGGAACGAGCCGTAGCACATGCCATAACCGAGTGTGTTGGAGAGGAAAGGCGATGTGGTATATGAGTAGATGAGCGCCGTGGCTACCGCCATAAGCATGGCTACCATGTGAGCGAACTTTACCTTGCCCTCCTCCTTACCCATTCCGTGAACGAAGAGCTTGACAACCCAGTGCCGAGTCAGCAGACCACGGGTTTCCCAAACGGCCTTTCGGGCACTCGCAGGCTTTGCTAGTAGAGCTAGAGGCCCGGGAAGTGGGTTGTGTGTCTCTTCACTTCCCACGGTAGGGTTTCCCACATCGTCGCAAGCCTTGACGGACCGGGTCTTTTGATCCACTACCCTCAGCGTGCCATCGCGAGCCCGCCAATACCGCGGAAACACTAGACTCGTCGCCAGCTCGATGCCATGAGTATATAGCGATAGGAGACTAGCAATGGACATGGCGGACATGTACCACCGGAGGACCTTGTTGAGGATGTCAGGATCCTGCAGCCACTGCATTAGGTAGTACAAGCCGACGAGAACAACCGCGGCCATAAGCGGAAACATGATGGCGTCAGAGGGTTCGAGGCCCTGCGAGAAGCGCTCATCGTCCTCTTCCTTCTGCCCAGGCTTGCGCTCCTTTGCCGGTGCCGCAGAAGGCGGTCGTCGGAGAGCTGCGTGGGCGCCGAGATAGATGATGCCGAGGGCGCTGAAGACAAGCTTGACTTCAAGCAAGAGGAAATTCAGGTCCTGAAAATACTCAAAGTACGAGACGTCTTCCAGATCTCCAAAGGTGGCGTTCAGCCCCTCAAAGGACCCTTCGAGGGGTGGTGACATGGACTGGGTTTCCGACATGTCTGAGTTGTTTCTTTTGTTGTTGTTGCAGCTTTTTGGAACAACGTGTTCTTTAAACCAACTTCGGAGCTATCTGACGTCTGGAAGCCGCAGGTTTACCGCATTTCGAGTGGAAGAATGAATGAATCCCACTTGAGCTCCGAATTAACAAGGAGCGAACGAGTTGCGCAGTGACAAGGCACACGTGAGGGCGGCGTGGAATCAACTTTCCAGGGTTCAGATGACGTCTCTTATTAAGGCCTGAGGCTTTCGGCTTGTTAACTACGGCGTAAAACTGCAAGTGCTAGCTGGATCTGGGTGGGGACCCTGCAGGACAGAGCTCGGCGCTCCCTCAGCCAATGGCGACACTCAAGACCGAAACGGCAGAGGTAGCCTCGTCCGCCAATATTTCGGACCCCTCCACCAGCTTCAGCTTCATTGCTATACTTGGATACCACGAGCTTTCCCGTGCAGACCGGCAAAGATGACCACAAACATCTCCCTGGAGACCACCATGGTACATCCGCTAAACACCCACCCGCCCCATTGACCACCCACTGACTCTTCGCTCTCTCACAGGGCTCCCTCACCGTCGAGCTGTACACGTCGCACGCGCCCAAGACGTGCACCAACTTCACGACCCTCGTGCGCCGCGGCTACTACGACGAGACGGTCCTCCACCGCGTGATCCCCAACTTCATGGTGCAGGGCGGGGACCCGACGGGGACCGGCCGCGGCGGCACGTCCATCTTCGGCGACAAGTTCGAGGACGAGATCGATCCGGGCCTCAAGCACACCGGCGCCGGCATCCTCAGCATGGCCAACGCCGGGCCCAACACCAACGGCTCCCAGTTCTTCATCACCCTCGCCCCAACGCCCTGGCTTGACGGCAAGCATACCATCTTCGGCCGCGTCAAGCATGGCATGGGCACCGTCCGCCGTCTCGGCCTAGTCAAGACGGGGCCTGAGGATCGCCCTGTCGAGGATGTCAAGATCGTCAAGGCTAGGATTGTCGAGGAGGAGGAGCAGATCTAGAAAAATTAAAGGCTACAAGGGCGTTATGACGAGAGTCAATCTTGAGATTTTGGCATGCCGGGCGTTGAGGAGTTGTATAGAGTTCCCAAAAAGGATGGATCAAGAAGCAATGACATATCACACATTTTTGCAACACACCAATTTCTTAACCAGATGAAGCCAGAAAAGAAACTACGAATGTGGACCGAAGCACACTCTTTGGGCAATATATCCATTCTTACATATGACGCCCAACGCCCCAGACCTGTTTTCCGTGGATGCTATGGTCTGGTCCCCTTAGGCCTAGCCAACCAAACCGTCCGTCCAATGCAATGTTTGTTTTGAGAGAATAATACAAATAGAAATGTTTCCGAAGCAAAAGAGGAAGAAAAAAAGCCGCACTCCCCTGCTCGCACCGTGTCGCCACCTGCCTCTATCCGTATCCAATTAGCCTTGACAGCTATCAGGTGGTGTGCCATGTTGGCATTGCCCGCCAAATCTTCCAAAGAGCGCGGCAAAAGCCATCTGCCTGATGTGCTTAAGGGTGCTTCCCTGACCTAGGCAAGCCGTAGAGGCCGGAGACACCGCCCGTCTTCTATTGGGGCGGTGATGAAAGCGTCCCAGAAGACTCGGATTCGCCGTCGGCCTCCCGGATGTTCTTGGCCTTGGGTTTGGGCGAGCCCAGCAGGGGCTTACCTGCCTTGAGCTTCTTGATGGGGCTAACGCTCTTGGAGACAACCTTTTTAGGGGCCACTTCTACGCCCGAGTTGAGCGCGTCGTAGTTGGCCTTTTGCTCCTGGCTTAGCGATGACAGGCTCTTGACCTTTTCCTTCTTTAGAGTCGGCTTCGTCTTGAGGATGACCTTCTTGGTCACCGCAGGCTTGTGCTTCTTCTTCTTGTGGCTACTTTCCGATTCCTCCTCGTCATCGCTGGCGTCGCGTTTCTTGGGGCTCGCGGCGCGGGATCCCGGTGTGGGCGTGGCCTTTTGGGACGACGGCGGCGTCCCGTCGTGCTGGGAGCCGCCGTTACTCAGCTTCTGGGCGGCGGCGCGGCTGGCATTGCGACCACTGTTGCCAATGCAGGAGCCCATGTGGTTGTTCAATCGGGTGACGAGGATGCAACGTTTGCACTTGCTACACGTCGCTGAGGGGAATGATAGGACGTTGGGCGGCCGCTGCTCGGGGGCTGGCGAGTCGGTGTTCTTCTCCACGTCCTTCTTCTTCTTGCCGCGACCGGGACCAGGCCCAACCCAGCTCTGGCCATAGATGTCGCATCCAACTTTATCAATGTAGGGGTGTTTCTTGCAGTAGATGATGCTAGGGTCGGGCTTCTTGGAGCCCTTGCCTTCGGTCGGGTGTAGTAATCGGGGTAGGTGGCATTTAGGGCAGAGGATCTCGGCCGTGGTCTTGAGAGGGTTGCCCTTGAGCAGGACCTTGCCGTCTTCGTAAATGGCCGAGTCGGTTTCGATCCGTACTTCGGGTTTGGAGTCGGGGGTCGAGCTTTCCGAGGCATCGGTGGCCATTTTTTCAACTCGGATAGCGGCGGTCGTGGCTCTGGCCGTCTTCTCTTCGCGGTGCGTCTTCATCAATAGGTCGGAAATGATGTTGTACAGCACATCGTCGAGAATGGAATGTGCCTGTTACAACGGAGATCGCCCAAAGGTCAGCCATCATTCAAACGATGCCCAAAGCAGGGGGATAGCATGACGCAATACAGCAGCTCGATAGATGAGAGTCCAAAGGAGCGAAAAGCCGTGATCATGTTGGCCATCACGAAGCGCGCCGGCGCCAACATCCAGCATCCAGCAAAGGGAAGCGCCCCTAAGGCCCTTGAAGGCCAGGGACGATGTGTTTGCTTACCAACTTGTCCATGCTGCCCGCATCGTCATTAGCACGGACAACGCCCGCCCTGCCCGTGGCCGCATTCATCATGTCGCCAGGGAACAAAAATCCGGCCCAAGGCTGACGGATTTCTCAGCGAAGGGTGTGTAACTGAAATCGTGTGATGAAGCCGAGGGAGCAACGGCGGCAGCTACCGGGTGGGGGGGTGTGGGTTCTGGAATACCGGTCTCTGGGGGGCGCTGAAGAGACGGGCGCGCAGTGGGAAAAGAGAGAGAGAGAGAGAGAGAGAGCGAGGACGAATCGCAGGCGGCAAAACTCGTCATTAACAAAGCATTATTGTTCCAAGAAGAATTGGAGATAGATAGAAGAGAAAGGTGAAAGCCAAGTGAGAAAAAAGAGAGGGCCTCTAACAACGCTCTGGCCGTCTGGCGTGTTTGTTGCAGTTTGCGCTGTGAGGGAATCGCCAGTGACAAGGCTCCGGGGGCTCGTCGTCTAATTGGGGAGAGTTATTTAGGTTGGGTGAAAAAAAAAGTGAGCAACGACAGCGACGGTGCAAGAGAAGATGACGACCCGTCCAGGTTGAGTTAGGCAGTGGCAGTGGAGAGGAAAGCCGGTGACAGCGCCCGGAGCAGTGCGTCCAGGGATTATCTCGGAACAACTAACTTCAGTTGCCAACGTGCTGCGCTGAGTCTGCTCTCGCAATGATTCATTGCCACTGGAGCTAATAATGACTCTCACGCTGGCAACAGCCAAGAACTCCAACGGATATATCTAAATACACTATCTTGCTGCCTCGGCGGGAGTCGACAGCGGTACGCACAGTGTACCCGTGCAAAACGAACTATAAGGTAGTTAGAAATACAATGGGGCCTACTATACCTAAGTCTCCCTCCACCGAACACCAGCGCAACAGGTACCTCCCTACCCAGCCAGACGGACTGCCAATTGCGTTAGGGAGGCAAGCCCCTTTAAGGTTCCCCTGACTGCACTAACAAAGCGTTCTAAAGCCCCATGGCGGAAGGACACACGCTAGCGCCCCCTCTTGTCCGGGCTCTCTGTTTTTTTTTTTGGCCCCTCGGGCCTCATCAGCGCTGCAATGGGATGGAATCCTCGGCGTCTCAGTGGGCGAACTCTGAGACACCCGCAACATCCCTGACCGTGACGAGCGCTGTCCCCAATGATCGTCCACCATGCAAGTGCCACTGGACGCCTGGGACACCTCGACGCAAACATAAACGTGAACCTTCAACAACTTAAAGCCATTGGATGTCCTGCTGATACCAGCAGCTCCAGCCACCTCCTCCCTTCTTTCCGCTGCTCCTCGACCTTCGTTTCTCCTCTCTCCTCCTCTCCTCTCCCTTGTTTCCTCTTCTCCTTACCCTACTAATACCTCCACAAGGAACCGCCAAGCTTCTTGTCACTCATCCATCCATTCATTCAACCGTCATGAGTCTCCCCACAGCCAAACCCGCCCAGCTCTCCATTCGCTCCTTCTTCCAACCCAAGGGGCCGAAATACGCTCCGCCGCCCTCTAAGATCGCCAATCTCTCTGCACCGACGCCGCCCGCTCCTCCGGCACCTGCTACCTCGCGACCAGAACAAGACGAAGAAGAAGACGAGGACGACAACAACGACAAAGACGAAGACCAAGAAGCAGAGGCTCCCGCGCCAAAGCTAGACGCCATCCCACCCCTCCCCGCCTCCCTCCCCCGCGAAGCCTCTATCCGCCCCGTCACACGCAGCGATATCAACGCCCTGCGCCGCATCAACGCGCTCCTCCTCCCGGTCAGCTATTCCGACCACTTCTACCAACGCGCCGTCGACCCGGCTGCCTCGGGACCCTTCTCACGCGTCATCACCTGGACCCATGACGGCGCAGAGCCCAAGGTCGTCGGCGGCGTCGTCTGCCAGGTCGAGCGCACCGTCCACTCCTCCGACGGCGTCATGCCTCAACACCTCTACATCCAGTCGCTCTGCCTGCTCTCGCCATACCGCTCCTTGGGCCTGGTGAATGCCGCCGTCGATAACATCATCGCCACTGCTGTCGCCAACCCGCGCCTTGATGTCTCCGCTGTGACGGCCCATGTCTGGACCGAGAACGAGGAGGGCCTGAAATGGTACGAAGGCCGAGGCTTCCAGCACGACGAGCACCCAATCCGCGGCTACTACATGAAGCTCCGACCGGACTCTGCCTGGCTTGTCCGCCGGCCCGTCCGCGCCTCCGTCCGGAACTCCCTGCCCTCGACTTCCTCACCTTCTATCCCCAGCACGCTCCCCCCCAGCACCACGGCCGCGATCGTCAACCTGCCTCCCATGTCTGGTCCGCCCAAGGGCCCAACCCGCCCCCAACTGTCGCCTTCGGGCCAGTCCTACCAGAACCAGCGCGCCGATACCGAGTGGAACGACCTTCCCGAAGACATGGCCACAGGGCGACTCGGAGTCCCTGGCCCTCCCATGGCATCTGGCGAGAATAAATCCGCCGGGAGCTCGAGGAGCAGCTCCACGGTTCGCAAGAAGCGCGACCGCTCCTATCCAGCTGCGGCGTTCGGGAAATAAGCAGAGCAGACGTGCTTCGTAAATGTGAAAGAGCTATTGTAGGTACTCAACGAAGAACTTGCAACGTGTAAGAAAAAAAAAGACGTACATGAAGACACGCCGTTGTTATAACGGAAAGGCGGTTATGACAGGAAAGGAACAATAGACAGGCTTAGAGGGATAAATAATGGGTGGATTGAATAGAAGACAATACTACAGCTTTCATTAAAGCCTATACGTACCACATGCCTATACAATGCGACCGAAATTCGTCTCGTTCACTTGTAACATTAAGACGTATGCAAAATATAGTTCATAACTTCCGTGATCACATATACAATTTTCGCATCGGGCGCACAAGTACAGAGAGACGATGACGCCAAGACCCCCAACGTGAAATAGATGAAATGCAGACCCAGAACCCAATAGACAGACAACCAAGATGCACGTAGTTCAGCGACGCTTGGTTACCAACCAAAGCGCCGCCATCGCAACGCCGAAGAGACCGCCGACCAGCAGCGTCTTGTTTGAGACGGGGAGATCTTCGACTGTAGCAGTGGTTGTTAGCAGGGACACTCCAAGGGTTGAATACGCGTTGCAGGACGTACTAAATGTAGAGCTTGACCTCCTCGAGGTTCTGGCCTCCTCTCGTATATCTTCAATTACTTGGCCGGGCTTCTCTCTGCCAGCGGCGACGAGGGCAATCAAGGCTGCACCAACACCACTGCCATCTTTGGCGATGCCGATGCGGATCTTGTCGGCGCCCTTGGGACCGATGGCGTCAATGCCCCGGAGGGCCTCGTAGATCATGTCCCGGAAGAAGGGGTAGTGCTCGACAAGGCTGCCATCGACACCGATGTCGATGACGTTCTCCTCAGGATCGTCCAGCTTGCCCGACTGGATGGCGATTGCGCCAATCGCCACCGCTGACAGTCTGGCTGCACGTCGTCCGACGGCATTTGCAATGGCCTTGAAAGCCTGCGCATCTTCTAACGACGGGGTGTAGACTTGAAGCAGATCCTCCAGCTCCTGGCGCAGGGTCGCAAGCTCGGGGGTGGTGTCGGCAACAGCTACCGACATGATGGCGCTATCCAGTCCCCAAGGCTTGAGGAATCCGGACTGAGGAGAGATGCTGGTCGGGCTGGACCAGTCGTTGGAACTCGAGTTGATATCCCGGAAGAGCGCGGACTTCTCATTGTTGATCATATCGGCAATGGCCAAGCGCACGAGCTCACCCAGGAACATGCCTGAGACACGCTTCTCGAACATTTGGTAGCCTGGGTTCACACTCTGCTTGTCCAGCGCTTTGTCCCACGGTGTTGAAGGCATGACGTTGAGCTGGTTGTCAAAGGAACCCCACTCGGTGTTGACTACCATCTCGCCCGTAGAATCATCATACTCGCCTGGAATGGGCTTCTTAATGTTGGCGGTCTTCTCCATGTAGGCGCCGTTGGTGCCGGTGCCGAAGATGGCACCGAGAATGGATCGGCTCTCGCCTGTGGATGTGTAAGAGCGCGCCATAAGCGTCCCTACGGTGTCGTTGACCAAGGCAGAAACCTTCACGGGGAGGTGGAGCTTGTCGATTTCGACCTGGAGCAGACTGCAGACGTCCTTGCCGATGGCATCAGGGATGTCGAAGCCCTTTGTCCATCGAATCAGCAGACCCTTGTTGATGCCAAGCTGCTGGACAGGGAAGCTGAAGGTAAAGCCGAGGCGGAAGATGTTCTCGTCTCGGAAGCCCTCTGCGGTGCTGCGGGTGTTGCGACGGCGAACGTGGGAGTCGAAGTGGTCGGCGTGGTGCTCACGGAGGAACAGCTCAACCTGCTTAGCTAGGAAGGAGAAGAGTTCTGAGGCCGTCTTAGCGACCATGAGCTCCTTAGGAATGGCGACCTTGTTGAAGGTCAGGTTGAAGGTGGTGTCGCCATTGAGCATGACGGAGCACACGCGAAAGTTGGTGCCGCCGAGGTCAACAGCGAGGTAGAGTCCCTGAACGAAGAAAGGCGATGTCAGCCGAGGCTCATTGCTAAACGGCGTTCTGCAAAGAGCCAATTACCTTTTCAGTGCCATTGGGGACTCCGGTAACATAAGTTGGGATCTGGGCAAGACTTGTGTTATCCTTTTCGAGACCCTCGTCTGTGGGAAAATCAGAAATTAGCCACTATGACGTGGGGTAAAGTGGCAGAGCGGCATGGGCACGCAGAGGGTCGCCGTCCGCCCTCGCAATGCGCGCACAATTCCTCTTGGGGACATACTCATCTGGCGCAAGAATTCTTTCACATGGCGGTTCAAGTCGGCATCGGTGAAGTCGAACTCGGAGACGACACGGTTGGTCTCGTCGGCGAGGGTCATGGTGAGGGGTCGCGATGTTGGTGGCGTCGTCGGGAAGGGAGCTATAAGCTGGCAGACGGAATTGTTGACAGGGGCGGGGATGACAGGGGGAGGAGAAGGCGAAGGCGACGAGAAGAGAGAGGAGAGGGAGAAAAAGTGAGGGCGACGGAGATGCGAAGAGGCGGAAGAAGTAGGCGGAGCAGGAGAAGATGATTCAAGTTGGAACCGGAGCTGGGCATGGAGGAACTGGAGCTTGGCGTCGCCGAGCACAAGCTGTAAGAGCTGACGGATGCTGTGTCAGTGGCTTAGAGAACATCCAATGGCGGGCAGGGTGGGTACGTCAGGGGGGCCTGTCGGCTGGGCTGGGGGCCTGGGGCCCGTTCCATGGGGGGCTTCAAGGTCATGATGGGGACCTATGGGGGGATGGATGCGTGCAGGGAATGAGCTTGGGGACGCCTGGGCGCCGGAAATGCGTGCTTCCCAGCGGCTCGGCGGCCACTTGGCCACTGGCCGAAGCCGTCACGGTGGGTGTGGGAGTCGTCGCGCTGGGTCGGTCCATTCCATCCATGATCCGGGCTATCATGAAATTCCATGACTTCAGTGCGAGTCGCATTGAGGGGATCCCAGTTTGCGGACGGAGCATATGCGGGGGAAAGCCTTTGGGGCTCCGCTAATACGCCGAGCTGGGCGACCCCAAGACCATTTTTTGGGAATTCTCGGGGCTCATGATGGCACACGCGATTAAAAAAGAAACCGAGGCCTTCCGCTTGAAGAACACCTCATCAGGGGAAGGGCAATGGAAAGGTCCAGAAAAAGAACGAAACAATCTGATCCCGAACCCCCAGGGCTCCGGTCAGGCCATGCCCAATCACGCTGAGCCCAGAGTCGAGGGCAGATGAGACAACGCAGACATGGATGCAAGATTGCTAAATGCTGGCAGAGGGACGGGATGACGGTTGGCAGACCGAGATGACGGGAACTCGGGGCCGCGGGCTGGGGACTAATAAAAGCTGAACAATAGATAGAACTCACCACTAAGACGGCGACAATGACCACGAGCAGCAGCCAACGTCCACCGAGAGACACGCAGAAGCTGGGGCGTCTGGGGCGTCGTCGACTGCTCTGCACACGGTGTGATCCCATTCTCCTTGCCACCTTGCAACCCCCAACCTTCTGGCGCCACGAAGCGGGCTGGCTACTTGGGGTCCTTTCACCATGAGACGTCGACGTGACGGTGTCGTGATGATGGGGGCTCTGGTGATCGATCTCGTGTACTTCGCACGAGGTACCTCGATGCTTTCCCGTCTTTCTCGGTCGGTCAACGGCGCAACGGCGGGAATGGGGTGACGGAGCGCTCGGCCGCGGGCCTTTCGGTCGGCCACTCAAGGGTATTCTGCGATTTGCAAACGGCCCGTCTGGTCTCGTGCCTGGTGGGAATCGCTGCGCAGAGTCGGTCCTGCTCTGCGTCTCCGTCTCGCCGATGACGTCCTGCACCGGAACCGGCCAAGAAAATGCCGTCGACCCTGGTTCGCGGCGGTCGGGCGCCGGGTGAGCTTCGGGCGTTAAAGATAGAAAAACAGAAGATGGGGCTTCCCGTCGCCTAATTGCCGCGTTTGCAATCAACCAGGTGGCAGTAGTCAGTGTTCGTAGGTTAGTGGAAGCAACTAAAATTACCTCTAACGGCGTGGTGAAGTGGGCTGCGAGTGGGTGAGTGGTGAAAGCTGAGTGGGTGTGGATATCGTCGGTGGGTTTGCAGGTGTGGATGGGTTGTCCTAAATCGAATCTGGGAACACACCTCACCCACGACCGCGAACGAACGACGGTGCAGCTTTCCTTGCCAGACGCATCATGCAAGCCCTCTCAGCACAATCCCGACTCTTCCAGCCCTTCTCTGCTGCTACCTCTCCTTCTGTCTCTCAGCCGCAAGCACAACGCACGACGCAGGCACAGCTGCACGATGCCCATGCTACCGGTCCTTTTCGGAATCCCACGGAACAAGACATTCTGAGTGTGCCCCACGAACTCCTCCTGCGCTGTTTTCCTGTCCCTGTGTTAGGCTCGAATTAATCAGCGCAATCGGGTCCAATTACTCCTTAATACGTAGATAGCAATGTCGGTCGTGGTTGAGACTCACAGCCTCTCTCAGCTGGCCGCCCGCCGCCGTCGCAAACAAGTGCTGGTTGACATGCAGGTCCAAGTGAATATCTTCGGCATTGGGGCCCTGAGCTAGACCCAAAGAACTGTGTGATCGGAGGGAACGGGCCACCGAAGCCTTGTCGCTGTCGCTGCAGTGTTCTTCAGGGTACACCCCATTTGCCAGCAATCCTGGCTATTGTTCGTGTTAGAAGGGCGGTGTCGCAACTTGTCTTCGCTCCCGGAGACGACGGAGAGCAATAAACCCGCAAACAATGAACGAAGATAGGAGCTTAAAGAAAAGAAGATATATACAAAGTACTCCAAGAGAGTCGTCTACAAATTCTATCTATCTACTGACTTGCCTTGAGTTGGTCACCAGTACGGAAAGGCATGTCTGTCTGATGTAGTATCTGTGGCACCTGATAAAACAAGGCGACTTCTTCATTCTGTACTCCTAAACATCGTGGCCCCTGGTCCTGGTGAGATGGAGAGCCACAGCAATATGCTTGCCAGCAAAGCACTACTGCTGTACTTCGTGCAGATTCACATCCCAATGCGCGTCAAACTCGTCTCATTACCTACCTGCGACACAACGACACAACAGACCACACCTGACCGTAAGTACCTTTCTCTACCCATACCGTCTGCACCACACCGACGCCGAGCCATCCGTCACCTTCCCCGTGGCTTTATCCCCCACGCCCGCCCACCGGCTGGCCCGTTCCGGTGGCGGTGCCGCACCCGCTGGCCGGGACCGGGGCCGCACAAAGGACTGGCATATCTATCCTCGAGGTTCAAAGTCCATGGGGGAAACCCCCTCTAGAAGCTTGGATATCGGCGAGCCTTGTTGCAAGCCGGTGATAGGGCATCTGTCGTTGGGAATAAGAGCCCCCTTTTCCCACACCCGAGACGCTCGAGCCGTTAGCTTTAGTCAGTCGATGCCGTACGCCATTGTCCTTTCATGCTACCAACCCTCTGTAGCCCATTGTCCCCAGCCTTAAAAAGGCACAGGCCCCCTTGTACTCCGTATACCCCAAATGCTTGCCGATCACCCCAAATGTCAACATGGGTCTTCATACTACCTGCAAAACAATCGATCAGACGGTCAACTCGAAACTATGCCAGATTACCAATTCTGGTATGATTTCAAACCCTTCACCAAATCATCTTATATAGCCCCCCTAGACTATCTACTATATACACACACCGTTTAACTCGTGCACATTAGGAAAGTCCCAACACCATGTCCAATCTCCTAACTAATGATCCAGTCATCGTGTTTGTCAAAGGCCACTCCATGAGCCACCACCAACGACTTTAGAAGTAGCCCAGTATGCTAAGCATCCTACAGCCGCGACGTGGACAATCCGTTCGCTATTGACGTAGGTCATACTTCAAGTATGTGCATGGCCTGTTCGTCTATTCAAACCTAAACCCAAATGGTCACTTGATTGCCTTTGACGAAGCCCCGCCACTAGGACATATACACTCCTCTATCCTAGGTATCTTTGCTAAAAGCCCACCTACTGCCATTGGAAAGTGTTTTGAGAAGAGGGCGTTTCGTTATAACCCTTTACGTATCTTTAATCGTGCTTAAATGTGCTACTCTTTCTAGTGTCTATCCGAGTCGCGTAATGTTGTGAGTTGAGTTAAGTAAAAGGCCCACCGAAGAAGACGACCGAGTAGGGTTTGGATAAAATCGGCTCGATCACTCCTAAGAAGAGATGTCAGGATTAAGTGAGGCAATTCCTTGTTCAGTAATTCCGAATCATTGAGTAGTTCGCAGTCAACCCAGGTCCAATCGCCAAGTGCAATCGATCGAAAATGACAGGGACGAGTCGGCAATCTAAGGTACTAGATTTTTACCTAGGTACTTCGTCATGATCAGCAGTTCAGCCGGCAAATCAACCAAACACGACCGAGTATCACCAAATAGTTTCACCGAAGAGTTCCCAGCCGGTCATACCTGTCACGGCCTTCACACGAACTTCCTATCATGGTTTTGAACCACCCGTTCTTAGATTCGCTAACCTATAAAACTTTCATACATGGGCTTCCTCAATTGAAGCCAGAATGCCTGCCTGCCTGGCCTGGCCGTAGCCGTGCCTTGCCTGCCTGCTGTAAACCGTCCGGGACGCCGTATAAACACGCATAAAAGGGGGGTATTATACACTTGCTAGTCACATTAGAATAGAGAGAGCGGCAAGCTCAAATCCCCCCACTAGGCCCCCTGTAGTATGACGGTGCCAGCACATCTTTAGAGTGGTGAGTTTTGCATGTTTTTTTTTAGGTGCTTGTTCCAGATCATAATGAGTTCGATCCGTTGGTGTGGCCTGCAACAGGTCGATGAAATTGTGTGAGATTTTGGGCTTTCTTCACATGATGATGGCGGGGATGTCGACATTGGCCTTGATCGACTTGTGAGGCAGGACGCTACCACCGTTGACATAGATCTCGTCACCGATGGTGACGTCGTCTCCCAGAACAGTCACGTTCTCAAGACGGGCCCAGCGACCAACAGTGCTGTTCCACCCCACAATGGTGGACTTGACCCAAGCGTGGTCCTTGATCTTGGAGCCGCGCAGCAGCACACATCGCTGAAGACGAACACCGTCGCCGACAACAACATCGGGACCAATGGTGACATTGGGTCCAATCCTGCAGTTCTTGCCAATCTTTGCCGAGGGGTGAATCATGACATTTCCGCCGTGGACGTAGGACACAGTGGGGGGAGTGAGCTCCTTGCTGCCCTTCTTGGTCAGCGAGGACAGGTACAGGCAAGTTCCACTGAGGAAGTCCCTGGGTTGTCCAACATCCATCCAGAAGCCGTCGAGGTCGAACGAGTGGAGCTGGTTGTCGCGGACCATGGAGGGGAAGGTCTCCTTTTCGATCGAGGTTGGGCGGAGCTCAATACGGTCGAGCACGGAAGTGTTAAAGATGTACATGCCGGCGTTGATGCGGTTTCCGACGAATTCAACGGGCTTCTCGACGAATCGGTCGATACGCGAGGAGTGGCCGGGCTGGTGAACGACCACACCATACTTGGAGGGCTCTTCCACCTTGGTGACAACGATGGTGCCCTCGTTTCCGTGGCTCTTGTGGAACGCGAGGAGGTCCTGGAAGGGGTACTCGCAGATGACGTCCGAGTTGAGGACAAAGAAGGGCGAGTCATCCTTGGCGAGGATCGATTCGGCAAGCTTCAGGGGCCCAGCGGTGTCGAGGGGTTCGGACTCGACAGAGAACTCGATCTTAATGTTGTACTTCTCCTCATACTATATCATAAGTCAGCTCATCGGGTCAAAGCGCAGGAAGCACGGTAGAAAAATGTTACCTCCGCCAGGAACTTCTCCATGATCTCAGGTCGGTAGTTCACGGCGAGCACAATATCAGTAACTCCAGCAGCGACTAGCGCCTCAATCTGGTGCACAATCATGGGCTTGTTGCCGAACTCGACGAGGGGCTTAGGGAGTGTAAGGGTCTAGAGGGGCGCGGCACAATGTCAGTCTACCGCTGTCGAAGGATTGTGAAGCTGTGCGCAAGACGCGCGCGCCTGAAGCTCGTGGGGGAGCTCCGAGAGCGGACGTACGAGAGGGCGAAGGCGGGTACCAAAGCCACCGACGAGAATGAGTCCTGAGATACGGTCAGCTTCATAGTTCCTATTCTAGGGGCCTCACTAGCAAGGAGGAGAGGAGGCGGCGGAGACATACCCTTCATGTTTGCGGTGGTGCGAAGCTTGTTGCGTATGTGTCGAGAGTTTGAATGACAGGGGGTTACAACGAGTGTAAGAAGCGGCAGCGACAGCGGCGAGGAGAGAAGGGAAGAAGGTAGGATTAGATTAGAAAGGGTATCTCAGAGAGGGCCAAGTGGTGAATGAAGCAGGATCGCGGCGGAGAGTCGCAAAGAGGAGGAGGGAAAGAAGAGAGAAAGAGAGGGTTCAAGGTTCAGGAGGGATGGAGATGAGAGATGGGTCTCGAAAGGCCAACGTGGGAAGATGCAGGCGTAGGCGGAGGGTTCACGAGGGGGACAGCCCGGCTCCGGCCATTTACTGCGCACTCAACCACTCAGAGTGCGCAGTTGCAGGGCGGTGCCCCCCAAATCGCCTTCTCGCAGCGCCCAAAACGCCGCCAGAGAGCCCTGTGGAGCATCGCTGCCCCCCCCCCGTAGCCTCACAGCTTCCAGCAGCTCACAGTGGGCTAGTCCGCACCTCGTAGTGGCCGCGCCCCAGATGCCACGGGGGGTAACGGGGGCCACCGATCCACGACACGAGGCCCCGTGATGCACGATGATGGGAAAGGGGCGTCGCGGGCCAATCACGGCGCCCGGGAGGGCCAATGTGGCTCGACACCACGGCCGTAAAATTTCCCCTGGCGAAATTGGGGCGTGATGCGTACACCTTTGGATCATGGGCCTCGCCGCCTCAGCCTGGCAAAAACGGATAAGGGATGAGACAGTCATGCCCGGGTCCAATGGATTAAGTCGTTAGTCTGCCGTAGTTTCATGTCCAGCACGCACACTATACGTGGACAGTCAATGGCAGCCCCCGAGCCCAATACGTGGCCCACTGTCCCATGGTGGTTGGTGTTGATGAGAGGGTAATGATGGATGAATTCTTCCCGTGTTCCAGCCCTATCCCATCGTGTCAGCTAATACGAAAACCGCCAACAATCTCTAATCTCATGTTGAAATCCACAAGCGCTCCGACTATTGGCGACTCGGCTTATTATTAGATTCCTTCAACAGGGTACGATTCTTTCTTTTCTTCTCCTTCCCCCTTTCCATGTTGCCTCTTCTCACAAATAGCGTGTCTGCATGAAGCAAATCTGACGGACCACGTCACAAGGAAATCACGGTTTCGGCCTCAGACCTGGTGGTGCCATACTCGTTCTAGCATTCTTCCTCGGGCCCCTATTCTACATGTGCTCGTACCGACCGGTATTAGGCTCCGCAAGTCAGCCGCCTCGACCTGTCTGTCTATTTCTGTGAAACAAAACGTTTCCCTTGTCTGCATTGCCGCCACTTCCAGGCCACGCACACACGTCTTACAGAGAAGGCGCCTAGAAATACAAAATATGACAATTGCTACATAGTAAGATAATATCTCGAATTCATTGTGAGCCCCATTGTTGACAATAGAGGTCCCTCATCGTCTCAACACCAACAGATTTTGACGTCCAATCGCCACAATTCCTACTGAAGTTTGCTTAGCTTGCCTTAAAACATTACTACATCAGAAATGCGCAACTATTCTCATCATTCTCCCGCCCCAGTCCTCTCCCATCATCCTGCATTCGGTACCTCCAACAGGAAACATGGGGTGTGGAGCAGCATCCGTCTCTGATCCTCCTTGATCCAGCCTAGCCCCACGGGTTGTCTCACTCTCCGAATTTCTTGAATTGCTTCAACCCTATTCCTACCCCGTCCTCGTGACCACAAAGCCAAAACCCCACTCGTTGTTGATCTCTCCCAGGACACGAGGCTGCATAGCTGCTCATCAGACAGTGGCAACTTTTCCCCGCAAGGTGAAAGTCTCACCCAGAACTCTGCTGTCTCAACCACAAACGCCTTTTCTGGCGTCATTGAATTTCATGATGCGCACCACCATCTCACCACAGGGGTCCTCAAATGTGGGGTATAGCTCCTTCATGATTAGATTGATAAAGACTGGTCTTTATCGGCGAACTACATAGTAACGGAGCTGTAGAGGATGAAGGAAACTCCCAGTACCTTATTCAGACAACCCAACCCGTCATCTGAGGTGGGGATTGGCAACTCAGATGCGTCCAAGTTGCACGAACATGCAGGCAAGCAGGATCGCCCTGATATCAAGTCACAGCCTCGGCACCCTGATCCTTGAATCAACTTTCACCTCACATTACGAATACACACCACCCTTGCTTCGTCTCGAGGACTCGGCCGGTTCCGACGTAGGCATGTCATTCTCACCACAGGCATGGCATGGTCTAAAGCGTCACCCCATCGTCTCATCAGATGTCCTCCAAATCACTCGTCCAAAGGTCTCTCCCGCAGGACAATGTGAAAAAAAGCAACTTCGCACCCCCGTTAAACATGCTCCTCGCTTCACGCTTTCCCCACGTTTCGGCATTCGCGCGCATCAAGCTTGGCCCACAATGGCTCCCGGCAGGCGATCATTTGTATGATTACTACTTCATTTCAAGTCCGTTCTGAGGGGAGGGCACTCTCACAGGCTGGATTGGCTGCGCTGCCGCCCTGCTTCGTCTCAGCAATTTCCCTATGAAGATGCTTAGACAAATCATAGGCCAGCACATGGCATTCAACCCCGCGTTCCCTAACGGATCGCCAGCTTGAAGGATCCGCACAACTTGCTCAGAGTTTCCTAAACGATGCAACAGCTCTGGGAGACAAGGAATCTCACATGTTACTGTCCAAGCTCGGGGAGAGACAAATCTTTTATATCAAGCAAAAATAGGAGAAGGTCGTTATCATTATCATCATAAATGTCTTGTCAGTCATCATCCAGCCACACGTCATGCGTTCATCCTCATCAAGGTTTCGTCCATTGCGTCCTGATCTTGTCGCATCTCGTTTCAAATCTCAGTGAAAACATCGCTTTGCCACCCTGCATGCTCGCCCTTTTTCTTAATTCATGGCACACCTCCCTTTTCCCGTCAAATTCTTGCGGCACTTTTTTCATTTTCCCAAGAATAGATCGCCAAAAACAAATCCAATTTCCGCCCACCCAATTTTGAAATGGTGACTAGATCCCTTCCCAAGAACCAGAATGCTTCGCTTTTTTTGTTGTTGTGTGTACGTGAATGCATGTATGTGTGTTTGTGAGTGCGTTTGTGTATTGTGGTTGATCGTCGTCAAGTTCGAGCAAATTGCCGTCCCATATGTGAAGAAATAATCATGATCGCTTCGTAGGTAGAACAGCCCTCAAATGCATAGAATCTGGATCCATCGTTCAAGTTCCCAGCCTGAATCTCCATAGATATTGGGGTCATTGGTCGCGGACCTCAGGTTCTTTGCCGAAGCATGGGTCTTTGGGATATTGCACCTGTTTCCGGATAACCTCGTGGTGGGCCGACGGTACAAGGAGCGCCAGCGAGCAGGGAGCTGCTCTTGTCGAATCCAATCCTCCAAATGAAATAGAAAGCCAGTGTCACCCAACATCCAATAGCAATGAAGCCATTTCTCAAACATAAGCAAGGAGAGGGAAAGATATAGAATGTCCACGCCAAACTAAAATTTTTGTCCAATTTCAGATGTAGAGCAAGGAGACAGTCGATATGGTCCAAAATGAGGTCGTAGAATGCAGGCCGTCGGAGTAAAGATTTCGCATCTAAAAGGTCGTATCGTATCATCATGAGTCGTTGGTAGAAGTCGAAAAGTAAAGAAAAACAAAAAAAAAGACAAGCACCTCCATTCTCTTCGTCATTGGCAGAGAAACAAAAAATGGTCCTTCCCCTTTTCTCGCGAGAGGGTTACTGAGGGAGGTTGTTTGGGTATATCCGTTGGGATCGCTGTGAAGCCTTTCAACCGCTTGTATGTCTTGTGCCTGGGCTGCCCCTTTGTTTCCGGGTGTGGTATCCGCATGGGGAGGGTTCCCTTTTCCCGGATGTCTCCAAGTCCAAATGGTTTCACCTCCGCACAGAATTTTCTGTCTGCTCTTGGGCCCTAGTCGAACGAGGCAGTCGAGCTACTGCTGGAGTGTGTTCCAGATCGTCGACTGTGACGGTCGCTGTCCCGGGAGGAGGTGTGACGGCTCTTCCGGCGGCGGTTCGTCTCCGTGGCTGGGAGGCCTTGAACAATGCCGTTGCGGGCAAGCATGCCGCCATTGACTGAGAAGTTTCGGCACACCATGAAGGCCCGCATGGCCGCATTCTCCTGGGCCAGAAGGTCCGACTCGTAGGTAAGATCCGTCTGGTACTCACGGCCGTTGACGAGAACAAGGCAAGTGAAGCCACTGTGATCACGGTAACACTCGTACATGGGGTCCGTCCATCCTCGACGCCGACAGAGACCTAATTGAACCCATCTATTAGCCCAGAATCGAGGTGTAGAGTTCAGCAGCAGTGTTGACAGTCGCGTTTATCATGTGCTTGAGGCAGGGGAATGGGTTGAGTCCCGACTTGGCTAATCTCTCAACACGTAGATCTCCACTCTGTCACGGGAGCCCATCTGAAAGTTGCGTTTTGAGCCAGAGCACTCCTACACGGCTAGTATCCGCAGGCCATTGCGATGCAATGGCCATGACAGCGAAAACGCCGTATCCCTCGATGCTGAGGCGGGGCTCCCAACCCACTTATACAACCACATTATGAATTGCGATGAATCGGGTGACATTGAACTGTGATGAGGTGTAGGTTGTTTGGTTTGGTCACTTACTTTCGAGATATTGCATGTAAAAGCCGCCCATGATGATGGTTGTGGCGGTGACGCTCGTCCAATAGATGGGGAGAGTCGCGATCGGTGGTTGTTGCGGTTGGCAAAAAGTGGAATTCTGGCTCGACAGCTTCTGAGAAGCGAGCCCGCAACGACGTTGAAGTGTACGAGAGAAGGGGTATTTTGGGGAGAAAAGACAGGAACAAGAACCCGGGACCGAAATCTAATAAAAACAAACAAGCCCCCCGGGGAACAAGGGGGAGGAGCCAGCGACAGGGGCGGAAGGATCCGGGGTCCGATGGTCAGCCGGCAATTGACAGACGAAACCACGGATTTGTAGACGCAAGAGGTCGCAGTGGCAGAGAAAATCCAAGACTGTGAGGGTGGACCTGGGTTGGGGTTGGGGTTGGAGTTGGAGCTAGAGACTGAGGCCGAGCCAAGTGTTGCAAAGTATGAAGTGGAAATGGAAGTGGGAGTGGAAGTGGAAGGTGAGGCAAAATGTTCGTAACGAGCCGTGTCTTAGTCGGGGAAGAATGGGAGGGAGTTGTGTGGTTCGAGAGTGGTGGTTGAAGTAGGGTAGACTACGTATTCCGGGCCTTGTTGCACTCTGGTGCAGATGAGACGAGACGAGCCATGCCGTCGACGGCGAGACATGTGTGCCTTTATTGCAGACAGACTTGTTAGCGCGGGACCGGGGGTGTCTGGAGACAAAGGTTGACGCGCGAATGGAGGCAAGATGCAAGCAACGATGCGGCTCTCGAAAGAGTGTGACCCATCTTGATGTGTTGGCCTACCTGGTTGCCAGTTGATCAAAACCGCTGGCGACTAGGCCACTCCACCGCGACACATGGAGGATGCAGCAACCAGGCGATCTCTGATAAGTCTCAAAGTTAACGCCTTGGACCACCGGCGTACCACGGAGGGACCTAGTCTGGTTTTTTTGACCCTCTTGGTCTGGTTTTTGACTCTCTGCGGCCACTCTCGTCCCCTCCCATTCCTGCCATCCCCGCCGAGCGCCGACGCCGACGCCGCCTCCGCGGTCGCCGTGGGGTGGATTAGGCCCGGGCCACGGGCGATGGACACAGGCGTGCTGCTCGTCAGAACCTCAGAAGGGAAACGGGATTGGGGCATTGGAAATGTGAAAACCGGCTCATCCAGGAACCAGACGAGGGCCCGGTCTCCGAAGCCCATGCAGACCAAGGCCGCATGGTAATTTCCTCGCACTCTAGTGAAGTGGCAAAGAGGAGACCAGACTGGCCACAAGGGCGGGTAACTCGTCTGTCATTGAAGCCGAGGGCACAAAAGGGACTGAGGGGCGAGGGGCCAAGGTGGTGGTGACCCGACGGCGAGGGGGCGAAGAGAGGAACAATACCTCGCACACACTCTCTCACAATGCGCAACAGGGCAAAAGAGTCAGGGTGTGCCTGGTTCGCTGCCATCTGGGCCTCCGAGATCTCTGCTTCTGGCGGCCACTAATGCACCGCTACTCGACCACCAAGTACCGTCTGGTACAACGACCGCAAAGGGACCACAAAGGAACAGGAGGAACGACGAGCGACCAGCCAAACCAACCCACCCCTCCTCCTCGAGCGCTGAGCCCCGAGCCGGAACTGCAGGAAGAGCTGTCTAAAGGTACCGTCTAAGGTAGCTGTCATGCTACTGATGCTGCTACTGCTACCGCTACCGCAGCCGAGCGAGCGGACGGTATCAGGGCTGGTTGTCTGGTGCTCGTCCCTCCGTCGTGCGTGAAATGGGAAATGGACGGCCATGTTGCCCGGCCCTAGCTTGGCAAGCTGGGGGACTGGAGCGTTGCACTGGGGGCCAACGGCAACGACTCAGTGAAAGCGGGCCACGTTCTCATCGCCATGTGGCGGCTGGGAACGTGAGCGATTCGCACAACGTCCAAAGGCGCGCGGGTCCCTGAGGCATATTAGAGGCTGGAGCAGTCGAACGATCAGGCCTGTGGCTCTCTGTTTTGTGTTCTCTGGTGACAACGAGAGTGACGGACGGGTAGGCGCTCGGAATGCCTGCCGTGATTGCTGGGGAGGAAGCATCTGCTGGCGGAGATCCATGGTAATGAGAACGGCGAGCGGCAAAGAAGGTTCCATGGCAGAGAGAATAGTTACCCGGTAGAGAGGGGCCAAGTGCGAGCTGCGAGCGGCCAGCGACGGAGAAAGAGACGCCGCGGCCAGTATCGTGCGGTTGAGCAGTACGGATACCACAATTGGCGGTACTAAGACCGGCCAGCCAGTCCATTTTGGCACTTCCCGCTTCCACTCCCAGGGAAAGGGTCGGTGAGCAGCGCAACGACGTGCATGAACAGGACAGTCAGTGGCTAGCCCCAGTGGATCACCACCAAGGGCAAAGGCATGGACATGGGCATGGGCATGATCATGATCCATCGTATCCCTGACCTGGGCCATGCGTCGGCGTGCGTTTGGGCAAGGCCGTGGGCGTGGGTGTGCCGACCGTTAGGACTTGGGGCTCCTCTCCAAGCATCGCTTCACAGTCGAGAACGAGATGAGGTGAAAGGAACGGTGAATGTGGCACGGTTGATTGGTCGGCGATGAGATGCGGTGCGCAGATGGAGGGGTTTATTCTTGTGTCGATGATGTGGGCGCCCGTTGGAGGTATGTAACTTTAGGTATGTAGGTGGCTGAAAGAAAGGTGTGTGTGAGCTGACGAGACGCAGATGGATGAATTGCGAAGTCTGGAAGCTGGAGGGTCTGTCAGAGCGCTGTAGGCGTTGTGTGGGGGGCCTGTAACTGCCCTGTGGCCCTGCGTGGTGGCCTACCGTGGCCCGTGTCGTGTGGTCCATCCGCGGGGGAAGGACCAGGCGAGGGAGACGCAGGCATGGAAGGAGGGGGAGGGGAAGAGACCCGAAAAAAGAGGCGCGAGGCAACTAGGAGCCTTCAACCCGTACTCCGTATGCAATGATGAGTTGGCATTGCTTCTTGTTGATATTAGAGAATCAACAACAGGAGACGGGTCCAAAGTAGCGAGACGTACTTGTCCCAGCCGGGCGCGCGGGGTACCTTGCTCTCTGGCCCTGGGTACTCCAGTCTCCGTACCTCGTCTCTGCGGCCTACGGATACTCGACAACAGACACCAGAGCGGATGCCATCCATCATCCAGTCCATCATCCAGTCCATCATCTCAGAGTCTGATTTGAGAGTCTCAGCTCCCAGGTGCCAACAGGCGGAGAGCCACACCGAGCCAGCCGACAGCTACCCCCGCCTCGTCAGGTGCCCTGGGTCTGGCGGGCAGCGTGAAGCGCGATTGAATGGTGCGAAATGTGGTGAGGCTGGTCCCCGTTCCTCTTGTTTCTACCTACTTATCGATCCATCACCATCGTCATAGTCTCTTTACTTTCGCCCTCTTGGGCTGGTGCTGATACACCCATGCACCGCACTTGATGGACAACACTTCTTGCTGACCAGGGTGGCGGAGCTCTTAGCTCCGAATAGGCATAACAGCCCCAAGGCTGTGGGTATGTGGATGCGTGGACATGTGGAGAGAACCACGGCCAAGTCGTCCATGACGGACAGCGATTCGACAATTGGAACTCTTCCAGAATGTCACTTGGAGAGGGGCCCGCTAAGTCACACTGACGTGACGGCCACAGCAATCCCATGACACATGGCCACGCTTTCTCTGCCGCGTCCACCGAATCGGAACGTGATGGGCGAGAAAAGTCCATCAAAGCAAACAACGCAGCAAGCTCAGAACGTCAGATAAGGTTTGACAAGAACAAAATCCAGGCTACTCTTTACACCCTCATCCTCTCACGCCCCTTCGCCTGGCGTATCGCCCATCAGTGAGGAGACATCTAACAGGCGCCGAAGATGGCTAACCTGCCGCCGAAAATGGATCAAGAGAGGGGCCGGGACAGACCACGAGCGGTTTCCGAGCCGAAGACAACACCAACACCCAGCAACGACGTAAATAAACTACCAACAACTAGACACCTTTTGGTCTCGAAATGCCGACATCCCGCAAGCCTAGTAGGTTATCGGACAGCTTGGCCAGCGCAAAAGGTCGCGGCGTAAAAAATTAAGGGTCCGGTCCTGCGGCCGCTTTTTTGCTGCGCGTTGATTGAACGACTCACGAGCTGAGTTTTATTCACTTGATTTTTTTTCTCAGTCTTTCCCTTTCGCCTTCGCCAAGTGAGGATGGATGAGGTGAGGGGCAGATGAGGGGCATGCAACTAGAGTTGCTAGACGTGAAAGACAATGGTGCCGATGGCGATGAGGGGCAAAACGAGCAAGGGACCCCATTCATAACTCGTCCAGGTTCACCAGAAGCAGAATGGCCCAGAGAAGATTGCGAGATCCCCACCCAGCAACTTGGGTGCAATGTCACGGGATATCGTCGTACCATCTGGTCTTGAAGTTGAGCGCCTCACCCGGAACGAACCAAGTTCCTATCGAGTCTATTGGCAGACACGGCAGAGGGTTGGGCGCAAGCAGGCGAGTCTCAAGTTAGGGTTTGTGCTTCATCATGAAAGATACATCTGCCGAGGGGAGCATTCCGTTGTTTTGTCGTACGAAGTACTTGATGATCCTCTCCCCAACTGGACCGGGCCTCACCAAGGGTCCGAATCCGCAAGCGACTGGCCGTCAACTTTTCTATCCAGGCCTCGTCGATGTGTGATGACGATGCTAGTTCGATGATCGCCCCAATTGCCCCTCTCTTCGACAATTCACCCAAACCCACGTCGGCCAATGCCAATATCCGATAAGGCGAGTTTCCCTGGGTCATGGATATAGGGCACGGAAACGCCCGCCTCGACGAGGACCAGGATACAAACAGGCATCAAAACCAACAATGCAACGGCCTTAAAAATCACTTGCGGCTAGTTTTGATGGCAACTGACCAAAGTGGGTATTGATTCTGAATTGTTCGCCCGGCTCTTGCGTAATAGACACAACTCCATAGCCAAGGACCCGACCCCTCGCGGCATCAATACTTGGATTATCCTAGTTGCCGAACACAGCTCTCCAGTACGCCAAGGGGTTCTCCAACATTCGCGATCGGAAGCAAGGACCTCGCCTACTCCCTGTAGTAACAGGCGATCTCGACGCGTCCTAGCCCCGTCTGGCAACAGAAGAACGTGCCCCCATGTCGTGCATCGATTTTGCCTTATCGCCCTGTCTTGTTGAGTTTCTCCAAGCTACACTGTAGATCTGACCTGACTGACACCCATGTTGGGGAAATCATGCGACCCACTGCAGTTCACTCTCAAGTCACAACACTTCGAAAGACGATGAACCGATCTATATGAGAGGGCACGAAACGTAAAAGAGTCCTCTTAAAACAATCAATTTGCTATTTACTGGACAATATGGTAAAGTACAGAGTCGAGAGGAAGAGTTGTCGTTCGTCACCCACTCAGACTAACGTGAACCGTTGTGAGATCCTGGTAATCGGTTCCGCCCGAGTTGCGGTGGACATAAGACAACTCCTCTCCCGCTCTCGTGTCGGAACAACAATAACAACAACAACAACAACCCATTACGTCCTGAGAGCTGAGCTTCGCCGCAGGCCTTCCTTGACCCTCCCCGCCTTAGACCTCACATTTGGCTACGGCCGTGGCGGCGACCACCAGCATCCCGTCGCATGTCTCGGCTGGTTCTTCTGCCCGTCCAAGCCACCATCGGAAACCCGTTTTGTGTCCCGCCATGCGTGTACATACCTATACAGACATGTTCCTCATCACCCTTCTTTCTGGGCCTATTCTCCTCTGCGTCTAGGAATCATGTCAGGAAGGTGTGTATAATGCTGTAGACTGCACTACGCATGTGCTCGAGCATAGGACCAGGCCGCCTAGAATGCGGCCACACACACAACCACACGGCCAGACGTCTCGGGTGGGGGCAGGCTGCAGGACCAGGTGGTGGCCATACACGGTCCGAGTCTACGGACGTTGAGGCAGGCCGTCGTGCGGCGGATGCATTCAAGGTGCACATCAAGTACTCTGCCAGCGAAGCGGTCTGCGGACTGCGGTCTGCTTAATGCAGCCTGCGCTGGGTTAGGTCTGTCAATGCCAGAAGCCCGCTCGCCGGCACCCCGGTGCGTCGCTACTTCATCACCTGGGGCCGACCAGGACGAGGACAGATCCAGTAATACCCTCTTTTTCGACTGCCAGCTGCTCCATTGAAGGACCGCCGTGCGGCACCGAAGACAGCCTTTACCGGTACGTCCACGAATAGAAATTCTAGCATCAAAGGGTCCATTACTGTCATGACAACAGGTGAAGGGCATTGACATCTGCGCGGAGCCAGTCTAGGGTCCCCTTCGCCTCTGGCCTGGCTGCCGGGGCCCAGCCCTCCGAGATGATGTGCAGACCCTGCAACTGCTTGCTGCAGTTGTGCGGCGTGGGACCGTCGACCACCGTCGACCATGGCCTCCCCAACCTCCCCTTCTCCATTCTTCCATTCGCACGTCTCCAACAAGTTGTGTGCATATGATATACCGTGCTTGCATCCATCGACACCCCTGCTCACTCCGGACGATGTGCTGGCTCTTCCCTCATGCCCGTTGACGACATGGCGCCATGGGAGCGCGGTTCGGATTGGCGAATGCTCTCCATCCATCCCAGCCGGCCACTGCCCTCGGGCGAACCATCCTGGCGACCCGTAGGTCGGAAGGGTTTCCCGTCGACAATCAATGCTTACCCACGCGGCAGGTAGCACATACTTTGGAGTTCAATGATGCATGCATTTTGGCTGCTGTCTCTTGTTGCTTGTTGGGTGCACGGGGTGTTGTATCTTAGAATTTCAAAACTGATAGCCCGCAATCTAGCCTGCCCTACCTCGACGACGCAGATGTCATGTCGTATCGACCATACGCAGAATACATACAGGTGGTCCGGCCCATCCTTGAACCACCTTGGCCAATGTACCGAGTTGACCCTGCCACGGCCCAGGGTTGATCCGAATATTGAATATCAAAACATCCATCCACTCGTCCAGCACCGTGTGTAGCATTGTACAAAGTATCGATCGGAAGGCCTTTCTTGACACGTGACGGTCACTCTCAGGGCCGTCTCGTGCTCGTGTAAATGACATACTCGCTGGCTTGGATTGAATCCAGGGGCAGCCCTCTGGCACAAGTTCCCAAGCCTGATAATTAGAAGCCCGTTTTTGAAGCAAAGTACGACTGCACCTCCTCCACTTTGTGCTGGGGGATCACATAGACTGGGTGCATCGTACAGACGCGGTCCTCCTCATCAAAGATCTGTTCACCTTCCATATAGGGTGACACAGTCCACAAGTCTCCTCCCACAATTGACTCATGGGCACGAGCGGTTACTAGGTCCCACTTGTGTTGCGCCGAACTCAGTCCAGAGAGGACATAGCAGGTATGATAGGCATCAGAATACCTAAAAGGGTGGAACTGGGTTAGCACTCCTGCTTTGCGCAACGAAGGGGGTGGATGGGTGGATGGGGGTGCGGGTGTCCATACTTGCTCGGTTTGTCTCTCATGCCACCCCGTTTAGACTGATCCTGACAGCACGAGAGGATGTAGCGGGTCAGCCCGTCCCGACTGAAAAGGCTATCCATGGCGTCCGGGAGCGGGTGGTCACTAGGGTTGGCCGGTGCCCCTCTAGGTCCGTTGAGAGCGACCTCGATCAGGGGCCAACAACCTCCGACCCAGTGACTGTAGCAACCATCAACAAGCTTGTTGGTACGACCCGAGAAACCGCCCTCTGGGGCATACTGGCGGGAGGACAGCCAAGAGATAAGCAGTGGAACATCAAGATAGCTTTTTGGCGATGGAGAAGGGTCAGCATGCGGTGCTCTCATGTCCCCATCTTCAGTGGACAGCATCTTGAAAGAGGGACTCACCGTGGGATGGCTCGATGTGGAGAATCAAGGATGGAGAGGCATCCGAGAGCGCAAAAAGCATAGGCACCATGCGCTTCAACGCCCGGCTTTGCCGACACGCCTCCCTCGTACGTTTGGCCTTATTGGTGAGCGATCAGAGAACGAGAACGACTTTGGGCCTTGTGCATCACCTACATCGGCGCACGTACTCGGCCAGGCCAGTGAACAGGCCAGTGTGGCCAGCAGAGCATGCAGGCGAGTCCGGTGACAGGTCGAGGGGAATGTTGAGCAGCGAGACGATGACGGATGCACAGTAGGCCCCTCTACGGGAGAGGATATTGGTCAGGGATGGAGGAACAAGCGGGCCTTTGGGGGGGTAGCGAGGCAGGAAAGGGAGAGCAGGGAGTCGGGGAGGTGAGGAGAGCAGGGAGGTAGGGAGTTGGGGGAAAAGCAACGACATACCTCACGTCTTCTTCGCCCCCGAGGGCCATCTGGAACCCTCCATCGGGCTGCTTGAGCGAGCACAGCCATCTCCACATAGCCCGGCGGTCGACGACGTCGTAGGCATCGTCCCCGCCGACCAGGGCCAGCGACAGGACGGTTGCATAGGTGGTGGCAAGATGCGGCGTCTGGCCGAACCCACCGGCGAAGCCGCCCAGCGCATCTTGCATGGGACGGACCGTGTCGATGAGTCTCTGGCGGTACAGGGACACGTCCTCGCCCAGGAGGCTGAGCCCGGCGAGGCACCAGTAGAAGAACCACGGCCGGCTGGGGTCGGCGGGCGTGAAGGCGCCGGGCAGCTTGCCCAGCTGCTTGTGCAAGAAGTTGATGTGGCGGCGGCGATCCAGATGGGGCAGGCCGTGGGCGTTGCACTCATCGAGCTGGTAGCCGGTGAGGAAGGGAAGGCATTCCTCGAGGGTAGCGTCCTGGAGCTGCGACGACGGCGTCTTCAGGGCGTCGCGGATCGGGGGAGCCGAGGTGAACAGGCTGGGGACCGAGGGTTCCAGCGCAATGTCGCCGCCGCCCACTTGGGAGGAGGAGGAGGAAGCGCTCACCGTCTCCATCCCGTCACGGAGTCTGGTGTTGACGTTGGTGTTGCGGTTGCGGTCGCGGTCGCGCGTGCTGCTGTGTCGAAAGACGGCTCGGGGACGGGGTCTTGTGAGGCGTGCTCGGGATCTCATCACGCAACTGGCGGGCTACCCGGCGCTTTTAATGTGTCGAGCGACGTCAAAGAAAGATCCCCTCATCTCCTTGATATTGTTCTCCAAGCCATCGCGGGGCATCAACGAACCGCACCCCCCACAATAGGAACTGGACGTTTATCGTGCGAGCATTGTTCTTCGGGTGTACGTCGGTTAGCAATTTTGCCAACGACATCCCACCTCGTAGCTGGCACCACGCGGCAATCAGAGCGACGACGCTTTGAACTGCAGTTGCCAGTCCTCTGACGTTTTGGTTTGCTATTGTCTAGGAATTCCGTGTGGTTGGATTTAAGACAAGTCACGGGCCATGTAGTGCAAGGATCACCTGGGATGCGCGCTGCGTCGTCTTAGTGATACTACCCTATACATCTCGAGATGGACCCAGCAAACAGCGAGAATAACAAGTCCTGGAGCCTGGATGCCAACAATCATTGAAATATAATCCTCTGAACTGGACTTTAAGTACTCAGTTTTAGTATAGCAATCATCAAACATTCATTCTCTAAACTATACACAGGTCAAAGGAAAGAACTCTGGATAACCTGCCACTGACTTGAAGAAACCCCCTCCCTTGCGAACTCATTTATTGTTCCTTCTCTGAGATTCAGTAGTCATTGTTGGGATGACTGGAATCTGGTCGTAGATGATGGGCTCTCCGAATATTCACTACGAGCCCTTATGTGTAAGAATTGCGCTCGAAGACTCGTCCATACTTCTTTTCCATTTTGAAACATTGAGTGGCATCGCTTAACGGAACGTTACTCTCACCGCATATTTGAATGCATCTCGAAACGTCGAGATCCAGACGAAGTTTTCTAGGCAGATGGATGAGATGCATGCTATTTTGTGTAGAAAGCCTAGCAGATTCTTTTTTGGACGGTGACATGATACCGGGATTCCGATAGGGTTTAAAATGTTTATCCTTAAGCAAGATATAAGTAGACGTCATCAACTTACAAAATCACATCATACTTGCATGTATTATTATCAGTAATTGGCCCGTGGCACATGACTACCAATATGCTTTTGCCGTATTACCATTGGTGTTGTCTCAGAATGTGTTTGCTATCACGAATGACTTGCCCTTCTTTGACTCTAGACTGAGTGACGCGTGGCGTGCTCGATAAACGGCTGATGAGACCCCTCACTTTCTAAGGAGAGAAGATGAGGTATTGTGATATGAAATGGGTTACCGGTGGTCTCATTGCTACTCCCTCCTTTTGCTCAGGACCTTGTCCTAAAAAGAGACGAGGACTTGTCCTGGTATAAATATCTGAGCAGATTTGGCTAAGGCTTAATCCGATGAGTTTGATGGCGGCTATGCCTTCAAATTGCGGATAGGCACTGTGTTCTGGAGTGGACTCAAGCAATCTTTCGTACATGATGAAACTTACTCATGAAAAGCGAGGGTTGTAGATTATTTGATTGCAAACTTACTTAGGTTACAAATGAGGCGTATTGTGACCATGTAATATTCGTAATATAAACTAAATGCAAGGACACAAGCGTTCGAGGTGCGACCCTAGTCCTTTATTTGATGTAATCCACTACATTACGATAACTTAGGTTATCCATTTCGATGTACCCCTCAAAAAGAGTCCAATAGAGTGAGAAGTTTCATCACGATGACCATGTAATACTCATATATACGCTACACGGGAAAAGCGTACCATGGGCGTGTTCTCAGAAATGCCATTAGTAGCGCGTTAGCGAGTGGCTATAGAACTTTTCAACCTGAAAAATAATGTGGACCTAAAGGACAACCTATGTATGCATTTAAAGACTTAATGGCGGTACAGAGGTGAGGAGATGCTGCATACAGAGCTTGTGAGATGGGTAGTTTCAGTAAAGACAAACCCACGGGAATGATGCAAACTGACTGTCTAACAACAGGTGCTTCAAGGATTGAGATATTATGGCCCTAGCACCTAGCCCTTCGTGGAACGTGAACTCAGTGAGGCTGTTACTGAGTATGAGATGTCAAATGCAGCATCATAACAGTTCTAGATGAACCCATGTCTTTTTGTCTTCCGTGAACTCGTGAATATCTACCCCAAGACAAGCACAACCCTATGGTGCTGCCTTCATAAGCAGCACGACCCGTCTTTTCATCCAGTTCATGACTCCTTAATCACCAACGTGCTTGGCTTTTGGGAGGGCCTAGGTAATAGTACCTCAAGGCAGTGAATGCAGCATGTAACAACGAACGAGCCTCTCCGCTTTGCCCGATGATCGGGATGCACTTTTGTAGAGGCTCTTCTGCCTCCGAACCTCGACTTTGACCTCCTCTAGTTCTTGTCCAAGCGTACCGCAGCGTTCTTCTCAATGAAGTTGAGATCCACCTGGTGACCAAGTAGCTCACGGATATTGGAGATGGCGTACTTGATCATAGTTGGTCTCTCCAGACTAAGTCCGAAGCCGAACACTCTCAAGTCCTTTGGTAGACCCATGCACTCCAGCATTTCCGGTCGGAACATACCACTGTTGCCAATCTGTAATCGGTTAGTTTCTCGTCGCACTATTATGTGTTGACAAAGTTCGGTGATAATAAAAGGGAGAGGGTATCTTAAATATGCTCAAACCCTAGGAATGTGAAAAGGAAAGGGGATAGTAGAAATGAAGTACTTGCCTCCACGAGCTTGTTGAGTCCCTTGTGGAAACTGAAAATCTCCATACTGGGTTCAGTGTAGGGGTTGTACCTGGGCCAGTCAGTATTGAAGTTCATGCCTAAGAGAGACAGAATCAAATCTTACGCTGGCTTGAACTTGAGGCTGTGCGGCTTATATCAGTATTTGCTAGCAATGGTATGGGGCTTTAGTGTCGACTTACTCTGTGATACCCATCTTTTCAAAGAATTTCTCCATGAACTCCATGAGGCCACCTAAGGTCAATCCATAATCGGCAATCACGCCTTCTACTTGATGGAATTCGCAAAGGTGAGTGGCATCAACCGACTCATTTCTGAGAGTGCGTCAGTGAATGATTCTTCAGAGTTGACAGATTCGGTCAGTGGGTAGGCACGTACCTGAAGACTCGGTCAATTGAGAAGTATCGAGCTGGCCGGCAACGGCCATCGGAGCTTTCAGAAGCCAGGCGGGAGAGCATGGCAGCTGACACGGCAGTGGTGTGTGTTCGCAAAACAAGTCTGATGCCCATTAGTTTAGTTTGAGAATGGTGGGGGTCAATTGGGTATTGGGCTCCATACCTTAGTGACTCCTCTTCGGACCAGGGGTATCTGTAACCAATAGACCCGAACTTTCCGTTCTCATGGACTTGTTTGACGCTCTCGAGATACTTGGTGTAGTCCTGCTTGTCGTCCGGAGACACCGGGCCAGGCTTAAGGGCCTTCTTTGGGTCTGAGATGTAGAAAGTGTCCTGTAGATCACGCGCAGGATGTTGCTTCTGCATGTTAGAAAACGACAACTTGAACGAATCTCCCTTCCGACAGCCATACCTGAGGGACAAAGAGCGCATCGAAGTTCTGTTCAAGTCTCAAGTCAGCAAACCCATTTTAGGTGTGTCGGGGGATCTGAGGAATTGGAAGAGTTGCTCATTGACTGCGAGCTCGTTATGGCGCAAATGAAGCTGGGAATCACATACCCAGAATCCAGACTCAATATACTGGTTGGTAGGCATTTCCGTGAAGCCAGTTTCGAAGAAGATTTGTCTGCAGGAAAAACCTTCAGAGTCAGCATGCTCCAAAAAGTAATGGGAATTCGCGTCCAGAATGTTGAAGAGCACATGTTAGGGAACGAATCATCTCAACCCCGGAAACAAATGCATCTCAAATCCTGACCCCGGAACCAACTAACCGAAATTCGTGTCGCATCTTGTTTAGCGGATGAAGGGCTCCAGCATGCTGGTCAGCGCCCAAGGCCTTGAAGTTGTAGGGCTCTGCGACTCTTGAGTTAGTCTTCCTCTTTCTGGTGGATAGCACACATGTGCTGCCGAGAATAGAAGGTGTCTCAATTTGGAGTACTGACTGAAGGTTGCGCTCTTCCACGAGCCAGACGCCAGCATGTCGGCGGTCAGATCCGTCTCTTCCTTGACCATCTCCAGCGCGAACTTAGTTCCCTTGCTGATTTTGAAAGAAATGGCCTTTCGAACAGTCAGAAGCTTGCGCTTCTTCAGATCCGCCAAAATCTTGCTTTCGTGTGTTCGCTTCTCCTGGATTGTCCGTAGCTGATCGCGGGTGACATCGTTGATTGAATCGACCTGACAGAATTATTAGGTTCAAGATCTTGTAAGTAGAATTAGGAAGGAACTCACCAAGGCAACAAGCTTGTTGTCCTCCTTCTTGATCCACTTCTCCTTGAAGGCCTTGCCCTGGCCAACCTTGGTGACATTTTTGTCACCAACTTCGGCCTCGAGCTCCTGGATTGAGAGACCACCCATTGCTTTGTGCACGGCCTCGAAGACACGGGCCTCGTGGCTGCCATGGCTGACGATAATTTCGGCTTCGGGTTCTAGGAAAGCCTCCTGGCGCTCGATTTGTTCATATGTGATCATGGACCGTGAGGCAAGGCGATCCAGGACGGCTTTCAGGGACTCGAAGGGGACTTCTGGGAAGGTTTCGGCAGACAAAATCGGGTCTGTTTTGGACAATGCTAGGAGGACCTCTGTGGTGAGATCCTCCGGCGAAGTGTTGGCCGTGGGAGCCATCGCGGGCGTGAGAAGTCGTTGGAGAGCAGCTTTGAGAAGCGGTTATCGCGAAATGGTGACTCAGTCCGTGGTGGAGGAGGGGGAGGGGCAGACCGCACGCTCAAAAAGCTCCTAGCTGCCCGCCGTTGATATTTGCAACAACATTTTTCCGGCCGATGCCCTGGTGAGTTGGTAAGTGGACACGAAATGGTTCAAACGTTCGACGACTTTTTATTCGTCCTTCCGTACTTCGTCTACTCCCTTACGTAGCCCTATCTAATCTCTTCGCGCGGCGCGTACCTTGATCATGCATGCTCTGAGTGTATTCTCCCATTATCCATTCTATGCGTAACGACTATATCTTGATCTCCTGCACTGCGCAGACCTCATGCGCTTTCCTGGAATACTACGCGATGAACTCACCTCCAACGGGGGCGCAACCTAAAACCATGCTGAACTACTCGTGTGAGGCTTGGAGGATGCGGCCAGACTACGAGATGAAGCGACCCCGAACCTAAAGTTTCAGGACGACTACTTTGAGCAGAGCTACTAATGGATTTGTGAAGTGTTTCGAAACTATCTCAGTTCTCGTGACACCGAAAGGCATCGGCTGCGTCTTAGCGAGCCCAAATGCTGGGAGCGTGAGGCTAAGCATTATAAGGATGTAGTCACCGAGAGTCTGTGGAATACGGCATTTGAAGATTTCCCCTAGGCCGTTGGAGTACCGATGACAGCAGAAGGCTAGCGGGACGTTGCCAAGTTTCATTAAAATACCTTGAGAAACATCGGGTCTTCGACACAACAAATCAAACAGCTACGACTTGATCGATACCCGCATTACTGGCAAACCGAAGCAGAGCTCTATGAAGTCATGTCAAACCTTCGCGAGAATGAATTGAAAGAGCACTGGACGAAGAGGGAAGGAAAACATCGAGTCCGCAAGGAAGAACTTGCACGACAGCCACTACGTCGAGAGCCTGAGTTTTGACAAAGCCAAAGAGTGTCTGATGGAATTGGGTCTAAAACGAGCAGCTATACGGAGTCGAAGCGCAAGTTACGCAGTGCCAAGAGAGGCGGTACTAAGCCATTGTGCCGGACAGCCGGCGCGTCTACGCTTGCTCCTCTTGGTTCCATTCACTCACTGTCCGTTAATGCTTTCAGAGTATAAAGTCCGTATTCAGGCAACGATCCTGATATCCCAAGTCGTGGTTGCAACATGTACGAAGTAGGTTTCGTATCATGTTAGGTACCCGAAAGACATTCAGACTGCGCACTCCGGACCTTGGCAACCTTCTGTTTCTAGAATTCGTCGCCGGCATCGACAATATCATCGAGTTGGTAGGGGACTTAAGAACATCATCAAATCGGGCCATGTGAGCGATTCTCTTTCTTTTAACATTCTGGTGATTTTGACTGACCTTCTTTATTTGCCGTGCAGTATCAAGGCAAATGCAATGACTTGGTGTTAGCCCATAATTATCCCCCATGGCTGATCTTGGAGTATTTTCTTAAGGACCTCTCACCTATCTACATGCCGCCCGAGTTCTTTGAGCGGCCGCTATGGCATACAAACAAGGTCGACATATTATCGTTGGGTTTGGTTGAAGTGCAGTGTCTCACGATGGAAAGCCCACTGGACGGCGTATGGGTTGTCGACATCCCATTGACGAACTGTCAACACAAGGCCTGGATGCGCGAGGTGATTCTTCGCCAGTTGCAGATGTGCCGCAGAAATTTATGTTCTTGCTGAAGGAGTTTATTCCGTAGGCAATTAAAAAGAGATTGTCTGCCTCCAAATGCGTCACGCGGTGGTTATGGCAAGCTGGCCAGCCCATGCCGATACCGATCAGCAGCCCAACACACCTGAAGGACCTGCCTAACCTTGACGGAAAGACATCAACTTCCAAAGCGTCTCCTCAAGTTGAGGTCAACATCAATGTCGAGCAAGTGTTCGCAGCAAGAGGAGGCGAGCGGTATCGGTATTGAGTGAACGCAGCTCCGTTTTGGGAATTCCTCACAGGTGGACACGGCGGAGTCATAGCCCGTCCGCAAGCCAAATGGGTAGTCGGCAACATCTCTTAAATGTAGACGCTGAAGTATTGGATTCGCAACGTTTGATGCGCTGATTCGATGTCACATCATTGCCTTCATGAGCGCCAACCCCAAGTGTTGATGATAGAGAGTGTTCTGGTGAGTCCAAGCAAGAGGACACCGATGGAAACGATGACAGCTTCGAGAACGACTGGGATGGAAGTGACAGCGAGGCTGAGGAATCTGAAAGAGGACGACAATCGCTTCAAACCGATTGGTTGGCAGGAATATAGAGAAGCATGGCACAAAGCTACAATCCCTTGGAATGTGAAACCTTAACCCTGATGCCGCTATCTAAAATGCTACATACTAGCTCAGAACACGTACTATCGTATGGGGGATGGCCACTTGCGTTCAATTGCCAGCAAATCCTAGAGTATGCATTGTCTAAGGTCAGATGGTAGGTACTTCGTATACCAAGTGTACATGCCTTGACCATGATTCCGTGAAGGCATATGAGTCGGTGTACCTAGACGATTGAGAATCTAACTAGTTGTGAAATGGACGGGTTAGGACGTCAAACTCTAAACAGAATGTAGGACTGTCAAGCAGTTGAAGCTTTAGCAACCCGGAAATCACGCAATTGTTCACTTCATGATGAGGCATTACTCATAATCTTGGCTCCGAGTATCCGTATCGACCGCCAGAGTCGAGTCGTGTCGTGACGTGGGCGTGCCTCAGCTCTTCCCTGAGGATTTGGCTCTCCTACGCTCCTGCATCGGAAATGGCCTGACGAGTGGGAAAATCTGGCTAGGCCACCAACACAAACGGAGAGGGAAGGCCGATTGATGACGGTTGGCTTGTGAGCAAACGCCGATGGACAAGGACAGGCACTCCTTTCAGTGCAGCAGCGCACGCAGCACTGCAGACCTGACATGGCCTTTCGGTCCAATGCTACTCCTGCTAGCCGAGCGCGGTCCGGGCCATCGTCGTGCTTGCGCAGGGATGCACCGTTTGTGGCGAGGGCTACTGGGGAGCTATTGGCGCGCGCAAGTCTGTCGACGACGAGATAGCTTGAGTTTTGCCTCCCGTCCGCTAAAACCAAAGACGTGTAGTAACGGACTTCGTGCCGTTCTCGGGTCTTGTCCATGGCTGGGATAGCTTTAAGCGTACGCTCCTGGGCTCCCTAGAGTCCTAAGCTCCTTGGCTCCGAGACTCCCTTGGATCTAACTAACTAGGTAACTATGTAATAACTACCGCCCTCAGTCGGAGGAATGAGCACGTACTTTCGCAGATCCCCTTTGTGAGGGGTGTCGGCGCTACCGCCTGGTGAGACGTGCACGCGGGAGGGAACTAGGGTCACAATGGGACCTCAACAACGCACTGTGTCTTATGCGGTCAAGCGATGGAGCGACCGAGGGGGCGAAATACGTACTTCGTACCTGCTTCGTACGTTGCTATGTACGGCTGTGAGAGGATCTGGACTGGAGGACTCAGGAGGACAGAGGACCCTGGATACGGGCGATCGCGCTGGTGTGGTGAGATGACGCTCAGCTGGCGATATCATCTCGTTGTCAGCTGCCGACGTGGGGAGTTGCTGACATCAGGATCACCTCCTGCTTTCGGCTCGCATCCCCACTGGACGGATCACAGAGCTGACGGTGCGCCCTGAAAAGCTGCCTTGCCTTATCATTGCCGCCAATGCCAACTGCTTCCAAGTTCATAGCTTTGCCATTGTGAGAGGGGTTAGCCAGCAGCTATCGTGGCTTGCTTGCGTTGTACGACATCGGACAGCACTTTGTGCACCCGCTTGATACAGTCATTACCCCTCGTGTTGGCGGGATCCCTTGATCCCCTCCCTCCCCTCCATCCATTGCAAGTGCAGATCCACGCGGAGTCTTGGCCGGTGCTCCCTGTGCCAGATGGCATGGCATAACCCGAACGGGCTGGGTGCAGTGAACTGTGAAGGTCTGACAGCGGAAGTAGCACTTATGGCGCACGACATTATGGCACAATCTATGATTGAGCTAACCCATAGCCTGGCCTACGGTATCTTGTCGACGGCTTGGCAGCTTTTCGTCGATGATGTTATTACTCGGTTCGTGCATCATCCATCTCAACGGTCACTGTTCCACTCTCAACGCCATGAATGCATTCCTTCCCCAGGAAGCCCCAGGCAGCGTGGCTTTGTTTCACTTTAAAACGGCGTCAACAGTGAACCATCCTCATTCCCTCAAGAACAACGTTTTACTACGCACGCGTGTTCCCACATAGAAGTGGAGGATCACATAGCAGAAGTTCGCACTACTTGCGCTGTACAGAGTAAGAAAAATGGAGTAGCACTCTATCCAGTGTAAGTCGAGAGCCGGGTTGGACAATGGCCGAGCCGCTGAGGAACCGTCGACCGCATTAACGCACCTGCGGACCTATCGTGCAGATCCGACCGACAATCTAGGCTAGACCTAGGCTGCGGCGTAATTGGAACCCGGGCGCATCGAGGTCGGGGCGGATATCACGATTGACGTGTTCGCTGGCAGTGCATCACGAGCGCATGTCTCAGACAGCCATGGCGACAGATGTGATGGGCAGGAAATGGAGCGGGATCGACACGCGAACCGGGCGTGGGACTCAGACAAACTCGACCCCGTGCTCCACAGGGACCAAGGACGTCCTCACTACGTTAAGTACCTCTTGACGACAAGCGATGGCCATTTGAATACGTAGTGAGATCCTCCGGCGATCCTGCGACATACGGAGTAGTCATTAGTTCCCTAGTGTACACGTTCCACGTACGAATATACGGTAGGGAGGCTGGCCAAACCGTACGTTGGTGAGATGGCGGGAGAGTCCGTGAGGTCGTTTTCCAGCATTGTCGCGAAACACCGTGACCCAGCAGTTCCCCGGCTCTGCGTCGAAAACAGTATCCTTGTTCATTACGGCGACTCGGACGGCGCAGGGAGCCCGACCCGTACCAAACGGAGCATCTGGGTTGGGTATGCCTACATGGCAATTGCACGTCTCAAGCAGGAAGCACACCCTCGCACGTGCAGCTTTGGTGTTGCATTCCAGGTTCGAGACCTTAAGACAACTCAAGCAAGACTCGCAGCCCAGCCCGCAGACACTACGAGTCCGTCCCAGCATGTGGCTTGCCGCTGCGATGCAGTTGGGCATGACTTGCGCGCTTGGAAAGGCCGTGACTCGCCGCGAACCCACAAGTGGACGAAACAGACGGCATCGAGAGGTCTGCCGTAGTCTCGTACGAATAGACGGAGGATGGACCGTGGTAGTGGTGAAGGTGGAGGCGGCCGATATGGTGCAGATGATGCAGCTGCCGAGCCACGCAAGACCATACAGGAGGCACACAAGCACATCACAGAGAAGGCCGACGAAGAGGAGGGTATCATTCGAGGGAGATATAGGGCAGTTGGCGTCGCCACGGGCATTAATCTGGGCCTTGATGCGGGCAACGGAAGAGGCCAGCGCGGCGGGAGCGATGGCTACTGCAACGATACGCTGCTGGGTGTCATCATGGCCATGCAAGGTGAGGTGGTTTGGGTGGGCGAGACGTGACGGATGGACGGGGTGAGGATTGGTGGAGAACTTGGTTAGGGGCAGCCGGACCGTGCGACCGGACAGTGTGCTGACGAGAACACGGGCCCGTCTGGCCTGCAAATCAGACCCCGAAGCAATACTAGCGGACACCAAGCACACTGTGTTGAGCCGGACCTGGATCCTATCATCTTTTAGCGATGGGGCCGAGGTTGGTACTGGTGGCTGGGAAGATGGCGGCGTGGTTCGGGCGCTGCCGCACCGTCCTCGGTGACGACCACAACCGGGGGTTGTTTGTGCTCGATCATGGAGGCATCGTCTTTGTTGCAAACCTTTAAGAGATGTGAATACAATAATAGATGCTCGATCGCCCTGCGGAGAGGTAGGGCATTGTTAGGGGTGTTCTCTGCCCCGTCTTCATCTGCAAACTACCCGCGCAGGCTGCACAAAGAGTGGCCAGGAGGGCCGGGGAACAGGAGGGTGGAGGGCCTGCGGATCTGCTGTTGAGGCGCCCCACTGTACGCCCGAACGTCGTGATTTGGTACTCGAGAGTGCCGGACGGGTTTTATCGACAAAGTGGAGTTTTGCATTGCGTCTAGGGCCGGTCCCCTGTGGGTTTTCTTGCAGCGGCCGAGCGAGTCCGAGTTCCAGCAAGTCAGTTCAAAGCTAAGGACCCGCATCGCGGAGAGCCGGACTGATCCAAGGTTTTCTTCGTTGTTGTATGCGTGCCCCGCGTGTTGTTGAGAGTGGGTGAGCGGGAGTGAGCGAGTTACTAGATATGTAGTGAGTGCTAGTGAGTGAGTGCTCGAGAGAGAGTGTGTGTGGTTCTTCCTGTCGAGTCTGCGTGGTGGTGCAAGTGGTGGTAGTGGTGGCCATGGTGATGGTGGGGGGAAGATGTGTGTACGGCGCTTCCGCACTGTGGCATGGCTGGGACAAGCCGCGGTACAGACCCCAAACTCCCACTGGGTCCTTCACTGCAGAATGGCTGCAAACCCAGGCGCCACGACAGCAAAACTGGGTCAGCTCACACTGTGATTCTACAGTGTGCACAGTGATACACGACGTTGGCGGCTGGGGCGTGATTGGCTTCCCGCTCCACATGGGGCGCAGGCCGCAGCAGCTGGCAGCGGCGGACCCTCCCCCAGCGGCGCCAACGGGTGCACCCAAGCATCCAGCGGGTTAAGCGGGTGCGTCCAGTGGATGCTTCAGTGGGGAGTGGTCCCGGGTGGGTGCTCCAGGTGGCTTGGCAGCGCCCATTGGCTGTAAGTCCCGGCTGGGGCTGGACGAGCTTCACCGCTTCTTCCCCCCCTCGACCCCGTCGACTCCCATCGACAACCGCCCACTATAGCGACGCCAACCCATGGCCCAGCGTCCTCCAGCACTCTTCTCCTCTTCAAGCTGCTCTCAAACCTCTTTTCTTCACCTCTCCAGGGACTTGACGAAAGAGCGGTGTCGTCCGCTCGTCTCTACAATACTAGCACCTTTCGCAGCATACTCCTCCACTCGCATTCTGCCTTTCGCCAGAATGACCTTTGACTTCAACAACGGCGGGGGTGATGCCTTGCTCGATCTAACCTACGACCACCGGGACCGCAACACTTACCAGACGTATCCGACCGCGACTACGCATTCGAGTCCCGCGGCAGCTTCAAACATCATGCCTGCAAATGCTCGCGCCTGGAATGTCCCGCTCGACATGGCTTCGGGCGGCCATGCTTCTATGAGCCCCGAGGAACTCCAATCGAACTCGCCTCTATCGCAATCCGCCAGCCCGCATAGCCAGCACTCGCCGCTACAACACTCGCCGTTCCAGCCCTCCGCGAACCCGTTAACCGACTGGGCTCTTCAACAGCAGCAGCAGCAGCAGCATCAACAGCAGCAACTTGCCGCCGCCCCGGACATGTCCCAGTTCATCCAGGATGCTGCCCTCATGAGCTTCAATGCCTTCCCCACCAATTTCCAGCCTCACCCGCTCGACTATCTGCCCCCGACGTCCCAAGCGGCCTTCCAGACCAACCTGCTTGAGTCGACCTTCAACGCTATGCCTTCAATGGACGATCCCACCCAGGCGGTTCAGTGGGGCAGCACCGGAATGGAGAACTGGCAGGAGTTTCAGAGCACTTTGCAGATGGATGGCCTTCCCCGCCTCGACAGTGTCGGCAGCAATTCCCCTACTGGGACTTATCTCGAGGTCCTGTCGCTCCCCTCGTCCTCGGGCGAAGGCTGGGCCATGGTCGACTGGAACCAGCCCAACTTCGATCAGTTCCAGCAGGCCCATGCTCAAAGCGCGGCCATCTTCAATCCCTCCCAGACTCTTCACCTGAGGACCAACTCGGATTCCTCCGATGGCGCCAATTCCCTGGAGTTCGGAAGTTTCGAGGAGATTCCTCCTTTCCCCTATTCTCCCTTCTCTCCTGAGTCGGACGGCTATGTCGACGCTAGCAGCCACCGCAATTGTCTCTGCGGAGAAGGTGTCGGCCACACTCACGACACCGTCAGCCCCGCTGCCGCTGTCGCCGCCCCTACTGTTCCTACGCCCATCAAGTCAGAGCCCGCATCCTCATCCAACCGTCACAGCCCTGGCAGCGGTGCCGGTTCAACATCCCCACCTTCCACCACCACTCGCCGGAACTCGGGTCCCCGCAAGAGCCCCATCACAAAGGCCACCAAGCCCGTGACTCGACGCATCTCCAACGGCAAGAAGGATGGTACTGTCGAGAAGAAGGTTGGCCGCAGAAAGGGACCTCTTTTGCCTGAGCAGCGAAAGCAAGCCAGCGAGATAAGAAAGCTGAGAGCTTGCCTGCGATGCAAGTTCCTGAAGAAGACCTGCGACAAGGGAGAGCCTTGTGCCGGATGCCAGCCTTCGCACGCTCGTCTGTGGCAGGTTCCCTGTACCCGAATTGACATTAAGGACATTGGGTACTTCATGAAGGACTGGAAGGCAGACTACGAGAGGCACATGGACCGTGGCGTCTCCGTCTACAACGTCAAGGGCTTTGCCCAGAAGGAGACCCTTATGTGGATCACCCACGGATATGGCTTTGCTCTCCCCGTCATGGTCCGAGAGGTTTTTGTCGCCGATGACAGCTGCTTCTCCGTTGACTGGGTCGAGACGAACCTGACCGACCAGGAGCCTATTGACTTTGAGACTCGCACCGAGAAGCTCGACGTTGGTGCTGAGGGTGTCCGTGTCGATGCTCTGTCTGAGTACCTTGACAAGCACATTGACGGTCCTTTCGAAGACTTCATTGATGACCACTTTGAGGGTACTCCCTTCATCACCGAGATTCTCAAGACCGCTCACCGCTACTACGTCAAGGAGGAGATGCCTGTCATCCGCAAGGCCCTCAAGCTGGTGCTCGCCTACAACCTCACCATGCATATCACCATGGTCGAGAACCAGGGCTCCGAAGTGAACCTCGATGGCCAGATTGACGACGAGGACTCTAAGTACTACGGTCGCACCGTCGCTCCCGTCATGATCAACTTCCAGATCAAGTGCGCCCTCGCCGACATGTGGCGAGAGTTGCAGAAGGACATCCTCGAGGAGCTCTCCTCTTTGTACTCTGGCGTCTACAGTGGTGAGAAGATGAAGAACTGGCCCACTATCTTCATGCTGGCATCGATCCTGCTGGCAGTCTGGGAGGAGATGCAGTTTGACTGCCACTACCGCGTCCCGGACCCTATCGCCGTCAACAAGTTCTGTAACGACATGGAGACGACACCTGTTGGCGTTATTGTGGGTCTTTTCCACGCCATTTCTCAGAAGCTCCCTGCCTTCACCGACTGGGACACCCGCAAGCATGGTCACCTACTCCACAACAACATGGCCGTATGTGAGGCCATGACCGAAGTGCGATCACACGTCATCAAGCACGGTATGTACTCACCACTATACAGGCAATGGACTTTTCTAATCATTCACTACAGAGGCCTACCTTCGAACCCGCAAGGAGTCCAAGTTCGACCGATACGACTTCGACTCCCTGTCCAACAAGTTCCTCTCGAAGCTTGTTATCCGGGCCAACTAAGGCGGCATCTCCCTGAACAATCGTGCTTGGACACAGTTGTCAAAGGTGCCATTTAACAGGCTTCTTCGGATGTCAAATTTTCCTTTGTTGAAATTTGTTTCTTTTTTGTTTGATTTTTCAGCGATAGCGTTTACAAGATTTTACACCTCTGATCTTGGACGACAATGGGCCCCCACCCTTGTCTATGCAAACACCAACGACACAAGACGAAGACTTTACCTTCTCTCACGGCCGGTCACCGAAAAAGCACGAATTTACCTGTAACGGGAAATGTGTTACGACCTCATTATGACTCTCTTCTACGATTTGTATGACTTTGAAGAAGACAAAGCTTTTAGTTCTATTCATCGTTTCTGGGTGGGAGACGACGATGGATACAGATGAAAACCAGACCCTTGATAGGGTATTTTATGGAATCATGCTTCATGATATGGCATTTGAGTACGATATGATTTTTTGCATGGTTATTGAGCCTAAACGAGAGGAGATGTGCATGGAATTTTAGGGCGTTGGTGAGCTCAAGTGGGCCGGACCTTCGTATATGGAGCGGACTTTTGCGAGATGTCGAGGTTTTCTCGGATAGTTATACAAAAAGCACACGTATGCGACGCAACTGCTATAGCTCTTGCTATCAAAAAAAGGATTTTACAGTTACTATCTCTCACGGGTCTCACCCCCTAACTTGATGTTCATGACCTTTACTGACAATGATCCTGTTAACACATGATGAGTGAGGAGAATGATTGTACGGTGATGAATCTATAATTCTGGGGTCTGTAAGTGATTGAGGATCAGGTAGAGACCTCACTATAGAGCCGACCTGCCCGTAAATGACCGGAAGGTCAGTCAGGTGAGGTGAAAGCTGGTTGAAGCTAGGGGCGTCAAACATGTGATCTAAGCAGCACACGGGACTCAGCAACCGAGCCACGAGATCCGTTCGTCACGTCTTTACATGCAGTACGAAATTGGCATGGACATAACTTCAAAGCGGGCAGGGCGATGCTAAACTAACCGCAATGGCAAGCTGTCGATCATGGACAGTTTGTCGTCCTACAAATACTTCACAAGGGCGAATATAGTGTAGAGATTCGCACCATGGACTGTCAGTGTCATCGATGCTAGTACGGGATATGACCATCCGTACTTACGTACTCTGAGTGTGCAGGCCTTAGGGATGGCTTGCTGCCGACAGATGGGGTTCTTTATTGAGAAAGAGCTTCTGGATCCAAGGTCGTCCTGTTTGAACGCGTCTCCGTCGCCGTTAATTGGATCCAGCCTTTAGTCTTACCACCTGTACTGAGACTTCCAGTACAGGTACCGTAGTCTTTGTTCTTGCCCGGGCCTACGAAACTGGTTCCGGTTTCGTGCTGCTGCCCCTGCAATTGTTCCTCCTTTTGGACAGTGCATCGACTGACACAAGGTACTCCATAGTGGATTCCTTGCTCATATTAGCTGTTATGACCAAGTATGTTGGGCACTGGTGAATTGATGTTTGACTTGAGTGTTGCGTACTAAAATGCACTCTATATATGTTTCGATGGCCAAAGGACCTCTAAGTGGCGGATGCCATGTCATCTCTTGAATAGATATACCATCTCGAAATAAGACCCTCTGTTTTATGGCGGTTACTACTCTCCTATGTATCATTTATTCTTTATTCGTTTGTTAGTTACCTTGATGCTGTCGGGGTATTCCGTTTTGTTGTGTACATGATCGCCCTGCGCCCATGCCGGATATTGGCGCCTTACTACTGACCGTGCTTTAAGCTGAACGAGTAATTTCTGCTTCGCATCAGAATTTATAAATTAAGGGACACACGATGTTGCCAAGGGATATAGATGTATTCAAGTAACCATAGTGGGGTAGCGAGCCTTTGCCCAAGGTCTTCGCCGGACATCCGCTTGGCATTGTGACTTTCGAAACTGCCTATCTTTTTATGCCCATAACTTGTGGGATGGACAAGATGTCTTTCTCGGGAGATTTAGGTACTTTCATTCTTCATCTTCCAGATGCGCGGGATTAAAGAGTGAGAGGTTGTATGGTGTAAGTAGCCGGAACTCGATGAAAGCTCGAAAGATGGCCACGACCTGAACTGCCAGGGGGTTGGAAACTAGTAGGCAACCCAGGGACCTTGATGATTTAGAGGACAGCGGCTCAAGTTTTGTCCCCAGGAGCATGGGCTGGATCCCCTCTGCCTCCCGCGTCTTTCTAGCTTTTACCGCAACTAAGCCATTGCCCGAAACTGAACAACTCAAACCAACTCCCCAATCACGTCCAACATGACAGCCTCGAGCATCAGAGACCAGATCTTGAGCAAGGCCCTTATGACTGAGGCAAACCAGATGTTATCGGGGGAATCTTCAGGTCCAACCTGTAGGGAACCAACGAAAGAATAGTATATGCGCAAACACATGGCAGTCCAATTTCCTTGAGTGTGCGAAGGCTAGTTTTTTGTAGCAGCTCCACATCACCCCGGAACAAGGTTGATGTTACTTCAATGATCACTTAATTTGAGTGTAGCTATATGTATCGTTTTCCACGATTGGTCAAAGATCCCTACAGTGACTCCAACCAAGCCTTCGCACACTCAAGGGGATAAAATCTCTGTCCTATCTGGAGTGCCTATCCAAGGCCTAAACTTATGCTTAGTGAAATCCGAAACAATGATAGTTTTTGCTTTGTATAGACTACGAGTCTGTCATCTGCAATCTAGACCCACATTCACTGTCAATGTTTGCCGTAACGCTGTTGATCATAAACCCAGCTCTGGCCCAAATGTGGCGAAAGGGGCTGCATCCCGCAGACCCGCCAGGGGCAGTCGGCCCCCAAATCGATCTTGAATGTTGATCGTATTTAGGTTGCATGAAAATGGGTATGAGAAGTGGTTTGACGGATCTGGATCTTGGTGACCTCTTTTGTTAGTCAGGTGTCAGGCTCCATTACGAGGTGCTAAAGTCACACGCCTAACTGCTCGTGTTTTGGTGAGTGCCAGAGCCCAACCAACCAGCTCTAACATTCTACTGCTGCCGTGCCAAGGGTATTTAATCTTGAATGGGTATTCAAAATTTTGCAGGCCGCTTTTTGGGAAGCCTGGACCAATTTTAGTGACGAAGCTCAGGGATCCGAATGCAACTTCGACGTGCTGGTCGCTTCGCGATAAAGCGAGAAGCCGGAAACCGAAGAGCGAGCACGGTGGTTTCGCCGAACGATGACGTCGCCACCATCAGTAACCAGGCAAGCCAGGGCCGGATTCCTCGGGCGGTTTCGGTTTCGGTGACCCCGCACTGGCCGGAGCAGGTTGGTTGTGAACATGGGCATGGACATGGGTACCGGATGGGTCTGGGCTGTGACGGGGTTCGGCTTCGCTGGCATTTGGTGCAAGGCCCTTGAGTTGAGACATGGAATGTGTCCAAGCCGCGCTTGAAGGTTACGTGCGACGGATGGCTTAGATCAGGGCCGAGGCTTTTGTGTTCCTGAGAAGCGATGATCCATCGTGGCGACTGGGCTGTTTCAATCAGGCGGATGCACACATTGGGTTCGTCCGGGCTCATTCTCAGACGGAACGGATCTTGGCTTTGCTGGGGAAAGTGGCGACTCAAGCATGTCTCCCTTCTGCTCTGGACCCGCTGGGCCACGCCAGACCTGTCCGCAGCCGTCGCCGCAGCTGTCGGACGATGAGTGACGGCTGGACTGACGAACAAAGACGATGACGGGACGGCGATAGGCGACTAGCGACAAAACCGAAAGAGGGCTGCATTCCCATGTCCTGACAGTTTTGCATGTTCCAAACTCGTTCCAAGGCCCCCCACGCTCCCAAACAAATGACGTGATAGCGAAAGAATTCTCTCTCTGTTTGTCGCATTCACCCGGATTTCTAAGCGCGCATCGGGCTCCTAGACGAGAGGAGACGAGAGGAGACGAGAACGAGGAGGCCAGAAGCGCATGAGCAACAAACAACCGCTCTTGGGTGACATCAGTCACGTCCTGAACGGTCCGACCGTCAGACCCACCCACCCCAGTTTGGCCCGGTTACCCAGATAAGATTCCAAAGTCTCCAGTACCTAGTGTCTCACCCCACAGACTCTGACGGCCGAGGTATCCAGAACCGACTGTGGCGTTCTGCAGCCTGCTCCGGACTTCTGGAGCCTTCCCGTGGCGTGCCCGCTATTGGTGTGCGGTGAATCACTCGCCAGAATCCCTGCGCCCGTGCTCGCTCATGCCTTGTCGCAGCCGTAGGCGTAATCGTAATCCGGCCAACTGCGCCCCCGCCTCCCACCTGCCTGCCACCTGCCTGCTTTCCCTCCTCTCCTACTTAAACCTCGCCTGCCCATCATCGACTTCTCCTCCCTTTCCTCCTACATCATCCATCTCCCATCACTGAACTCCTCGCTTTCGAGACCCTACCGCCTTCAACCATCTATCGATCTACTACCCACCCCGATTACACGAACGAAACCGCCATCATGCAGATCTTCGTCAAGACCCGTGCGTCGCCTTGAGCCATCCTCACCGCCTTAGTTCATTACTAACCATCCTCACAGTGACGGGAAAGACCATCACCCTTGAGGTCGAGTCCTCCGATACTATCGACAACGTTAAGTCGAAGATTCAGGACAAGGAGGGCATTCCCCCGGATCAACAGCGCCTTATCTTCGCCGGAAAGCAGCTCGAGGATGGCCGCACCCTCTCCGACTACAATATCCAGAAGGAGTCCACCCTTCATCTCGTCCTCCGCCTCCGTGGTGGTATGCAAATCTGTAAGTCTGAACCTCACGCTCATTGCCTGCAACAACGTACTGACAAGTCTCCACAGTCGTCAAGACTCTCACTGGCAAGACCATCACCCTCGAGGTGGAGTCCTCCGATACTATCGACAACGTTAAGTCGAAGATTCAGGACAAGGAGGGCATCCCCCCAGACCAGCAGCGCCTGATCTTTGCTGGCAAGCAACTTGAGGATGGCCGCACCCTCTCCGACTACAACATCCAGAAGGAGTCTACTCTTCACCTCGTCCTCCGCCTCCGTGGTGGTATGCAGATCTTCGTCAAGACCCTCACCGGCAAGACTATCACCCTCGAGGTGGAGTCGTCAGACACGATTGACAACGTCAAGTCGAAGATCCAGGACAAGGAGGGCATTCCCCCAGACCAACAGCGACTTATCTTCGCCGGAAAGCAGCTCGAGGATGGCCGAACTCTGTCCGACTACAACATCCAGAAGGAGTCAACCCTGCACTTGGTTCTCCGACTCCGTGGTGGTATGCAGATTTTTGTCAAGACCCTGACCGGAAAGACGATTACTCTGGAGGTCGAATCATCTGATACCATCGACAATGTGAAGTCGAAGATTCAGGATAAGGAGGGCATCCCCCCAGACCAGCAGCGACTTATCTTTGCTGGTAAGCAGCTCGAGGACGGTCGCACTTTGAGTGATTACAACATTCAGAAGGAGTCGACCCTTCACCTCGTCCTCCGTCTTCGTGGCGGTCAGTAAGCGACCCAACAGGGTGGTTACGGTTCATGACGCTGGCACGACTGGCAGGATGGCGTTTTCGGTTTACATAGGATTTGGACTTGGGGCTTTTACCCTGCCATGATGATATATCCAATTAGTACAATAGTTTTGCGCGCTGCCAACCAGCGGTGCCTCAATACAGACTCGATTGAAGTCGAAATGACATTTCGTTCCCTCCATATCAAGCGACGTGATTCATGATGGGTGGGGATGGTGGATAAGGAGGGGCTTGGTGGCGCTGTCCCGTGGCTCATGTCCCGCTTCTGTGTCCCGCTTCTGCCTCAGGGCCATGACATGGTGGGGCAAAATATCCACCCACGCGGTCGCAAGTTCCTCAAGGTCGTCGTGCAAATTCAAGAACATTTCCTCTTAAGCCCTTTCAAAACTCTGACTTTTATTTCTCCCTGGGAGATGATGAGCTTAAACGGCCGCATGCTTCAGTTTTACCATATATATATCTCGTCCCCCCCCCATTAATAACTCTACATGACAGTGCATTTTAAACTCTTCGCCCTCCGAGCGACGCGCAAACGAGCTCTTCTCCAGCCTGGTTGAGAACGACCGACAGACGAGCTACTGAGACGACCTTATCCTTATCACCCCGAGCACCAGGCTATGCCGTCTTATTTCTACCACCTCAAGTTCGAGCTGTATCCGACCCCGAACCCAGTCGCGGACGGAACATCGACAACAGCCGACACTAACATTTGGCTGCCGCCTTCCGGAGCCACCGTTTTTGACGAATTTCCCTCCCACCCACCGCGCGACCGACGAACACCACACCTAGCTCCGACCGCCCCGCCGGCCTTTCAGCAGAAATATTCAACATCTGCATCAGCGATCGCACAAAGCTCGTCGTCTTCGAACCGGAACGTAATAGACTGCGGGGCAGCCTCGCGCGGACCCTCTAGAGAAGCCGGTCACAGGATCGAGATAGTACCAGAACGACAGTGGCTTGAGAGGATCAACAGCTTCCCGCCTCCATCTTCCAGCGCGGCGATCCGACCACAGACTGCGGTTCAGGACTGGCGCTTTGGGCGTGTCAGCATCGAGACGCTCGACTTGCGCACCGGCGCTCCGATGGCTGGTGAGGCGAGCAAGACGGGGCCATTGGCTGCGCCTAGTCTAGGACCGACATTTAGAGGCTCCGGCACAGCTACGAAAGCCAAGTATCTCCCGCTCGAGACGAAGAATACAGAGTTCGGTTGGGGAGTGGTACATTTCTACCGGGAGGCGGAGGAAACGCCAGACCTAACCTTGGTGGCACAACATGAGGAAGTAGCGGAAGACTCCAACGGCGATGATTGCTCCACTCTCTGTATTCCCGCTGTGCCTGCGTACATGTCTCCTGGAGATCTTTTGGGATTCCTGGGCGGGAATTGGAGAGAGGATATCAGTCACTGCAGAATGGTCATGACATCAAAGATGAACAGATATCTCGTCTTGCTCAAGTTCCGGGACGGTAAGCGAGCCAAGGCGTGGCGGCGGGAGTTTGAAGGGAAGGTTTTTAACACAATGGAGGTGAGCCTTGGGATTCCTCTAGTGAGCTCTGCGTTTGCTGACCAAAGACAGCCTCAAATATGCCACGTCGTATTTGTCAAGAGTATTACTTTCGAGACACCAAACGGAAGGAAGCCCAGCCACAGCCTTCCCGGACTATCTTCTTCAGCCGGCATGTCAAGCAGTCTCCGGCCATTCCCCCCACCCACTCCGAATTTGGTCGAGCTGCCAACCTGCCCTGTGTGCCTGGAACGCATGGACGAGACAAACGGACTCATGACAATTCCGTGCTCGCATGTGTTCCACTGTACCTGTCTGCAGAACTGGAAAGGTGCCGGGTGTCCAGTCTGTCGATTTACCAATACTTCGCCTGGAGCAGGTTCCGACCCGTCGAATCCGTACAACCAACCATTCGGCTCACATGTGTCGAACCTATGCAGTGTCTGCGACTGCACGGACGACCTCTGGATTTGTCTCATTTGTGGCTACGTTGGTTGCGGCCGGTACAAAGGTGGCCATGCAAAGGATCATTGGAAAGAAACAGCACATAGCTTTTCTCTTGAGTTGGAAACACAACACGTGTGGGATTACGCCGGGGACATGTGGGTTCATCGACTCATCCGCGATAAGGGCGATGGTAAGGTTGTCGAGCTTCCAGGCAGAAGTGGCCACAATGATCACCAAGAAGAGGATGTGGTACCACGTGCGAAATTGGACAGCATCGGCCTGGAGTATACACATCTGATTACCAGTCAGCTTGAGACGCAGCGGATATACTACGATGAGCTGATCAAGAAGGCGGTAGACAAGGCCTCAAAGGCGTCTGCCGCCGCTGAGGACGCAGCCGGACAGATGTCGACAGTCGTAGAGAAGCTGACGCTACTAGAAGATAAGTACAAGACTCTCAGCAACACAATCCCGCAGCTGGAGAGGGACCTTGCGAGGGAACGCAATAAGGCAACCAAGAGCGAGAACCTAGCTCGCAGCCTGGGCAAGTCCCTACAAGAGGAGAAGCGCTTGAATGAAGGACTTATGAAGCGGATCGAGCATTTGAACGTGGACCATGATGCGCTAGCGAAGCAGGTAGGGCAGCTGCGGGAGGAGAACGCGGAGCTCAAAGAGATGAACCGGGACCTTAGCATGTTCATCTCGGGACAGGAGAAGTTGAAGGAATTGGAGGAAGAGGGGGAAGTAGGTGAGGGCGAGATTGAGGGAGGAAGTGCGAGTGTACCAGAAAAGAAGGGTCGACGGAGGGGGAAGAAGTGAGTATGATGCGATGCGATTATTGTTGGCTGTTAGTTTAGAAGCGATGTTTTGATATCCCAGCAATGATGAGAATGAGCTATGAATATTCTATAACGATTTTGAAGATGCTCTTGTCCGTGTGTGCATACTTTAAACAGTGACATCCATTCCACACTTCTTACTGCAGACTATAGATGTTATGACAAGTTAACAGTCATAAAATGGTGACGATGGCGTCAGAGTTTGACGACGAGGGACGCTTATCTACGGAGTACGGAATTCGGAATTCAGGGCATTTCGAATGGTCTGATAGGACCCTATTATTGGCACTGTTGACCGACTTGATCGCGTCGTGGAGAACCCGGTTGGCAAAAGGAATTCCCATGAGTTCCATTCGTCCATCCACTCATCCTCGGATGCACAAACCGGCTCACGGATGCGACACAGCCAGGTATTATTCCCTCATCGATCTGCCCAGCACAGCTCAACCGAAAAGGACCAAAGGGTCAAGCCAAATTCATGTGCAGGTGCATTTGTTGAGGAGGCGACTTAGAAGGGGGGACGTGGGCTACATGGTGATTGGTAGCCTTGGGGTTTCGGCTCCCCATCTTTTGAGTGCAGTTGAGACGTGCAGCGCAGATGCAGATGCAGATGCAGAGGGGGGAGGGAAACAAGGGACGTGCAGCTAGCAAAGATGGGCGGTGGCTTTTGTGACGGACGAATGGGAAGGGTGGAAGTGGTGGAAGTGGTGGAAGTGGAATTGGGGGTTGGAGATTGTGAACCTGAAGAAATGAGGAGGAGGTGAGACAGACAAAACAAGAGACACAGACAGACAGACAAGAAAGCGACAAGAGAGAAGAGCTCACACAACTGAGAGACACGGGGGCGAGAGACAGCAGATAAGAAACATGTCGGTATACTTCCAGGCGTCAGGGGCGTTATAGAGACTTTTATCCTATTGAAGCTTCTGACACAGTCTGGTCCGTCTGCGTAACCGGGCGTCACAAGAGAATGTCATCCGTTGTCTGTCTCCAATCCAGGACTATTCGGCCGAGCCGAGTTGCGCTTGTTGGCAACCCTGCGTGCTCGTGCCAAAGCGGAAGCTAGGTAACTGTATCGGTTGTATTTCGCGGCATCTCCCTCGGATGGAGTGGGGTGAGGGGACGGGGGCAACTATGACCAAACGTGACGGAGGTGGCCCGGCTTGTCCTTACGAGATTCCCGGAGTAGACTAGAATCCGATTAAAAACACCCCGAGATATTCATCTTTCAGCCCTTTGGCGTGAGTCTCCTGTTGCCGTCCGTTCAACGCGGCCGTGAAGTGTGTGGCGATCGCACAGCGGGGAAAAGGCGGCGGATAAGTAAGTCAATCTATTTCCAACCCAATAGTCTACCCGAACTAAGTAGTCTATCTACCTATCTAGATACCTGCCTTGAACTTCCAGTATCAAAAGAATCCGTTCCTACCTACTTATTAGCTTGGTCGTTTTCTCCCCCCTGCTAGTGACAAGTAGCTACCCCTCCTCTCCTAGCCCCAGCCCCAGCTTTCCATCTATCTTCCCCCCCAAGAAAAACTCCGTGCTCCGTCTTCCGTCTTCCGCCTTCCGTCATCTCCGTGCGCTCGCTCCGTCCTCCCATCTCGACCACCGACTACCTACCTTACTCTCCTAGGTACGCTCGCTCCGCCATCACCCATCGCCGCCTGGCCGCGCGCGCACAAACCCAAAGGCAAACGCTCTCGAGGACAACCTCACTCCTTCCTCAATCTCTCCCCGCGTCTCCCCGGCCCCGCTCTCTCCCGTCATGGCCGGCGCAAAGGATAAGGCGCCGTCCGAGGCCGTCTCCAAGACCGCCTCCAAGGCCGTCTCCAAGGTTGTCTCCAAGGCTGCCCCGCGCAAGGAGCTCTATCCCATGGTCAACTGGAAGTACGACCTGTTCCTCTACAGCGTCGGCAACATCGTCGACACCTTCTTCCGCGAGGTCATGCCCCGGGGCGCCTGGCGCGTTCCCCAGACCGGCCCTGTGCTCTTCGTGGCCGCGCCTCATGCAAATCAGGTCAGTCCCACTCTCCCTTCTCGCAGCTTTCACATGCCATGCCGTGCCGTGTCAAACACCACGCCGAGATCCCACGTGCTTGCGCGCTAACGTCTGCCGCTTTGGCCTGCCCTCCAGTTCGTCGACGCCCTCATCCTCCAGCGCACCCTCCGCAACGAGGCCAACCGCCGTGTCTCTCTCCTCATCGCCGCGAAATCCGTCCATGGCTTCATCGGTTGGGGCTCCCGCCAGGTCGGTGCTGTGCCCGTCGGCCGCGCCCAGGACTCGGCTAAACCCGCCACCGGTCTCATCTACCTCCCCGACCCCATCAACGACCCGACCCTGGTCCGTGGCGTCGGCACCAAGTTCGGCGAGGGCGAGGGTCAGGTCCAGGGCATGCTGTTCCTGCCCCCCGGCAAGAAGACCACGGGCGCCAGCGTCGACATTGCCCAGATCCTCGGCCCCGAAGAGATCCGTGTCAAGCGGCCCTTCAAGGGCAAGCTTGCTTTGCAGCAGCTGACGGGTCGTGACGACATCGACGATGATGGGAACTTCACCAACAAGCATCTCAAGGGCCCGGCCCCCGGCTACGAGGGCACCAAGTACAAGCTGGCCCCTCACATCGATCAGACCAAAGTCTACGAGGCTGTCTTCTCCCGCCTGCGCAACGGCGGCTGCGTCGGCATCTTCCCCGAGGGTGGTAGCCACGACCGCACCGAGCTCCTCCCCCTCAAGGCCGGTGTCGCCATCATGGCTCTGGGCACTCTTGCTGAGGACCCCGACTGCGGTCTCAAGATCGTCCCCGTGGGCATGAACTACTTCCACGCCCACAAGTTCCGATCGCGCGCTGTCGTCGAGTTCGGCGCGCCCTTTGAGATTCCCCGCCACCTCGTCGAGCTCTACCGTAACAACCAGCGCCGCGAGGCCATTGGCCAGGTCCTCGACACAGTCTACCAAGCTCTCAACTCCGTCACCGTGTCGGCCCCCAACTACGACAACCTTATGATGATCCAGGCCGCGCGCCGCCTTTACAACCCCACCGGCAAGAAGCTGCCACTCCCTGTCGTGGTGGAGCTCAACCGACGGCTGTCCATGGGCTACGAGCGGTACAAGGACGATGAGCGCATCATGTCCCTGTCCGAGGGAGTCAAGGAGTACAATTCGCAACTGCGCTACCTCAACCTGAAAGATCACCAGGTGCAGTACGCCCGCATGTCCATCGTTAAGGTCATCCTCTTGGCCATGTACCGCTCCATCAAGCTCCTCTTCCTCTTCATCTGCACGGTGCCTGGACTGCTCTTGTTCTCGCCCGTCTTCGTTGCCACGAAAATCATCAGCCGGCAGAAGGCCAAGACCGCTCTGGCTGGCTCGACCGTTAAGATTCGGGGTCGTGATGTCATGGCAACCTGGAAAATCCTGGTTGCGATTGGTCTGGCCCCCATGCTGTACCACTTCTACTCGATCCTCCTCGTCCTCAAGGTGTGGCAAGACCGGTTCTGGGGCCACGTTCCCCAGTGGGTTCCCCTGTGGGCTGTGTACTTTGCTGTGTGGCCGGTCATGATTGGCATCACGTTTGCGGCGCTGCGTTTCGGTGAGGTGGGCATGGATATATTCAAGTCTCTGCGGCCGCTGGTGCTGTGCCTGCAGCCGTCGTCGAGCTACAACATTCACACGCTGCGAGTCAGGCGAGGGGAGCTGAGTGCGCAGGTAACAGAACTGATCAACACGCTGGGCCCTGAAATGTTTGACGACTTTGACAAGGCTCGCTTGCTACCTGACTTCCTTAAGACGGAGACGGGTGGCTCGCAACCGACCTCACCAAAGGCGCACCGGCGCCAAGACAGCGACCAGTCGAGCACCGGGTTCGGAGCGGAGACACCGCCGGCTCTATCCCGCCGGAGCACCACTCAATCCAGCCGGGCCCTGCCTCGCAACGACTCGTTCAGCAATATTGGTCAGGTAGGAATCTTCTCGACGCGACCACCATCCCGCGCACGCAGCCGGTCTCGATCGAGCAGCAGCGGAGGCGGTTTCGGGTCGAGTGGGTTCCCGCTCAGCGGGTTCACGACGTTGGACTCGGCTGGAGGATTCGACGAGGCGAGTCGCAAGATTCGGGAGGCGATGAAGACGCGAAGGCGCAAGACGCAAGGCGAGGAGGAGGAGCAGGGAGAGCAGGAGGACAGCGAGGAGGAAGAGGAATACGACGAAGCAAGGAAGAAGAATGCCTGAGGTGGGGCGGCGATGGCGATGGTGGGGAGAATGGAACGAACAAACAACGTATATGGATTTTTGTACTATTGAGCAAGCTCTTTCGCTATTTCTTCCATCAGGGATATATACGTTGCGTTGGAGGGGATTTCTAGGTGGTTTATTCTTCTGCTTGTATGTTTTGGGTTCATATTATAAAGCATGTGGGACTGGATATATTCATTCATATCGCCAAGGTGGCTCCGAGGACAGGCTGTGTTTTTGAGGGGCATTTGCTGGACAGGTGGACAGGTAGACAGGTAGAGAGGCATACTTGTGATCACAATTTTACAAATGATATATCTGGGCTATATCCGAAGTATACGAACCCCGCGATGCGACGCTCGAATACCAACGTCCATGACGCATCGGAGCTCCGAGCCCACCCTCAGCACTGCCCAATGGAGCAGGCAGCAATTTGCAAGCGCTTCGTCGTTGCGAGCAAAAGCAGAAGCAAATGCAAATGCAAGCCTCCTCATTATCATTAGCCAGCACAGACAAGTGGATGAACCTACCATGTTCAACGCAGCCCAACGCTAAAGAGGCCGGGGGGGAAGTCCCATTAACTCCACCGGGCCGGACGCGGAGGAGTCGTCATGGAGGTGGGTATTCGTCAGCGGCTCGGCATTAGATTGGGTGCGGGGCAAAGATTGGGGTTGGGAAGGATCTGATAAAAGCTGTCGGTTTCCAGGCAGCTGGCTAGTCTGACTAGATCGACGCGAGTTAGATTATTATTAGGTAGCTTGCACAGAGCGGCGATGTTCGGGCTCGGAGATACGCGGCGTGTTGCCGGTCTAAAGCTCTGAGTTAATAAACAGTGAACAGGAAGGGCAAAAGAGCGAGATTCGCGGCCGGCTTGTTCAATAAGTCTGGATGCTATTTGAATCCTTCGCTGCCAACTAGTTTAGAGGGGGAAAGAGAGCAACTTGTTCCATCATATCTCTCACCGATCTTATTCAACGTTTTTGCTTCTTAGCTTCTGCTCGTCTTGGCCTTCACTGACACCAAAGTTAATCCACCACTACCGCTTTCGCATCCATCCGCCAAGCTTGCCTCTATCCCACCAGCCGAGCCGACCCTCCCCCCCTCTCCCTCCAAAGAAAAAAAAAAAGATCGCCAGAACTGTGTGGATAGAGAGCTCGTTTCGCGGCCCTCCGAATCCCAAATTTCGCTCAAGGGCCGTTGTGGCGCATGTAGTTTAGTCGGGCGCTGTAACCGAAGTAGATCAATACACTCCCCCCTCCGTGCTCGGGGCCAAACCGGCGATGCCTTCTCCCTCCTCCACCACCACCGCCAATTCGCTCCCGCGCATGCCCGTGAAGCAGAAGATGGCCCTCTCGATCAAGTCGCTCGTCAACTCCGTCCTCGGCACGGGTAAGACCGGCCCGTCACCACCACCCGTCACGGAGCTGTTCACCAAGACGGACCCGGCCGTGGACGGCGACGACTGCCTGCACGACTGCGCCAGCTGCTCGGTGCGGTACCCGCGCAACTTCAAGATCGAAATGGACGATGTGATGTACGGCCAGATCGACGCCTGGAGCACGCATCTGCTTGTGGGCACCGGCAAGGCGGATTGGGTGAGGGATGTGGCGGACGAGAAGGGGAGTGTCATGGAGGCAGTGGAAAAGGCCGAGAAGCCTGCGAACGGGGTGAGTCTTTTCTGTCTGTCACCGCAGGACGAAGAGTTGTCTTTTGTGTGATTCAAACGAAAGAGGGAATCGGATTGGCAGATCAGAAACTAACAAGACCAGAACATGAAGCTCTCCGCCTCCAACATACCCACCCCCCACGACACCCACGACTACTCAGAGCCCACTACGGCGCTGCTCCTCCCGGCCTTCACGGTGATCCGCAACGTGCACCCTCTCAACGTGCCGCAGCTGATCGCCGACGTCGTGTCGCTGGCGCCCACCAGCACGTCGCCCATGGCGCCCTTCTCCGTGCCGGCGTCGCTGCCGTCCCCGGACCCGGCCGCCGCCGTGCCCGCGCTGACCACGGCCGACTGCCCGCACAGCGCCGTCATCCTCATGTGCAGCCAGCGCACCCGCGACGCCCGCTGCGGCCAGAGCGCCCCGCTGCTGCGCAAGGAGTTCGAGCGCTATCTGCGGCCCTTGGGCCTGTATCGGGACTTGCACGACGAGCGGCCCGGCGGCGTGGGCATCTACTTCATCAGTCACGTCGGCGGCCACAAGTACTCGGCCAATGTCATGGTGTATCGCCGGCCGAACGCGTTTGGGCTGGATGATGAGGCCGAGGCCCAGGAGCAGACGAACGGAACTACGAATGGGACCAACGGGGAAGAGAAGGCAAGCAATGGCACAAACGAGACCGAGAAGGAATCCAACGGCACCAACGGAGAAGCGAAGCAAACGGCCCTCGGAGACGGTGGTGCCGCACAGTGCATCTGGCTGGGGCGGGTATTGCCTGCGGACTGCGAGAACCTGGTGCGATACACGGTCCTGCGCGGAAAGGTGGTCAAGCCCGAGACCCAGCTGAGAGGAGGCTTCGACAGGGGCAGGGGCGTGATGAGCTGGTAGCACCTCGAACGGAGGGCTGTTGACGATTGGAGATGTTAATGACGTGATTTGCTTCGGCCAGCTGGGACGGAACGAGGGGGTCAAAAGGCACGACTTGGGGGCATGGGAGGAATCATGATACCTCGACGACTACGTAGACGGGAAGATAAAAAGGCATTTTGGTAGTTTGTCATAGATGCGAATAGACAGACACTGGGGGGGATCCCAGGGGGATGGTGCTCAGTAGTGCTGGACGACACATATTCTGATGTGCGTGTTTGGTTACCTTGGACATGTGATACAAGTCCCGGGCAGCCCTCACAAACACGTTATTCTATCTTGTGCAATGATGCCCATCGTCAACTCCTTCGTACATCATCCTGAATCCAAAATCCTCAGACTGTCTGTCCATCAATCAGCCTCAGATAGGCAGCTGTCCCGATCTCAATCGGCGTGTGAATCGTCACTCCCAGATTAGATCAGCAACAGGTCGAAACGTTGGGAGTCGAGAAATCTGCATCAGGACCATTTCCGTCCGTTCGGTTTGTCATGTTCGTTTCTTTGAGTGCTTGATCGGCGAGCAGTAGCGCTCGTTCTGAAACGGCTGTCGTCAAGGGTTTTGCGGATGGAGATAGGCCTCCGATGTCACCCTGAGTTTGGAAAGCTTGTTTTTTTTTGTTTTGTCCCGTACCGGTTCTTGGCTGTATACCGAACCAGGTTTTGGTGCAAGGTATTTGAAAATGTTCGCGCCTATTGATGGTTCGTAATGTGGTCATCAAATTAGGTGCATACTTACCTAGGTAGTTAGAGTGATGGAGTTGGAGGCGCATGTACAACTCCATAAAATGGGTGCTGCGTATCTGGCTCTACCATAGAGATCACAATCGGCGGCGGCGACATTATGCTTAATCAATCAGAACCTTAAAACATAACACGTTCGCAGCAACTCAATCCAGTTCAGCTAATTATAGCTTTTCTCAAGCCCTACTGCATTCGTCCCAACCTCGCAACTTCCAGCCCTGAGACGCCAGCGTCACAATCAAAGCTCCGACGTCTCAACCGACTCCTGCTCAACTCCGAAATCCCTGTCCGTCCCCCCAAACTGCGATCTCCAGGGGTCAGTACCAAACTACGCCCCACGGCGATCTCACAACCCCCTGGGAGGCAAAAGTTTACCCTCCTCCCGGAAGACTCGAGGTCCGGGAGGCTCTGTGGCCAACGCCAAACAATGGACGAGGATCGAGGATTAGAGTGTATTCTGCACAACCTGGTCTTGGGTGGAACACCACCGTTCTTCCGAACAGTAAGCTTGTTTTGGGCTGTCGATCGGAGGTGGTGGCTGGAGCTTGAACGGTTGGATCTGCGTGGGAGAGCTGGTGGTGACGGGGGTGGAATGGCCAAGGAGAGGAGGCGAAATATGGGTATATAGCGATGCAGCTCTGGAAGAGCAGCTGTTCTTCATCTGAACTTCTTTCATCCTCACTCTCGTCTCATTTCGTCTCGTATTTTTAAAGGGTCTGTGACCTTGATACCCGTTCTTTTTCTCCATACCTCTCAGAGCTGTGCTCTCCTTGCAATCACACACGATCCATCCCGACTGGCTTCGGACATCCTCTCCTTAAACTCATAAAATTAGGCAACTTCGCCACGTTCGATACACGATCCTTCATCATGAAGACCACCAGCGCTCTCGCATTCCTCCTCGCCGCCGTGGCGCCTTTCACCGCCTCTCTGCCTACCGCTCACAACGGTAAGGTCTTCCAAGCGTCGTTCAAAAGAAGAAGGAATGGTTTATTAACGTACTGTACGCAGCTATCATCGGTAGTCCTCTCCACGCTCGCTCGCCCAAGTTGACGCCCTTGTTCGCCAACGGCACCACGCCTGAGGATACTGTCCCTGTTCCTGGGAAACCGATATTCGTACCCGCCGACGGGGTGAGTTTGCTCAACGGCATTTTGTATAATCGTCTGCTAACCGAGTTCAAGACCATTCTGGTCGTTGGTCGCGATACGCCGCCGTCTCCCAAGCCTTTCAAGTCCCGCCGAAGCGTGAAGGAGCGCCAGGAGAAGTCCTTCACCAACATCGCCCCCCTCAGCCGGCGTGGCGGTATGTTTGAAGACCCTCCATCCTACACTTTAAAGCGGAATTTTAATTCTAACTGTGTGTCAGAAAACTCCGCTCCAGCCGTATCCAACGAAACTGCTGCTTGAGAAGCTGCCACTTTCCGATGTATGATCTAGTGTGAGGCTTGGAGCGATAAATGACCACTCTCGTTAATGTACTATGCGCGACGGTAATGATATATATGGACTAGTTTCTAGACTCTATGGCGACCTGTGTATAGGTCCTGGTCTGGTATAGATTAGATGGATTTTTTAGCAATCAACTGGCTTTGGTATTAAAACTGCGTGGCGGCATGTGAGATGTGCGGCGGTTAAACTTATAAGCCTGACCTGCTCTGCGACATGAGGGTGCTTGGACAAGAATCGAACACACGCTCAAACATACTCTGACTAAATTGAAGTAGAATGAACTTCGTTCTTTTTGCTGGTGGTCGGGAAAACAGATCGCAATGACTAATTAGGTATTGGGGGTTTCGAATTATAACCTTTTTAAGCAGCAGCAATCCTATGTTCGTCCCACCCAGTTTCTTGCTCTACCATTGCCAATACACGAGAATTCAATCAACCATAATAAAAACCTAAGACAGCTAAGCACTGCCACTGCATTCGCAGAAATGAAATGCGACTGTAAAGTTGATGAAATTGAACTTCAGCGGATGAGGGTGTATACAGGGTAACCCGAATAGAGTCGAGTCCCCAAAACGCGGGACGTTTTTGGACTTAAATCAATAACCCAGCATATTTATTGCGTTATAGGGGGCTCTTTGTTCGATTTAGCCCTCAAGGCTATTTATTCGCGCTCATGAGGTTGCAAGGAGGTCCAAAGTCGTGGAGAGTCACTTGCCACATTGAGTCGGATTTTAGTCAAGTGGCCAATCACAAGCAAGTAAACTGAACCCCGGCTGGTAGCGTATATATAGATGGATCTTTGCGAATACAAACATGGAATGTTTGCTGCTCGTGTCATCGAGAGATTTATATATGGAGGAGAAATCACAGACCTTGTGTTTCGCTGTGCTTGAATGTCTACTTTGACTAAACCAGATGAGAGAGACTCGTCTGATGCAAAGCTCCTTTGTCTCTACCTCTCCATCTATGACCATTTTTCAACAGCATCCTGAAGAGCCGTCATCCTTCGTCCCTAAACCTGTAACACGCAGCCCTGCTACTCCATGCCCGTGCCCAAGACCTTCTAATCCGTGTCAGAGCCGTGCTGCTCCGTGTCGTCGAAGAGAGTGGTGCCGGATCCGTCCGAGGAAGTTTCGTCATCACTCCCCTCGGATGACGATGAGCGGTAAAAATCGCTGAGATCATCATCAAAGTACAAATCCTGCATCCTGCGATGGCTATCTTTAATCCATTCGTTGCGCATCTGAGAAAAAGCCACCGGGTCACGCTCTCTTATCGTGTCCCGGATTCCCGCCTTAAGTGCCTTTTCCGTCCTCTTCACACTGTGGCAGTAACGGACAACATCGGACCTCGACTCCCTCAGCTTCCTCCTGAGCTCGTGTAGATGAGCCTCTAGGGCCTCGTACTGCTCCTCGTCGGATTTATCAGCGACAAAAGCTGAGCCGCAACTTGTGTTGAGATATTCGAGGTTCCATCTGATTTGCTCGATTTCCTCTTTTATGTTGCAGTACTCCGTCTGCGCCTTCTCCCGTAGGTCGCGTACAAATTGGTGGGTTTTTGTTAGAATATGGACGACGATTTTAGAGCGCTCTCGGTATAGATCACTTGTCTTGTCCAGCGAGGTACCTTTGGTCTTGCCATTCAGATCTCCAGGAACCAAGCGGTCGAATGGGAACCGATTATAATTGATCTCATGTGGCAACTCTGGACCTGGTGTGGAGGATGACATGGCGGCCGGTACGTGTAGTATAGTATAACTTGGTAGCTTGTTTTAGTTACAAGAAGGAGGAGAAGAAGAAGATGTGTAGTAGTTATGAGACTAGATTTGTGGTGTAGAGAAATTGCGCAGCAGAGCGACAGTTGGGAAGCTTTATACCCCTTCCGCCGGAGATGTTTCACAGACGAGCTCATGCATCACACCCATGGCTGAATGTGAATGGTTGTGCTGAACAATAGCAAACCAAGTGATTTCGTGATCAAGGCAACTCTGTGATGTGACTGTCTGAGTAGGCAAATGGTGAACGGGATGACATCCAACAAACGAAGGAACGGGGCAGCGACGGTGAGTTTAGTTGTGGAACCTGATCCTTTGTGGCATTCCATGTTGTCGTCTATCTACATACTTGTCATTCCCAATCGGGTAGACTAATTCCCAAATTTGCCATGCCCATCTTTCACGCATGAATTCGTGTCGTCGATCCAAAGTGCCTGTGTCCCTATCCAAATAAAACGCCCGTATGCTAGTCGTGTAGCCCCGTAGCCCGATGTCTGCCGTGATAGTTCGCCCTTCATAATCCGCCATCCCTAACATTCCGCCGTAGGTGCTTCGTCAACATATTACCACCGTTTGCCGCACATTTTTGCCCTTTGCGCTTCGAGTTTACGAAACAAAACAAAACAAAACCAAGACGCCGCCGTGTGCCGATAACTAAAACAGGATGTGTGAAGTGTAGAATCGAATGGAGGTAGACACCGGAGCGATCAAGCATCGACGATGTTGCTGCTACCGGTGCTGGACGTGGTTCCCGACGTGACGCTCATGGACTTCTTGGCGACGCTGACAAGCTTCCAGATGCCGAAGGAGACGGCTGCGAGCAGGATGAACAGGATGATGATGATGATGGCGATGACGTCGTTCTTCTTCATGGCGGCGACGGTGGAGGTTGAGGAGTGGGAGAGTTGAGGTTCTGGATCCTATTGGACGCGAGGATGCAGTGGTGATGGAATGCGAGGATGAGGAGATCTAGAGATTCTTGTCAGTCAACTTGGAAAAAGCTCACAGTAGGATGGATGATGGATGGATGTAAGGGTGGAGGAGTAACATACCGACCAAAAGCTGGACGAAGAGAAGAGCGAGAGATGTAGTCTGGCGGGGTGGGATTCGGATGTAGTTGACCGACCAACCAAAGAGTGCCGGGGTTGTGTGGCGATGGTGTTGTGGCGGCGCGACGGATAGGTATGAGCCCACAATCGTTGAGATGCTTTGTTCTGTATGATGGTGGAAGAAAAAAAACGTTGTTTTTATGCTTTAGACCAGATGGACAGAAATATTTTTGCAGAAATTGTTGACAAGTCAGTGAAGAGACAATAATAAAGCAGAACTAAAAAGCGGCCGATGAGAGAGCTCCCGCGGCACCTCGCTGATATAGCATGTTGCCCCGCCACCCGACTTTCGCGACTTTCGCTGGCGCGACACCAAAAAATCGCAAGGCTGGGAGCCACCGACGGCACCCAGCCGCTGAAAAGTCTCATGTTCAGGGGTCTTAATGGGTCTCTTGCAGGGGTTTTTAATGGGACAGGGGTCCTGTATTTCTCCCCCAGCCTCGTTCAACGTCACCTCGCGCTCTGCGATTGGGCATCGCCGTTGAATCGTCCAAACAAGGCCTGTCCTGTCTTGTCTCGGAGTCGATGACTGCTGTGGAGAGCATCCCAAGGAACTGGATACCCTGAACACGACATTTTCACCTCACAAGAACATCCCAATACACTAGCCCAGAGCTTGACATGGGTTCTTACAATAAGGTACGTCACGGAAATAACCCTAGTCACGGATTCTAGGCTCTATCATTTGACCTGATCTTGACATTCTCTCCCTCGTCCGCAAACACAACTGCAAATACACTTCACCCATTCTCCCCCTTTCTGCAATCGGCTAAAAACGTGGAACACATGGCTCATGCTACTAAAGCCCTGTCAGGACATTGCATCTCAAATGATCTTATCCTCCGCTACCAAAAGGCTTCAACGTTTTCGTGACCTTGCATCCGTCGCCATAACGCCCCTTGAGATCGTACGAAATCGGTCAAACGACGCCTCCAAATAAACACGTCATCGGAAGCCCAAACGGAGTCACACTTCCGCCTCGTCCGCCAATGCCTTGTTTTCGTCCCGAATAATCTTAACGTGGCGTTCGTAGAAATAGAGCATCTGGGCTTGTGTTAGTAGAGACATTCGCAAAGTTGGCAAATAGCTGACAGGTATGCAGTAAGGAAATACCTTCTGAGGACACTTCTTGTAGATGACCGCTGTGTCATGCTTGGTCTTCTGCCCGTTCTTCCAAATAAGATAAACAACCAACTTGCCGCTGCCCTCGTCCTCGCACGCATCAATCGTTTCAATCTCGTCCTCCCAGGAGCCTGCGGGAGGGCTCCATTTATTCGTAGTGACAGGAGGAGTTGTTTCGCTAGGATGGACTCCGTTTCGACGCGATCGTTTCGTGTTGCTTGGGGTGCCGTTTGTAGCTCGCCGACGCTTCTTGGTCTTGGACGCCTTTTCTGTCTCCTCAAAGATGTTATCTCGTCCGCCAACCGTCTGATAATAAGCATTGAGAATCTCTTCGGCAGTGTCGCTGGAGAACGGGTTGGTTAGTGAGGTACAGGACGGATGAGCAGAGCTTGGCGCCTACATCAGATTATCCTCGGGCTCCCAAGTCAAATCCTTCTTTTTGTCATAACCCTCCCATTTGACTTGGAACTTGAGCGTGCCCTGGAACGTAAGTCAGTCGTGGGCCAGCTGGACTGAGTGTAGTATTCTCACATCTTCGTCAATGGTGTGCTTCTTGATCGCCTCGACAATGAACCTGCGATGATTGAGTAACGCATTTGTGGTTGCGGAAGACAAATGTCTTACACGTCCTCTTCGAGATCCTCATCTTCGTCCTCGCCCTCGCCGTCATCTCCCTCGTCCGCAGAGTCGCCATTGGCAACTGCGACATCATCCATATTCGCCTCGGAAACTTCATCGCTGGACCTGGACCTGGACGCGGACTTTCGCGTCGAGCGCGTGGGGACCGTGAACTCGCCCGCATCCGAAGAATCATTGTCGCTCAGTGCTGCTCGGTTGTTAATCCTCATCCGGGACGACTTGCGACGTGATATAACACCGACGGCGCGGCGCTTGGGGCGTGACAGTGATGCGCCCATCTCGGGCTTCGCATGCGACGAAGACGCGACGGAGCGGTAGAGAAGGGGAATCTGGCGCGGAGAATAATCTGGACAAAATCTCACCTGGCGGCATCTTGAAGGTTCTTTCAACAGCGGGAGTTTGGAGTGTTGCGAAGGCTCCTGGCACGATGATGAAGTTTGCTAGATTTTGGGGGGCGGCAACAACCTTCCTTCGTCTCGAAAACAAAGGGCGTTCAAGGCGGCGAGCTCCCACGGAGCTCCTGCCGTGGCTGGTTGTGGCTAGATGTTCTCTGTGGCGCAATCACGTGACCTCAACTTAATAAGCGGATCAACGACTGTGCGAATAATGTCACGTGCTTAGCCGCATAGCCGGCTGTGCGGATAAGATCCGTTATGTAAGACAGGGGAAATGCAAAGGCTGCGCGCTATCGCGCTTTCTTTGCATGCGGGCCTTGAGGAACGAATTCGCTAGCTAGCTAATCAATCGACCGATTGGCTGATAAACTGACTATCTAACTGTCTAATGGACCTGCTTTCTAGCTAGTTAATTTACTATCTGACTGATTGATTGACTGACTGACTAATTGGCTTATTGCCTAGCTAATTGACTATCTAACTGACTGACTGACTGTCTAACTATCTATCTGACTGACTATCTGACCGACCGACTGACCGACCAACCGACTGACCGACTGACTGACTGCCCTAGCAGGCTAAAAGCTATAGCATTATAAAAATCATCATAAAATATACAACTGTAACCATTGTAGAAGCTATTGATCGTTGAATTAAGGGGTCAATTTGCCAAGTTACGGTATGTAACCTCTTTTCTCACTTACATAATGGAACTTATCCGCACAGCCGGCTGTGCGGCTAAGCACGTGATATTATTCGCACAGCCGGCTGTGCACCTACGGGAGCCCAACGACGCGGGAGTCGGATCCTTCTTGAGAGTCATACATGCGCCTTTGCACTGTTCTTGTTCCCCTTCTATCTTTTTATCATTTTGTACTGCAGGCAAAATTTAAAGACCATGCTCATTCTGGCTGCGCTAATGGTTTTTCCTTTATTGGAGTCGGAGGCGCCAGGATCATTGAGACCAGTGACATACGCGAATCAGAGACGGATAAAAAACACAATATGTCGACGTATGGCTGATGAGGTCGAATCTTCCTCGGCCATTTTCACCTGTTAGCTACGTAGGCATGATGTTAATATTCGATCCACTTCTTAAATTGGATGATCTGCTCACTCATGTGAGTATTGTCTTGGACAAATAGGGCGTTAATGGATTCTGACCAGCGAAATATAGATGGCCCCTCTCATTCCCTTGCCTCCTTAAGGTGACTGATTACCTCACTCATGACCCTTGCCGGCTTCATTATTGATGACACGTCATGACAGAGAAGGTCAATCAAAGAGTCGAGCGTGTTAGCATCACTCAGCATGTACTTAAGCATCGGCTTCGTATTTTAGCATGCAGACAAGGGACGGCCGATCCACGAGTTAAGGAAATCATCCAAACCAATATTATCATGCTGAAACAAACTTCTATGCTATCTGTAACCCACTTCTATGCTCTAATCCGTATCCGAAACTGACTTCTATATATGTTCTGATCCGTATCCGAAATCGACTTCAATGCTCTAAACCTTATCCACCGACTTCTAAGTCGCAAACCTTATCCAAGTCCTCATGATAGCCGCCTCAGTTCGATCCGACGAACCCAAGTTGTCATAAATCTCATTTAACAACTCGGCTCTCCTCCCATCGTCGTACACGTGACGTCACACTACGCTCAAGCTGTACACGCGCCAAGTTCTGCGACATGACCTAGGGAAACCCTAGTCGCAGACATGGATTGTCAAAGGATCAAGGGCGGTATTGTTGCGTGCTTTGATTACGCTGGACTCGGTGCAGTGCATAGCGGAGCCTTCAATCGAGACGCGGAATCTGCCACAGTGGAGTGCTTAGTCCTTCACCATGGAAGCACTTGACAAGCATCTGTGCCGCGGAAGCGCGCTCATAGGGGTTCACCCGAGCCATTTCATGAATTGCAGCAACATCGCAGTGCGAGGTTGCTCGCAACACCCTTCTTTGAGTATCTTCCATTGTCAAGCTGAATGACGCATCACGGAACCCCTCCACATTCAACGTCCATAGAGTGGTGGCAAAGAGTGACCACACATCCACTTTGTAGGTCTGGACCACGCCCTGAGTAACTTCTGGAGCCGCGAAGATTAGCGAGCCCACAGGTGATTTTGCAGGGCTCTGATGAGTGCTCAAGCCGAAGTCGCTGAGCTGGAAGTGATACCGGGATTCGCCATGATGGGACACATACAAGATGTTGTCAGGCTTCACGTCTCGATGGATGACGCCCTTCGTTGCGAGAAAATCGATTGCCTGAAGCATGTGATGGAGGGCGACAGTGGTAAGATCAGGAACAGGAACAGTGCACCCATTATGGATCAAAGTTGCTAGGGTTCCTTCTTTTTGACCCATAAAGATTTTGACTTCGGGGCCATCCCAACCTTGCGATGAGATGAAGTCCACGATGTGGGGCTAGCATTAAAATCAGCATTATATCTTTTTAAGGCTGTGAAGCCTTACTTACGTGGCTGATGGCGGAAAGAATTGTCACTTCGCGGCTCAAACAATGTAATTGTCGTTGTTGTCCTGTTCATATGGGGTTTACCATCTTTTTGATAGCCATAAGCTTGCCTGAATCAACGTCGATGGCTTTGACCACGCTTCCAAATGACCCAGCGCCGAGGAAACCTGTTTCGATATATCGTCGCGGCTGGGATCCCGGCTGGTTGGCTTCAATGACTTTCCTTCGGCGCTCGAACCACGCCATCATCTCGTCAGAGTCCCAATACCATCTTAGCTTGAATTGGAACAGGTCCTTCCCAGTGCCGCCCATGCCAATGATAGTGTTGATATCCCGTAGACCACCGCGCTGACGCCAGAAATGGGATGGTCGTCGGTACGGTTGCGAAGGGGGGCTCATTTCCTGCTGAATCCGTTCACGCTCCTTCGAAACCTGATAAAGGAACTGATAGAATAGGCGGGATGCCTCGCGTTCGCGCTTTCTTACAGGCAGTCGCTCAGCAACTTCTTGGGCGCTTTTTGGTTGCCTCGGTTTTGCCCCTATGTGGCTAAAGGGTCCGCGGTATGGAGGACTGCTTGGGCGAAAGATACCCCCGAATAGACCAGGTTCGACCTCGGCCTCTGACTCATCCTCCGACTCAAAATCGAGCGGTTCCTCGTGCTTCCAGCTGCCCATAGGGGCTTTCCATTTCTTGTTCCAGATGCCTTGCTCGGCCCAACGCTTCTTGACATTGTAGTGTGCGACCCACAATAAGTTCTTACCGACTAGATGAGGTGTTGGGATGGTCGGATCCTGGATTTCATTGAGGAGCCTGCTGTGCTCTTCGTTGTTTTGGACTGCGAATTGTTTGCAGGGAAGTGATGCCATCCATTGTCGTGTCGGCTCATGCATTTCCTTGAGTCTCTTTTCCACCTCACGAAGGGCTGGGTGACCTTTGCCCAACGTTAAAAGAGCCGGGTTCTGAACTTGGGTCTGAGCTACCCGCGCCTTATCATCCTCAAATGTCCCAGGCCTTGTCGTCTTATCATCTTCGAGTAGTCCAAGTCTTGTTGTTTTGTCACCTTCGAACACTCTAGGCCTTGTCGTCATGTCACCTCCGAAGAGCCCAGGTCCTGTCGTCTTATCACCTTTGAATGGTCCAAGTCTTGTCGTCCTGTCAGCCATGACTAGGTATCGTGCTGATTTATTGTGAAGACGTAGTGCGCAGATGTCTTATGCAGATATAGTGTGCAAATTGTGCTGTACCAAAGCAGTGTGCAGATGTGTTGTGCAGAGATAGCAAAAGCAATTATGGCAACGGGTGTGACTAAATATGCAGACAGAATGCGTATTTCTTTTCTGTGCAGAGGGGGGAGATGTGAGGAGGAACAAAGAATATTGCCACGCGTTGGCGCCACTTTACCAGCTTCCTCTTAGACGGGAACGCCGATATGAAACGACCTTGACTAACCGTCAAGGATGATCAAAGACCTGTACAGAGTTATTATTCAGAATAGCGAAATCAGCTATGATGGTGGGCGTGAATAGGCAGACGAAAAACACCTAGACAAGGAAGGGAGATTTTAACTACGAGGAACAGAGAGGGTCACGCATTTAACATTGATGGTTGGGGCCGCTTGTAGGCCACTTCGTAGGTTTCTCCTTAGACAGAAGCGCCGATGTAAAACTACTTTGACTAGCTAGCTGAGTAGATGATCAAAATGCCTATGCAGAGGTATTGTTCAAACGAAAATCACCTGGGCAAGGGGAGAGGGATGTGACTCATGAGAAACAAAGGAGCCCGTCACAGGTTCTGCCAGTAGGCCACCACCGCCACTTTTGTAGGTTCCCTCGTAGACGGAAACACCGATGTGAAACTACTTTACCAAGCCGTTGACGGATTGTCAAAGAGCTTCTTGGAAGTGATGAGATCCAAAAATACCAAAACACCCACCATAATCTATCACCTACACGTTTCTTTGTTTGCAACCGCATCATCCCGGGCTATTCCAGAGAAGTTAGTCCATTGGGATGGTAGCGTCGCCGTACAATGTCTCAGACATCAAGACTGTAATCATGCCGCCTGATCGCCTTCGATACTGGTGGTGATATGTGCAATTTCCATTAAAGGACAACTCACCCAGCTGTGCCTTGCGTTGTTCCCACCCAGCACACTTCTTCTCCTTGATCACCTTCTTCGATTACCAACTCTTGCACTTCTCCGAGCTCTTTGTCCTCGCCCCATCTACTTTGCCAATATTATTTTCCCAATGTCCTCCCCTCAGCCTCAGCCTATCGCCTTGTTCTGCCTCGAACCTTTGAACGAGACTTCCAAAACAGTCATCGCTCACTCACGCAATGAGCGCATCGTCTTGTGGGAAAACGGTGCAAAAGTTGGCCTCAACATCAGCCATCTGCCCTCAGCATCGAAAGACTACACTACCCTGGCAACGCTGGGACGAGACGGCGACGTCGTGGTGGATGACCCTTGTATCGCCAATATCTAATGCTCTTTGGAGATCGACTTGGACACCGGGGTTGTCATGTTCTATGATAGATCGCACAGTCAGACCAGCCAGGTGTTTGGTGAGAATGCTTTCCCATTCGAGGACGGACGCCCTCGCAAAGTCGTCGTACGGCGGGCCAGTCCATCATCAGGATGCCCTTGACGTAAGGGCGCAGGGCAGACAGGCCCAGGATGAGCCAGACGGTCAACGAGCCACTCTCCCTCACCCTCACGACATTAACACGATGGCTTACGAAAGGGTGAAGGAATCCTGGACACGCAACCACATTTGGAATACCAATTGGGGCATCCTCCCTGGGATGTCGTGGCAACATGAACAACCTTTCGATGAGTTTGTACGCGAGAGAAAGAGTAACGATGCGGTCACAGAGACAAGCACGGTCCGAGACGTCGGCCACGAAACAGAAGAAGCACATCTCCCTCCGGCAATGAATGCTGATGCTTACCTCGCAGCGTGGGGCATCTTTACCCCGTATCAGAAAGGACCGTCCCCAGTCGTGCCTTCGAGTGCGCTCAACAGCGAGAGGCATGAACAGACGGAAGGTTCTGTGAGAGTCTTCAGGTAAGATGCGCTCACATTCAGTGATCTATACCGAGATCCGAAGAAGTAAGTCGCAGGGTAGAGAGCCACTCCGGGACGGTATTCCTGCACGTGTCGTGTTATTCTATGTCAACTTTGAAGATGATGATTTGGTGCGGGAGGATGGGACAGGTTCGAATAGGGTGCCGCGAGTGTTTTTGCATTTTTGCATTTTTGCATTTTTGATGTTATTGGCGGACCCAAGCTTCAACAAGCCGGCCGTTTCGCCTGGCTACACAATATTAGGCACGCGAGACGCGAGGAAGGTTAATTGCATAAAACAGTCCAGCTCGGCCTTGTGCTCCGATATGCAATCCCAGTTGGGCAACACCAGCACCGCCCTAGAACTCAACCAAGGGATTTCACGGCTGCATCAAGCAACTTGTGCTGCAGTGGGAAAGGGGCATGCAAGTTCACGGTGTCTCGGACCAGGATGTTGGCTTGGGCAGGTTGGCAACCTGAGTTGGCTCTCTCTTAAACGACCGCGTGGTCGGTGCCACCCATGCCCCCGGAGGTGGCCAATCCAGAGAGACCTACTATGTAGCGCCGTGAGACTGCCGATGCCAGCGACCTCTGATTTCTGGCCTTACAGGGGCTGAGGAGAAGGGGGGGCTGATCTGACTCCCCGTCCGTCCACCCGGCGGCGTAAGAGAGAGTTGAGGCTGGCCATCGGTTGTTGGACGGAATGTGAGTTGTCTTTGCGGGGAGCGAAGATGCTCTGGGCGCTGGAGGCAACTACGGAACATGAATGAAGCTGACAGGAGGAGGAGAGGAGGAGGAGACGAAAAGGAGACCGCACTGGGCGCCATGCAGGAAGTTGAATTAGACGTGAGCAAAACGGTAAGGCAAGATGCAGACGGACGAGACGGACCTGCAAGAACCAGCCAATCCCATGCCCGGACGCGACCGCGACAGCAGAGACGATGATGATGATGATGGCGACAGCAACGGCCCGACGTGTCTCGCTGGCAACCTCTTGTCGAGAGGTCTCGGATCACGTCCTGGATGCCGGGATGCTGCAGCGGAGGTTGCATTGGAGGCAGCTGCAACTCGCATTGACAATAGAAGCCACCGACGACTAGGCTCAACAACACTGTCTCACCGCAGTTACTGGTCTGGTCTCCTGGAAAGCGAAAGCCTCGGAATCTAGGGAATTCAGCCCGCCGTATCCATCCATCCACCCACCCACCCACCCCATCCCATCCCATCCCATTCCGCCGCCGCCGTATTCATCCTTGATAGGCGTAGCGGGAGAGCCGCAAGTGCCGACCTCAACACAAGGGCCCCAGTAAGGGGACTTGAGCCTTTGGGGTAAGCACCCGCACCTTAACTAAGCTGTCTATCTGATCTCTAGTCCGTAGTCTAGTACGTAGATAGAGCATTCGTAATTTAGAGCATGCGGGCAGTGACACCACGTCGCATCGATCGACCATGTCAATCCTCCCCGTCTTAAAGCTCCCCGAACTGCCCGGGCAGTGAGCATTGACGCGGAAGAGAGGCCTAGGGGGGCGCTAGGACCTGACCGGTCCAGTCTTTGAGAGTGGCCGATCAGCGCTAAGCGAGAGGCGGGAAGAGACGCCCAGGGGCACCCTCAGGCTCTCAGTGGACGGAGGAGCACGGCTCCTGACGCTCTCCAACGGGAAGGCCCCCTAAACTTCAGAGATCCGCCGGTGCTAGCGGCGCCAATCTGGGGGTCTTTGGTGGGGAGCGGCCACTGGGGGGGGGGGGGGGACTTTGTTGGATCCGCCCCTGAAGGGGGGCTTTATTAAAAAAGGGAAAAAAAACAACCC